>JBBBDQ010001104.1:780000-820000 GCA_037127315.1 Ascarosepion bandense | reverse complement strand
TGAAGGTGACTTCTTGATGTTATCAGTTTGGAAGAGGCGATCCCAGCGTGTGTTTCCCTTTACAAACACCCTGGAAACTATACCACGAGTTGAGCCAAACCTTTTGATTGAAATCTGGTAGACGGCTCCCCTTGATGAGCCATTGAGGGTTGGACTAACTTGAAGTGACAAGTCATTTTGACCTCGTCTTGTTTAGACTGGCCCTCTCCCAGAAACTGTAAGTTCAGCATAGTTGCAGTATAACCCAAAGGCAAGTATATTTGAGCAGGCGTCTACAATGGGGATTAGTTAGCCACCCTGGTATACGGGTACCAGATAATACGAGTGGCCAGCCATTATATATAGTCATCCGCAGACAGATCTGTTTCGCTGCTCATCAGTACGGTTAGACTCCGATTGCTTTTTTTAACCCAGGATTGAAACCCGACTGAACTGACGTCAGTCGGCGATTCTACCTCTGAGCGCTCGGGTGAAGGAAACAGACTTTTAGAGGGTGAAATACATGTATTCATACGCCAGTTGTGAGGGTGTTCTAATTCATTACTGAATGAACAATGCGTAGATGTGAGAGTAACTACTGTTTTTCAAAGTGTACCATACTTCAATCAGGGTGTAAGAGCGTATATATATATATATATATATATATATATATATATATATATATAGTCATCCGCAGACAGATCTGTTTTGCTGCATTACAGCTCATCAGTACGGCTTAGACTCCAGTCGCTTCCTAACCCAGGATTGAAACCCGGCCGAATCGGCGTCAGTCGGCGATTCTACCCCTAGACCACGAGCGTCCGGTAGAAGAAGGCAGGCTTTTTAGAGCGTATAAACACGCCCAATAGCTAGAGTGCTCCAATTCAAAATTTTAAAAAAAAACATTTACATTGAACAAAAAAGTTCGATAACTTATGTTCGCTGTCCACTACGTTGAGACCAGCCACAATTTTAACATATAAAAAAAATACTGATCTGATCAAAGGTGGAAGCAGTTCACTTCGATGAATATGTCTAGAGTATGCCTTGATCTCATGATCATCTATAGTAATTTTGCTTCTTGACATTCCACAAATCCTGGCAGAACTTTGTTTATCACAGTGTAGGATATTTAATATTAAAAGTGATGGGAGAAAATAAAAAAAATTAAATTTAATCAGCTAAATAAAAGTAATCCCAGCATCGTTTGTCATGTAAACGCACTAACATAACAGATTTAGTCGGATTATGTGCTACAGTAATAAAGGCGTTAGAAGGAAACTTTTTCATAAACATTTCTTCTCTCTCTCTCTCTCTCTCTCTATATATATATATATATATATATATATATATATATATATATATATACTGGTAAAGGGGACCAACCTTCTTACAGTTTCGAGTTCTCCCGCATTTACTTTTGTTTTAAAAATGTACACAATACAATAAATATTTTAGAACATATTATAATCATATAATTAATTTTGATTTTTAATTAAAAAACATTGCGACACCAAAATTTCTATGTTTCGTGATTTCTACCTCGTCATCAGGGAATGTTACATCACAAACGTGATAATGATTATCATTTAAATAGTAACAATACGTTTGTTATTTATAGATATGGGAAGACATAAAATGTGTGTTCAATTTAAGTAATCATAATAGAGAATCACTTTAAACACACACATAAATTTAATCACACACATAACTTTTCAACACTCACATAAATTTTTATGTATTCCCATATGTATAAATAACAGACTTATTGTTACTTATATTTAAATGAAAATTATTTTCCCAACTATATACTGACATTGCCGGATGACAAGGTAGAAATCTTTAAATATATAAATTTCCGTGTCGCAATGAATTTTTAATAAAAATCAAATTCAAAGATATATATATTTGCAAATTAATTTGCTAATACTTTAATAAATACTTCTGTTTAAACACTTTTTAGACAGTTGAATTTCTATATTTGCTTTGTGTTGACATCTCTAATTTGCAGATCATACTTGGTTTTCAATGACTGCGTTAACTTTGAAATAACACAAGATTATTCTTTCTAATAGAAACTTTAGATATCGGATGTGCATTGTGATGTAATGTATATTGGTTCGTATTGAGATGTCGGTCCATTCGATTTCGCTTCATTCACTTGGGCACAAATACCTTTGAAAAGGCTAATAATGAATCTCGTCTCCGTATTCTAGTAATCCATTTCTTCTTCATTCTCTGTAGCAAGTTCTATAGTAGCGATTCTCAAACTGGGGAAACATTCCCCCTGGGTAAAATTTGAAGCTAGCAGGTGCGGGGGGAATAATTACACTACCTACTAAATAAAAAAATCTCAGATGGATATTTTTATGTCTAAATTGATGTTCTTCTGCCAAGGATATTTTCGGGCAGAAGATCTTGAAGAACTCCGTGTTAATAATGCGTGGATCACTTTCCGTTTTCTGTTATAACACTTCCCAGGTATTTAAATTTTTGTACCTGCTTGATTCTATTATCCCCGACCTGTATTTGGCATTTTGGGCTGCCCTTTTTACTGATGACCATGCATTCGTTTTTTCTTCCAGTTTATTGTAGTCCCTTCTTATCACTCTCTTCAGCGACCTTCTGTAGGGGGTCTTGTAGTTTCCTTTCTGTGTCTGCTATCAGCACTGAATGATCTGTGTACCTTTAGGTTGTTTAAATTGTGGCCTCCGATGACAAATCCAGGCATAACTTCTAGGATCTTCAAAATATTCTCGCTGGACAATTTGAACAGATCCGGTGAAAAGACACATCCTTGCCTTACGCCCTTTTCTATCTTTGTATATCTGCTGAATTCGTTACCTGTCCGTATACAAGCGGTTTGCTACCAGTAAAGATTTTTGATTTCTCTTAAGTCTTTCCCAAATATGTCAAGAAAGACATATGTCAAGTGATATATTTAAAGACATTTCTTTAGCTTTTAGTGACGACACAACATCTCATCATCATCCGACACTCGACAGGTCCACTCGTCGGTGGGACTTAAGGACAGAAGAATAAGACTTTGATTCTTCCTCCTCGTGATACTTTCACTGGGGTTTTAGATAGATTGAAATCTTTATCTTCTTTTCAGGCACATGCTCGACAGTCGAATATCACGGAATATTTACAATCTTGCTGTTTCCAATAACAAAGATTTTAATCTTTGTAATTTCTTTAATGAAAAATCATACAAATTCTTTAGACGTCCTTTAGAAATCTATTGTATATTGTCCAAGAAAATTCGGTGCAAAAAATCTTTGTTTCTGAAGAGCTATACTGATATATGTACATCGAAATTTGAAGGACCAGATTGCTTAACTAGAAGATTATTGTTCTTAAAATTATTTGAAAAACAACGAATTTGAAAAAATACAAGGGGTAGATTCGCGTTTTGCCCAACAGTTTTACTGGTATGTATCAATTTTTCTACCCTGTATCATTGACAGGGAATTAAGAGATAAAGTTCATGTATATAATGTCAAAATCAATGCAGAGGTTTGTTGTTGCCTCAAACACAACAAACGCATACATTGAATAATATGAACAATATATTCTAATACTTTTTCACATTCCGAAAGCCTGACATTTCCCACGTTTTTAGCCATATCTTTAGCCATATTTTAGTCATATTTTAGCCATATCTTTAGTCATATTTGTAGCCATATTTGTAGCCATATTTTAGCCGTATTCTAATTATATTAAATTAATGAAATAGATCACACCTAACACCACTAGATATTAATCAAATAGCAAGATTCTGGTTAAATATTTTAAAAGAAATGTCGTTGTGAATAGAAAATGCCATTCAAGATATAGATAGTTAATAGAAAAGATGCATTTCGAATTAGTAAAAATCGAAACAAATTCAGTTTGTGTAATTTGATGCATTTTCATTTCAATTACAGAAAACACAGTGCTAATCAACAAAATGATTTTTAGTCTTATATCTTTATAGATAAACCAGCGTTGAATTATTGTCATCCTGTCCGTATTTCATTTGTAAGAATGGAGTTCTCTTTGGACATTTATTGTCGCTAACACCTGCTTATTAATGAAAAATCTCCCTTATTAATGTTTCAATCTTAATTTCTTCAAATGCATTGCCAAATGTTGTCTGCATCAAGTAACGATAATGTTCATTTCTTGATTCTTACTCTTCCAATCATATAAAAACACGTCATTGACTACCTTGATAGGCTATGGAGGTTTTTTTTCGTTGAAATTTAGTATAAAATACTATTGTTCTTACTACTTCGTACGTATTGTAATGACTAAAAAGTTCGAACTACTTAATCTTAACAAATTAATTATAAACTTGAAAAGAAAAAAACGTAAAAACTTAGTGTCGAACTAGTTAAATATAATCACTCTTCTTCTCTAACGGTTTATGTTTTCGTTTATGGAACTCACTTTTATTTCTTGCTTCAGGGATAGGTACAATCTCTAAAAGTTTAAATACAAAGTCAATTGCCATCTTTTATCTACTTGATTCCTATCCATTTATTACCTTTCATTCTAATTCCCATGTACTGTTTTATCTCTTAATGTAATCCCCTACCCACCAATGGTATTTCCGCCTTACTGGGAGGAAGTGATTAAAAAAAATCGCATAATTATCTGTTACTGCTCAATACAAAACCCAAGTGACCATCAAAGTAGTAAAGTATTGAATGTGTGCCTTGTGTGTAGATATCGGTTGAGTCTAGACTTGCAAAGGTAAAAACTATAAGTGTATATATGAAAATAGTTTAAAAATAATGAGGTCAAGTTAGGTGATCATGACGTAATGACTTATTATTATGAATGAAGGTTATTGATTTGAATCGAAATCGAAGATTAGTTAATAAACATATTTCAGCGTCATTATTCAAGGAGATTTAACCCAAGTTAATTTTTCTCTAGGTTGGAAAATAGTGGGTTGATCAATGCTAACTGGCTATAATTTATTATTTTTTTCAATTCCGGTGGATATATTAAAGCTAAGTGTTAATATCTTGTTCCTTTAGTTTTTAAAAGAGCACATTAATGAAAAGAATCATCAACCGAGAGAAGAATATTGTTCATCAAGATATCTTCAAGGTACACAGATCCTTACTGATCCCGACAAACGCTTTGATTCAATCCTATTTTCATTATTTTTCATTTAAAGTAAATCCGGCAACTTGTCCTCTTCGCTATCACCGCCCATACAGACTAATGAAATGAATAGGGACCAAAATATTTGAAAAATTTACACTAGCTGTGTTTTTTGGTACTATTTATACTGTTTTCCTCATGCTGTCATATAAACGACGTTTCGGCCGTTATATGCTCCGGCCTTCTTCAAGATCTGTCTATATTTCTGATATTGAAAATAGTTATATTATTTATATTGTTCGGAATGTTTCTTCATCTTTATTGTCATATTCCAGTTTCGGCTGTTGAACTCCCCGGTCTTCTTCACGTGATGTACGTTTGAATTTTGAAACGAAACCTTTATTTCGTCCACTAAAGAAGATTACTTCAAACAGCGGCTTTATTCAGAGCTTCCAATGGCTAAATGCGCTGATTGAATTAATCCAGGGATTTGACCAAGAAAGATATGAGTTCAAAACCTGGTTACAACAGAGCAAACAAAATAATTAAGAGTTGTGTTACGAAATAGAAATAATTGAAACGGAGATATACCAGAAAAGGCATGGCCTGTGGAACTAGAACAATCTACCATAGTGGACGAAATAAATGGTTCAGTACGAAAATCCAACGTATATCATCTGAAAAAAGGTCGGATCGTGCAATGGCTGAAACGTCGTGAAGATGACAGTAAATTTGAAGACATCTCCCCACATAATGTAAATAATTCAGCTATAAAGATGAATTAGAATCCGATGGCGTCCCGTTAAGTTATCCAAAATTAACAGCAAAAGAATTAAGGTGTGAAACCACTCAGACTTGTTCGAATTCCAATCGATTTTCTTTTGTCCCTAGCCAGTCGCGGACATGGATAATTCTAAATTCAAACAAGAGAAACGATGTTTGGTGATTCATGAACCACTCTGCACCCCTAAATGCTATCATTTCTTTCATTCAGATTCTACAAACTCATTCACTGCCATATTCAAATAATGTGTATGACTAGGACAGCGGTCGGTTTGTAGATTACTTTTGTGTCTCATACATCGAAATATACAGCAGATTGACAGAACGATTAAATATTTATATAGAGTAACAATATTAAGCTCTACTCTGTGTCGAGCTCACTATATAAAAGTTAATGTATGAACAGTGGGTTTTAATCTACGTGTTCTTTCCCTTTCATATAATATATATATATATATATATATATATATATATATATGTGTGTGTGTGTGTGTGTGTGTGTGTGTGTGTGTGTGTGTGTAGTACGTAGAAATGTTAAACCAATAAATAATAATAATCAAATTGAGTACCTCATACATTATAAAAAATTTTAAAACACTTAACCTCATAGTCTCTAATAACCCTACAACCACACAATTAATCCTCTACAGAAAACTAATGTAGTGTATCAATTTGCTTTCCGTTCAAATATTGTATCTCTGGTAGAAATAATAAACCCACTACATATATTGGTTTTACTACAACCACGCTCTCTCGTAGATTTACCTGCCACCTTTTGATCATAGTACAATTAAACAAAATTTCTTAGAAAAAGATAGCCATGTATGTAATAATAGACAGATTTTAGCCGATAACACAATAATACACATACATATAAACAGTAAAAAGAACCTTCAGATATTGGAGGCCATCTACATTAAATCAAAACAAAATGCACTTAATAAAATCACATTTCAGTCTGGTAACAACACATTACATTGCATTTATACATATGGTTCTGTTAATATTTCGGTTTCTCACGTGGTGTGGCGCCATAGAATCACATTACAAAATTACGAACTGTGTCTGCTATTCGGTGACTTTTGTTATCGTTGCTGAGCAATGTTTTATGTCAAAACAAAATAAAATCATTTTTGATGGTGGATGTCTTTATGCTAACGTCCCTGCAACCTCTCTGAAGATGGCTGATATGAGTCAAAAGCTTAGAATCAGCAAAATAAGAAAATATCAAAGTGTTGTACAATTTCTGTCTTTGTTTTCACCTGAAATTAAAGTTAAAAAAAAAAAACAATGTTTAGAACGGCTCATGATTAAACATAACAGACATTCCTTCTCAGTAATATTTAACAGTATATATTTGTTGTGGATTCCGGGAATGCGATCCGCAAAAATAAATTGAACAACGACCAGTATTTGAGATAGAAATAAGTGTATTAACGTAAGGATACAGACTTAAAATGAAGATTAGTTGTCCATGAATACGGGTTAGTAAAATATATGTACAAACAAGTCTCTGGGGGTGAAGTCGTAATATATTGAATATGTCCGCGTCAGAAGCTGATGTGTATTGCATAATAATCTTCTCGATGTAGAGCACAGAGCTACTATGAGCTACTATTTACTGACTGCTAATCTCTCTCTGGACTTTCGTATTCTCCGGTTATCTCTCTGTAAATACGCGGTATTCTCTTCCGGCTCGCTTCTATAGCAGCAGTATATGTATAGACGAGTCTATCTTTATGAATAGGAAAAACCCCATATCAGTGTTATAATATAATATAATATATATATATATATATATATATATATATATATATTGTGGTCGTAATTAAATTAGACTAAAACACAATAGTATTAAAAAGTACATTTATATTGTAGAATGTTTGAATAGTTTTCATTATTCCAGAATATTCAGAATATAAATTGATAGTGTAGAAGTGGTAGTTACATTTGCCAATTTTGACAGTAAATAGGTGGGTCCTAGCTGTCAATGTAGTAGCACGCGTAAATTCCTGTGTGGGGAGGGGACCGGTAATTAAACATTTTACAGAAGAAGCCGTGAAAATATTTTTTACTCAGAGTAAGACAACTGAAGTTCCTGGGACATGCAATGAGGAAGGAAAGCCTGGAGAACCTGATACTGACTGGTCAGATAGAAGGAAGGAGAGACAGAGGAAGGCAGCGGATAACATATTTGCAGGGCCTGATCAGGTGGATGACGGAACGGGGGTTGCCAGGAGCAACAGGAGCAAACATACTAAGAGCCACAAGGGATAGGGAGACGTGGAGATCCATGATCGCCTACGTCCTGAAGGGACAGGGCACATAGAAGAAGAAGAAGAAATTAAATAGACTGGAAAAATATCGTAAATATTACAAAGAATATCTAACTTACTATGCAACTTCATAGAACAAATTTAAAAATAAATTAATGACAAGTTTATAAAACAGTAAGAGTGAAAAAATTCGAGTATTTTCGAAGTGGCTGAAAATTGTGGAAACGGTGGAAAGTATTTGAGGTCTGAAGCTAGAAAAAGTAAAATTAATTTGTCTGAAGAGAGTGATAATAAAGGACTATGAATAAAATGCAAAAAAACTGAATGCATGGTCATCAGTAAAAAAGCAACCGAAAATGACAAATACATGTAAAGGATACTAGAATCAAGCAAGTACAGAAATTTAAATACCTAGGAAGTGATCTAATAGGAGATGGAAAGTGCGACACAGAGATCCGACGGTGAATTGGTATGAAGCTGAGTAGAGTATTAAGCACCTTTTCACTAGAAACAAAGAAGAAAGGACTAGATTGCTATGTGATGTCAGTTCTTCAATATGGCAGTGAATGTTGGACAATAACATGAAAGACGAAGAAAAAAAAGTGAAGCGGCGTAAATGTAGTTCTACAGAAGGATGCTGCGGATAACATTAACCGAGCATGTGAGCAATGATGAGGTGTTGGAAAGAGTGGCAACGAAAACGAAATTAGTAGTGAGCAGCAACTGAAGTTTTTGGGACATGCAATGAGGGAAAAAGAGCTTGGAGAACCTGATACTGACAGGCTAGATAGAGGGAAAAGCGGACAAAGGAAAGCAACGGTAGACATATTTGAAGAGCCTGAGCAGGTGAATGACAGAACGGAAGTAGCGTGGTGTAACAGCATGATCCTGCAGCATGATAGTTGTTTAACACCCTTTTTACAAAATACGTTTTTATCGTATTTTTTTATTGATATTATTAAAGAAAATTCATCTGAGAAGTCACTATAGTACACTGCTCAGCATTAAAACAAATAAATTTAGTTTAAAAGTATAACTGAACTCAAAGACACTAGCATCGAAGATGAAGGAAAAACTTGAAGCGGAGAAAATGTAGTTCTACAGAAGGATGCTGCGGATATCATGCATCGAGCATGTGCGGATGTGCGATGTGGTGCAGTGGATATCGGCTTGGAACGAGAAATCAGGGAACCGAGTTCGAATTCCCGTTGAATTCCCTGCATTCACTTACGCACAAATACCCTTAGGAAGTGTATTATTCCGTCTCTTCCCTCCAGTTATGGGTTAAATAGCAGGACAGATTGGGTTCTATTTATTTCCTTGGTCAGCAACCAGTCTACCGTAGAAAGTAATTGCAACCTACTGTGGAATAATCTTCTGCCCAATCAGCCATGTCTCTTTCGAGACATGATCGCCAAAGCGTGTATTACTTAACTGACTGAACTCAAAGTCCTCTGATTGAAATAATAGGTTTTATGCTTGACTTATTAAGATTAATGCTTCTGCCGTCGATCTTGTCAAAATACCATCCATGAAGTGTGGATCCACAAGTAAAAGATCAAATTTTGATCTCACCAGAACATGCAATCCCTTCCCATAATTTGCTATTTAAGGAGAGAATATCTGTTGGACTTTTGGGTACCCCTGTATACTAGTGAACCAGCCATGAGCTGACTCATTTTATAGTTCACCTATAGATGGGTTAACCATTCAGAAGACTCAAAATATTCAATGCGACGTGTATAACAGGCGATCATATTTCCCCGATTATTGGCGATATAGTCTGGTTCAGTAGACTGTGTGACTCGTGATTGTTAATCTTTGATGTGGTTTCATTGAACATATTACTTTCTGCGCTGTATTCTATATTATTAAACTATGGTGGACATGCTCAACAATAGCAACCAACAATTTTTTATATTGGGGTGCAAAATAAAAATATATACTTTGTTCTACTCTCTTCATTGAATACATATTGCATATTCTTATAACACTGAAATGTTGCTACGTGAGTAATCACCTAAACAGAGGTTGGGAAAAATAGTATATCGACAAATACCAAACTCACACGACGCGTGATATAAAGACACTGCTCGTGAACTGCTAGTTAGTATAATCACTAAACTCTTAGTATTTCATACTTTCCCACCAAGGTGAATGCGACACCAAGTCAATCAAAGTGAGGAGTTTAAAGCATTTAAGCTTTAAACAAAGCTTAAGGCTGCGCCGGGCTCTTGTTTTCTCACGCAGAACGAGACTCTAGCCTCTGGCAGATCCTCACTTGTTTCCTCTCTGCTTCGACGCAGAGACTTAAGAAAAAACATGGATCAAAAGTGATCACTTTACTGTTCTCCTTTACTCCAACAATGTCCACGTATTTAAGAGAACACGAACATACCATTAGTGTATATAGGTATATATAACATTCCTATTTTAGGTTGTCTCTTTCCAGAGTTCTTCTTCTATGTGACCTGTCCCTTCAGGACGTGAGCGATCATGGTTCTTCACGTCTCCCTATCCCTTGTGGCTCTTAGTATGTTTGCTCCTGTTACTCCTCGCAACCCCCGTTCCGTCATCCACCTGATCAGGCCCTGCAAATACGTTATCCGCTGTCTGCATCTGTATCTTTTACCTTCTATCTTGCCTGTCAGCATCAGGTTCTCCAAGCTCTACTTCCTTATTGCATGTCCTAGGAACTTCAGTTGTCTCATCCTGATGCTCAGTATTAATTTCCTTTTTGTTGCCATTCTTTCTAACACCTCATCGTTGCTTGCATGTTCAGTTCACGATATACGCAGCATCCTTCTGTAGAACCACATTTCCGCTGCTTCAAGTTTTGCCCTCATTTTCTATGATTTCGTCCAGCATTCGCTTGAAGAACTGAAATCACAGCAACCCAGGACTCTTTTTTTTGTTTCTTGTGAAATTTTTCTGTGTGTTAGTACTTTACTCAGCTTTTGGAACGAGTTCCTTGCCATGCCAATTCGCCTTCGTATGGTTCTTTATTTTACAGTCGATGACGAACTTTTCCATAATATATCTCTTTCTCTTACTACACCTTTTTCGGACTTCTATTTCAGGAATCGTTTGAGGAATAAGCACGTCAAACGTATCAAAGAGAAGCCACCTCATCTGAAGGAAGATTCCCCGAAATTGCTTTATACTTTTCTTATTTAGTTGTAGTGTCATTTAGTTGTAGTGCTTTTATGCACTGGTTCTGGTACCATAACCAGATATACCATTCTTCCGATTCTTTGGACAATAATACCGATTGTCAATATGTCTTATTCACCCGATTCTTCTTCTTTCAGGACGTAGGCGATCATGTCTTTCCTATACCTGTGGCTCTTAGAACGCCTTCTCCTGTTTCACCATGCAACACTCGTTCCATCATCCACCTGATTTGGTCCTTCAAATATGTTATCCGTTGCTTTGCCCTGCCTCTATTTCCCTCTACTTGGTCTGTTAGTATTATGTTCTCCAAGCCCCACTTCCTCTTTGCATGTCTCTTCCTGATGCTCAGTATTAATTTCCTTTTTGATTCCATCATTTCTAAAACCTCATCATTGCTCACATCCTCGATCCATGATATTCGAAGCATCCTTCTGTAGAATCACATTTCAGTTGCTTTAAGTTTTTCCTTAATCTTTAATGATATTATCCAGCATTCACTGCCATACATAGCAATCCAGCACTCACTTCTTTGTTTCTAGCGAAATTGTCCTGTTTCTTAATATTTTTCTCAGCTCTTGGAATGCATCCTTGTGCTTTTGTATTTCAGGAATTTAAATGTATAGAAACTGATGTAATCACAAAGTGAAGGGTCAGTTTATATATTGATAGTAATATTGAATTGATCCCCCGCTTTATAACCAGTATGCTTCTGTAGAACCACATTTCAGTTGCTTCAAGTTTTTACTTCATCTTTCATGGTATTGTCCAGCATTCACTGGCATATTGAAGAAATGACAACACATAGCAACCCAGTACAAATTGTGATGAAAAAAAACTTTGACCAATGAAAGTATTTCTACATTTTTCTTGTTTGCTGATATTTTTTCTTTTGGGAAATACTTAATCAAACCCTGATCGTATCTTTTTATTCGCTGTAACTCTCTACACCTACAGAAATTGTTGTACTGCTACATCTCTTGATACACTGTTGCATTTTTTAAAAACTCTTTTGAAGGTATCCACGAAACGCTCTGTTTGCCCGTTGCTTCAAGGTTATGAAGAGCCAATTGTAATCTAATTTAACACAAATATCTTGCAAAATTCCTTGAATTCTCTCGATGTAAGTTGCATAGCATTCTCAGTAACAATTGAATCTGGAACTCCAAATTTCGAACAGTTCATGTAAAAACTGTGTTACTATTGTGTGGTTGGACATTTACATCTGAATTATCTCTGGCTATTTCAAAAAGCTACGATTATAAAGCAATACATTTCTTCCATTGGACCAACAAAATTAATAATTTGATGTGACCACGGGCTCTCAGTTTCTAGCCAAGGTTTAAACTTAATTGGTAGTGCCTTGGTTGTCAAAGCAGTTTTTGTACGACTTTAACTAAGTTTCAATGTCTTTATCCATGCTACACTAGTATAAAATAACATCTCATTAGGCTCTTCATTCTGGATATATCTGGATGTCATGCATGGAATTCATTGATAGATGTTAGTAGTGTTAGATGTACAACTACTCTTTCGTTATACATGAGAACTTAGTCACATAATAAACATCAGAGTCATTGTTACTTTTGTGAATCACTATTTTTTGTACATAAGAATGAACTCACCTGATGTGTCCATATAATCTTGCCTATACAGAGAACGGTGGTGATTATCAAAGACAGTTGTAGTGTTGAGTAGTTGTACAGCCGCTTAGTTGGTCAGTAAGTTGGAGCATATTAAGTCGGAGTTGTTTTGGATATAGACTCATTACCCGGACATACTTCTTCACTACGAGACTGTATGTATTGATTCCTACTAACAGTATTCCTAGTATTCCTGTATTGACTAACCCGTGTTCACGTTTGTATATTTCTATTCAATATAACTTACAATTTCTATCTCTATATCTGCTTCTGTTATTTGTTATTTTGTGTGGTTTCTCAACCAGAATCCACAATATTTACACTTGAATCTTAATTCATTTTTGATTTTGATAATGAGTTTGTTATACAGTGCTTTTTTATATCCTCCATCGTTACCGGTATTTCCCGCAAAGTATTGTACAAAATATTTTAAAAATTAACCTCTGAGTGTAGAGCTGCAATGTGTCTTCGAAATGTTCATTGTCCCTTGGAATCAGTCTGGACAATCAGTCCGCATGACTTAGTTTACTCAACGGCAAGAACTCCATTCTAAAATCATAAGTAAGAAGATAGTTCCGCATCGTTACACTCTGTTAAACGAATGAATCGGTAATCCTTTTTTTACACATAAACCGCTAAAAGCATTTTATGATCCGTCTGCAATTAAATTTTTCTCCCGTGTATAAATGTATGTCACTTGTTAAAGGCAAAGACGATCGCTACACTTACCTCTTCAATAACTGATTAATTTTTTAGCCGGAAGCAGTGTCCTGAATGCATGTGCAATCGGTTTAATAGATCTCTCATCGAATTTATGCATAATACATGCTCAGACACCATATGCGCTGACGTCACTTGCCTCGATCAATTAATATTATTTTTTTTTATCATAGAGAGCAAAAAACAAATTCGAAGTTTTTATTTTTTGAAATGCTTCCTGGCACTCTGATATCTAGACTATTTGTGTCTTTCTTTAAAAGTTTATTTAGTGGAGATCTCGAACAATGCATGTTTTTATCACAAAAACATTAAAGTAGTTTGCTAATCTCAGGAAATATTGGAGAGAACTAGCATTTTCAGCAGCAGGCATGACACGCTGCATACTGTCTGATGCCATTCTTTTCAATCCCAAGTACTTAATTTTGTCCATAAAATACACATTTTTGTCCCTTAGTGTTGTGGAGAAACCGCACAAAATAATAAACAGCAAAAGTAGATATTGAGATAGAATAACAAGTTATATTAAAAGTAAAGATATTGAGATATAATAATAAGTTATATGAAACGTAAAGATGCAACTTGGACGCAGGTTATTAATCGAGGAAAACTATTAGTAAGAAATATATATATATATATATATATATATATATATATATATAAAAATCTTGAAGTGAAGTCGTGCTGGAATTACTACGTCCTCGTAATACTATTTTGGCTGGGTAGAGCTCAGAGCTACTATGACTGTTGACGCGGTATTCTCTGTGTAACTTCGGTATCTCTCGGTAATTTACGGACCTCTTTCGGTACTCGTATGATTCTCTTACTGTTCTGACGTATCTCACTATGTCAGGAGTATATGTATATTCAAGTCGAGTCCATTATCATAGAAAAAAAAGGGGAAATCCTATAACACTTATCTTGACTCCATAGTCTTGAAGTCTCTTAAACACTTCGAAAACATTTTTCTGATGATCGTCTGTGTTCTCAATTCTCAGCAAAATATCATCAAGTTATACGACTGCAAAGTCACTTTAACTTAGGACTATGTCCTGCTGAAAAATCGTTAGAGCGAACTTAATTCCAAACATCAGACGATAGAATTTACAAATCCTCTATGTGTATTTATGATAAAATACTTTAAACATTCGTCATCTACTCAAATCTGAACATATGCGTTGCTAAGGTCTAATTTAGAAAGGCTGTCACCTCCAATATGCTTTTTAAAACCCCTTCTGGCCCCGAAAGGGGGTAATGATAATCTATGATTTAAACTCGGGAATAAATCTGCGCAGACACATATCTCTTTCGACTATTTGTATATATATATATATATATATATAATACCCATTTTTCCAAGTCTATCAAGCTCGTTGTTTAATTGTTTCATCGACGCAATAATTACACTGAAAACTGGTTGTACGCTTTCTTTTAGCTTGAGTTTTGCTTTTCACTTGTTACACCTACCAAACTCATCATAAAATACCTCTGGGAATTTCTTGTTTAATTTTTTTAGAACTTATGTTTCTTTGGTAAAACCAAGTTCTTTGTAAAATTAACTGATTGGCAAGTTCTATAATTTGAATCCTTCCGTCCAATCTGTAGCAAAAATATTATTCCTGTTTTTCACTACGAATATTTTTAATTTTACCAGTTGTTTTGTTTAAAGCTACATTCGCAATGAATTTGCCTACGAACTTAATTTTCACACTTGTGACAGTAATGTTGGTTTTCCTATTGTACTCTATGTGTAAACATTTGTTATGTTGAAGTCAAAACTGCTGTCTATTTGTAACTTAGAATTTTTCTCGGGATTTTCACCTATCCACATAATCTGGTATTTCTGCTGAACGTTTATATATCGCTGACAATCTTCTGACAGGTTCTGCAGAGTTAGGTTGGGTTCGTTTTCAGGCTTTTTCGAAACCCACCTCATGATTTCCGTGTCTCTACTAAGTTCTGCCAATTTGAATTTCTCACAATGTTTATTCACAATAATGTAAATAGTGAAAATTTAATAGACCTGTTCATCTTGCGCACGTGACAAAACAGATTCCATTGAACCATTGATTCCGGTACGATACGAGTTCGAATTCCAGTTGAATCCATTGCATTCACTTACGCACAAATAGCCTTGGGAAAGGTATTAATTCGTATCTTGAAGCGGAAAGGTCGTTCTACAGAGGGATGTTGCGGATATCATGCACCGAGCATGTGCGGACGTGCGTTGTGGAGCTGCGGATATCAGCTTGGAACGAGAAATCTAGGAGCCGAGTTCGAAATCCAGTTGAATTCCCTGCATTTACTAACGCACAAATACCCTTGGGAAGTGTAATATTCCGTCTCTTCCCTCCAGTTATTGCTTAAATAGCAGGACAGATTGGGTTCTATAGCCTTGGCTGGCAACCAGTCTACCGCAGAAAGCAATGGCAACCTATTGCGGAATAGTTTTCTGCCCAGTCAGTCATGTCTCTTTCGAGACATGATCGCCCAAGAGTGTTTCACTTAAGGCACTTAACTGACGATGACGGAAGTTAAGCCTAATCTCTATCGAGATGGGTGACAGATTATAAATACAAGGTGTTGTAAACTTGGATATTCGGCTGGTGTAATGATTAATGGCTGGGAAGGTTTTATCAGAGAATCATTTTTTTATTCTAGTAGGGTTAGTAATATAGGATAAGCCGAATATAAAATAAACCCGTATATAAGATCGATTTTCTCTGGTCCCAAATTAGAGCCTGTGGTAATGTATATAAAATAGGATAAACCCGGATATAAGAGAAACCCGGATATAATATAACTTTTATCCGGTCCCGACAACACTCTTATATCAGGGTTACACTGTATATAGAAATACCTTTGGAATGCGGATGAATCCACCTGTTACTAAAAAAATTTATTAAAAATATCGTTATCTTGAATAAAGATCATAATATCTAAAAATATATTCTGACTTTAGATAACCAGGTATGGATTAACAAGCTGTACAGAATTATTCAATCAAATCAAAGCGGAAACACTCTGATATTAACTAGATAAAATATTGGTCGCAGCCTTGGACAGATTTTAATCTTTGTATGCATGTACGGGATAAATTGGAGATTTCGCTGGATAACGTACTACCAAATACAACTAGCATAAGTCTGTGACAGCTTTGTACTTTGCCGACATAGATATACGCAAGTCACAATAGCAACGCTTCAAACTCTTCCTGCCACCTAAGCTCTATCGCAGCAGAATAGAATAAGTATTGATCCGATCAAATCTAAAAGGATATTAATTTTGGCGGAAGCAGTGAAGTATTTGTATAGGTTAACACAACGTACGAAGAAGTCACAGGATGAGATTCACCCATACACAACCATCAATCATTTCAGTAAAATGGGGAAAACACACACACACACACACACACACACACACACACACCCAGATATATATATATATATATATGTGTGTATGTATATATATATATATATATATATACATACATACATACATATATATATATATATATATATATATATATCGTGTGTGTGTATTTAGGCAGCATTTTTTCATTAATACATGTTTCATTAAATAATATAGACAAGTTTTGTCTCTTTATTTTATGTAGATCTTCATATTTTCAGATAAGCTTAATAGCCTTATCATTAAACGAAGAAAGAAAATTACAATATTGATACATAATAGTTTAAATAATCCAATCTAAGCTTTTGGCTTTTACATAAGCCATTTTCAAAGATGTCAACTGACATTATATATTTAAACACGGACAAACCATCATAACAAAGTCGTACATTTAAGATGCTGGAAGCGAATGCCGTATCAGAGCTCATGACTTCACACATGACCCATCGAGGGTGAAAACAAGAATAATTAAGTATGGGAATACCCATGATTAATCCACAAAATAAAGAAAAACGAACATCGTTTAAATAAAAGAAAATAAACTCACACAACATTAATAGCAACTTTATTCCATCCACTCATAAATCGTAGTAAAATAAAAAGTATCTACCCTTTCTTAAAAAAACCTTACATCACAATATAAGAATTACCCAGACAAAATTAAAAAGTGACCTGTCAAAACTAATCCACGCCGCACCACTCTCATAATTCAAGGCTGTATCACTATGCCTACAAACTGCTGGTTAAATCGTATTAAATTCCCACCACATTTACTTACATATCATATTACCAAATATAAATTGTTTTCACCATTTATTTTTCATTTCAACATATCACTGGAGAACGAGCAAACGTAGCTCCGAAACGCAAAATTTTTTGTGTAGTGATACTATGTTTTTATAAACCATTGTAACAACCATTAGTCAGTCAGTTAAGTGCCATACGTGATACACGCTTAGGCGATCATGTCTCGAAAGAGAGATGACTGACTGGGCAGAAGAATATCCCGCAGTAGGTTGCCATTGCTTTCTGCGGTAGACTGGTTGCCGACCAAGGCTATAGAACCAAATCTGTCCTGTTATTTAACCCATAACTGGAAGGAATAGAAGGATTAATACCTTCACCAAGGGTATTTGTGCGTAAGTGAATGCAATGAATTCGGCTGGAATTCGAGCTCGGCTCCTCGATTTCTAGTTTCGAGCCGATATCCACTGGACCACAACGCACATCCAACAACCATATATATATATATATATATATATATATATATATATATATATATATATATATATATATATATATATATATATATATGCAATCCATTCTGTACACTCAAAATTTTGTTATAAGGTCTATTTCATATCACACAAAAACACCCAATGAAATATATATACATATATTCGGGGTGCGATAGATAAATTGTCGTCGAAATAACGCAAACATGAAAATAACACTGACATTTTACTTTTTTTTAATCATGTCACCCCAAGCAAAGCATTCCACTGGTACTATAGCGCAGGGGGTTACATAGAGCGATTGGGTATAGGTAATGTCAGAAGGAGGGTGATAGACGAGTTAGGATATACATAGGGAGAGATTTGGAGAGAGTGGGTGTGAGTTAGTGTGTTAGGATGTGTCTATTGACCTTACATTTAAACTCCTGGAGGTTGTAGTCGTCGGAGAAGCAAGCATGCGGAAGGGAATTCTACAGGCGGCAAGTGCGAGGAAAGAAGTTGTTGGAGTAGAAACTGCTGTTACATTCTATCGGTTTCACTGTAAAAGGGTGGGACCTAATTGCCAATATAGTATCTCGTGCAAATTCACATCTCGAAGGCACCAGTGATTTTAAGTTCATCAGGCGGTCAGCCAACTCGGTATCAATCACATTACAGATTCTTTGCTGTATTATGTCAAGGAACCCGAGGAGAATAGCAGGGGCACCAGACCAGATATGGCAGCAGTACTCAATACACGGGCGGATGATAGATAAGAGCAGGTTAGATTCAGACGGAAAGAATTTCCGAGCCCTGCACAGAGAACCGACTTTCCAAGCAGCGGATTTAGCAATGGATTCGACGTAGTCATTCTACTTGAAGTAAATTTATCCAATAAAATTGCCGTTGGCTTCAATCACCGGCTTTGGTATTTCCTGCGCCTCTTTTGGACAGTCTCGTTGTTTAATTTTATCTCTTCAGTTCATCTTTGGTCTTACAAGGATTATTTTTGGTTTCACGCTTAATTGCACCCTTCACACAAAAGGGGGGTGCAGTTTGGGGAGGTAGGTGGCAAAATATAAGGAAATTCTCTGACAGCCATGACGTAGTTCTCCTGGTTGTGTGACATTGTACAGAATCCTATTGACAGACAGTGTCTTCACAAGTCACCCTCGTTATCCAGGGCAGCATTAACCTCTCATAGCCATTTATCTAGGCCTACGTGTGAAGTCTGAGGCCCAGTAGAATAATGAACACATAATCAGTGATCACTTCAAAGACCTTCGTAGTTTGACTCATCGGACATTTCTCGAATCTTTTGCACTGTCATCAAATTGACACCCAAACACTGTGAAATGTTCGAATTGAAGCTTTAAGTGAGAATCTCAAGCACTACAGCATTCCGGTTCCAAATTTCTAGCGAAATGAATTTTGTCATGGCGTACTTTTTCGTAGAGACGGCGCCAATTGATCCTATTATATCATACGCTATACCTAACACACACACACACACACACACACACATGTATATGAGTAGAAATAAATTAAACAGGACACATTATTATGCACACCGATATATGTGTGTGTGTGTGTGTGTGTGTGTGTGTGTGTGTGTGTGCGCGTGCGCGCACGCGCGTGTTTGTGTGTGTGTGTGTGTGTGTGTGCGTGCGCGCACGCGCGTGTTTGTGTTTGTGTGTAGGTAGAATCGCCGAGTCAGTTCGGTCGGGTTCCAATCCAGGCTAAAAGCAATCGGATGTCTAACCGTACAGGTGAGCTGTGATTCAGCGAAACAGATCTGTCTGCGGATGACTATATATATATAAACTTATTCATAAATGGAAATATATCTGTGTGTGAGTGTGTCTGTGTGTGAGTGTGTCTGTGTGTGAGTGTGTCTGTGTGTATGTGTGTTTGGGTCCGTTACCTATAAAGTCCGAAACGGCTGAACCTATTTTCTTGAAAATTTACACAGCTGTACTATAAGCGTCTGCGAGTGTTTTTAGCTAGGTTTTGTGTCGCGGTACCCCTGATAAATTTCGAAAATCGATAATCGAAAAAACCGGGTTATAAAAGGAGTGGTCCGATTTTAATCCAATTTGATATACTCATAGACAAAGACATAAGAAACGATATTCAGAAGTTTCAAGGTTGCAGTTCTTACAATAGTGCAGAAAATCGATAATGGATATATATAAAAGGCAAGATATTTTGTATGTGTGTTTATCTGCCTGTATATCTGCATTTTTCCAGCCCTTTTATTTTAGCTTTTGCTTCGGGTTTGGCTCTAAGTAAATATAATTGTAGTTCTTAGTCTCAGCTATGATACCATTCACTCATATGACTTATTTAGCCTTCAAAATTCAGTTTACGACGAAAAAAACTTATTTGATATCGATACCAGAAAATCAAAATTTGACTTACATCCATTCATTTTTCCTTCAGTCTACGGTTTCGCTTTAACTGGAAACAACTATTGCTTGTTAGTCTTTCGGGCCAACGTCCAAAGCGTCTGAACTCCAGGAACATGGATTAATTTTAAAGCTTTCATTACACCCGAGCAACGCCGGGCTATACTGCTAATATACACAGAAAAACACATATACACACATATGTGTGTGTGTATGCGTGTGTGGTTGTGTGCGCGCGCCACGTGTGTGTAAGTGCACAGGTATGCTTTCTCTTATCGGCATGTATGAATGTGCGTATTAATGCCTGTGTATATACATTTGTTTAGTTAAAATCTGTAACAACGTGTGGGTATATGTGGATGTGTATTTATGTGTGTTTGCGCACACATGTGCATAATTGCGCGTATCTGTTTCTGTAGCTATTTGTGTGTCTGCCTGTGTGTTTGTTTTCAGTTGGTCAGATCTCTTGCGTTGTTTATTATGACGACTAATCAAGTTGCGCTGATTCTTCTCTGCTTCCGGATCAAAATTAATATCGTTTTGCATTTAATCTGATGGATTCGGATTCACCTCTGCTGAGATATCCACATGAATGGTAAAGAAAGTGTGTTGTGTCCAGCTTTGTTTACTTTGCCAGTTCGGTGGGATATCACATCAGCATAAACCATCGAGTAACGCTCCGATGCCTGCTTAACTGTAGCTTACGCAAATATACGATGCTCAGAAAACGAATATCCAATATTTGTCGAAAACTTCAAATTTATTAATAATAAGATTTTAATTTGCTGTGTTCATCTTTGATTTTACTTCTTCTTCTTCTTCTTCTTCTTCTTCTTCTTCTTCTTCTTCTGCCGTGTTCCTTCAGGACGTAGGCGAGCATGAACCTCCACATCTCTCTATAACATGTTGCTCTTAATATCCATTATATCAACATCTTCACATATCAACACAAAATCTATTTTCTTTTTGATGGTGGATGTCCTTAAGTTAACGTCCCTGAAATCACTCTGAAGATGGCTCATATGGGCCGAAAGCTTAGAACCAGAGTAACAAAACAATTGACAATTTCTGTTTTCATTTCCACTAGAAATTAAAGCCAAAATGCGATGTTTGGAACGGCTCATTATAGACATTTATTGTCTGTTATATTTAACATTATATGTTGAGATAATTGATATTTTTTTAATCATATCACCCCAAGCAAGGAGGTAACGCCACTGATAGGCAGGGGGCTACGTAAGAGTAAAAAGATTGGAAAGCACATCCAAACCAGGGAACAAGGGATGGGCCTCTTCACCTGTTTAATAAACGTGGGTGGAGTATGAACCGGGCAATAGATTAGTCTATCTACTCCAATTGGAAAAGTAAAAAAAAGAGTAAAAAATTTGGAAAAGAGAAAACCGGAAATCACATGCTATCCAGGGAACAAGGAATGAGCTTCTTCACCTGTTCAATAGACGTGGGTGGAGTATGAACCGGGCGATAGTTTAGTCTATCTACTTCAATTATATATATATTAAAAATTTAAACCTAACTGACAATAAGAACGATCTAAAAACTGAAATCAATAATTTAGACAGTTATAAATGTAAACCTAGAAACCCCTATTGACTTTACTTTGGAAAGAAAATTTCGTTACAGATTCAATAATTCGTCAATGTACTATTCCTTCTCCGGAAAACGGTAGTAATATAAAGATTTATATTGGTAGTACTATGAAAACGAAGACAAATATTTTATCATCGCATGCCATCATTTAATAATATTAAGTTCAGAAATAGAACATCAGTTTCGAAATTTTTATAATATATTATGATTTTTTTTATTAGGATCAACGGAAGATATATTAATATGAATGAGATTTTTTAATGTTTTTTCATAATTTTCAATCTTATTCATTCGAATATATCTCCCATTGATACTACCAAGACTTCAAATTAATCATATATTAAAATACAATACGACTAATCTAATTATCTGTAATAACTCCTCCCCACCAACCGATGTGTTATGTAAAACCAAGATTATATATCTCTTAAAATGTCCCTTCGGAGAATGTATCACTTACAAAAAACAAATATATATGTTGGATTTACAACAACTACATACACAAGATGTCTTACATAACACATATCTGACTATTTGTACCTTTCTAGACATCTACAACAACATTCCTGACTACATTCACAATATAAAAAATAAATTTCCATAACACTATTATACTACACCTGGAAAACAACAAAAACATGATACAGATCCTCAAGGCAATGTCATTAAAAACGTTAGCCGTTAAATAACAGTATCAGCTGTGAATATTGTAGTAATGCACTAAAATGTTTATAAAAGGAACAATTTTTTCATGATTTAACACGTGCGTGACCATGGCATTACCACATAAAAATTCCGTTTTTGATAATATTCACGTTTTAATGAACGTTAAGCAATTTGTCAACATTTATACTTGAAGAAGAAACTTTACAGTAATTTTTAGCAACACAGTTTTACGGCTATTTCTTGTTACCACGACACACAACTCGGAAGATGATCTCGAAAGAGATTGAAAGTACTTGGGAAGATCAAGAAATAAATAAACAAATCATGTGTCAAAGTTAGTACTCATTTCTTACATCTTTCAATTATAATATGCGAAATATTATCATTGAGTATGAAGGGATTATATTAAAATAAGCAGTCACAATGCTTGCAATTTATTTAATCTGATATATATATATATATAAATAGACATCGGATTTTATGATGATAGAAAGGATTGAATGTATATTTATTTATTATTGTTTTCTTGCTAAACATATTAATGGTTTAACGTGTCATTTTCTCCGGTCTTATATTCAGTTATTTTCGTATCGTAGAGTAGTTAGCCACCTAAGTCAGAGAACCCAGTCTGCTCTGACATTGAGATTATTGCTTGGAGTGAGGGTTGAAAAGATTATTCATTTCCCAAGTGCATTAGCTTGAAAATAGTCGCAACTGATTTATCTTAAAACTTAACACAAATTGCTGGCTTCACTTTCTGCATCGACATTTATTACACTATTCGAACGTCCAAGAAACCTGTCGTGGCGGACAGACATAATCTCGCTGCTGACATTGAACGGGATCTACACTCTGTGATGAATTGGGGCAAGAAGTGGCTTGTCAATTTCAATGCGTCTAAGACCAAGCTGTTGTCTGTCAACCATCACAGGCAACCTCTCCTGCCTCCCATAAGCATGGATCAAGCGATTCTCTCTGAGAGCAACGCACTAAGCCTCCTCGACCTTACCCTCTCCTCAGACCTCAAATCGAACCACTATACTGAATCCATAGCTAAATCTATTGCTAAGAAGGTTGGGTCACTATGTCGATCCAGGATGGTTTTTCCGCCTGATTCCATCCTGTATATATACAAGTCAACCATCCGTCCGTGCATGGAGTACTGCTGCCATTTATGGTCAGGCGCCTCTGCCGTTCTCCTTAGTGTTCTCGACAGGCTCCAAAGGAGAGTCTGTAACGTGATAGGTACTGATCTGGCGGCTCGACTGCAGCCACTTCCCCACCGTCGAAATGTGGCCTCCCTTTGTCTGTTCTATAAATACTTACATGATTTCTGCTCGGACGAACTTATGTCACCGGTGCCTCTTCAACAGGTGTTTACTCGTGCAACCAGACTGGCAACTGGGTCCCACCCATTCACAGTCAGGTTAGCCAAATTCAGACGACAATTCTCCTCCTTCAGCTTCTTCTCTCGCACTTCCCGCCTGTGGAACTCGCTCCCATATTCTTGCTTTCATGACGGCTACAACCTCCAGAAATTTAAATGCAATGTCAATACTCATTTATTAACCACTGGACTCTATCTCTCTCCCCACCCCCGTATAACCTTCTCTTTCTCTCCACCTATATATCTGTCATCGCCCTTGCATCCTCAGCTTTCTATTGTTCCTTTCTAACTAGTTTATACTCCTCACTCTTTTCTAATTAATCTTTTTACAGTTATGTAGCCCCCTCACCGCCCATCAGTGGCATTTCTGCCTTGCTCGGGGTGAAATGATTAAATTAAAAAAAAAGCAGATAGTAAAATGAGGTTTTCTTGCGACAACCCAACTGTATATCCCATGGTCGGTACATGTAATAGATATAATATATATTAAACTGACGTGAATCAAATATAGTTATATCGCTGATAATCTGCACATATGCGATAGTGGGCAGTTCTAACAACTTTAAATTATTTTCGACTGAGAGAAGAATTTCGGTGGGCGCTCAATGCACCTTGTGCCCGATATAAAATATTAAATACAAAAAATGTTCTACAAGAGTCATTTGCTTTATAGTTAAATGCATTTAAATGCACGCACAAATATAAGTGTTTCTTGTACGCGCGGATGTGTAAGCAATTGGTATCGACAACTATTTTAACGTTGACACTTCTTAGAAGGCATGTCTCGCTTTTCGAGTCACAAAGCACACTACCCCGGCTCCGTGCTCTGCTTATTCCTTTTTTTATTTAGTCGCTAGCTTCACCAGCTTTCTTGAATAAAACCGACGTTATGAGTCCTTGTGCATTCTTTTCCTTCCGCAATTGAGATCATTGTGTTGGTTCGAAAGGGTGGATTCAGGTTTCACAAAATTCTATGACATTCAAATTGACGACGAAATCTTGCGTGATCACATGACGTTTGTTTTACCCCGTAGAAGTAGCAACGTGTAACATGGATGTAATGATCAGCACAGGATGGAATAGAAATATGCAATTCGTTTTAATAATTTCCATAGAAATAGATACAGAATAGCGATTCTGTTGAATAGGTTCCTCTCCGGGAGCGAAATTGCCAAAAAACAATATATCAACAGCTTCGTAAAACCGGCTCAACGGTTTATGTTTTATAATCACATAGTCCAAAGCAAGGCAGTTTGCTGCCACTGGTGCGCAGGGGGTTACATAGGAGGAAAGTTATGAGAAAGAGTGACAGGTTACAAGGAGTGTCAGGAAGTGGGTAAGAGAAGGATGAGGATACTGATGAGAGTGGAGTGGACGAGAAAAGAGCATGAGAGAGAGGATGCAAATTAGTGAGATAGATGACTATTGACTTTACATCTAAATTGTTGGAAATTGTAGCTGTTGGGATAGCAAGTAAACTTAAGGAAATTCCACAGGTGGGAAATGCGAGAAAAGAAGCTGTGGGGTAGAATTTGCGTTTAGAATTTATTGGTTTCACAGTTGCTGATCTTGTGGCTTGAGTAAATTTATATATCGGAGGCTCCAGGGAGCTATGTTCATCGAAGCAGAAGCCGTGAATGTATTTGTAAAAGAGACACAGAGAAGCCACATTGCGCCCGTCAGAAAGTGACTGTATCTGAACTGCCAAGTCGGTATCGATGACATTACAGATTCTTCGATGGATTTTGTCAAGGACCCATTAACACTATCAAGTTAAGACTGAGTAGGTACAGACTATGTAAGTCAGAAATACATCGTTTGTGGAACTGATCGGACTATCATAATATGAATAACTGTAACTTCCGTTGACTCGAAGGAATTCTGTTGTTTGTTTTTATCTGTTAGATTTAAATGTAATAACCGATTAACATGTACAAATTGTAATGACGAAGTTTTTATCCTAAATAAATTTTTCTTAAATACAGGAGGATTGAAAGTAAGTCTCTGTTTTATGTATGAGTGAAGTTCTGATTTAACAACCTGTGACGTCTTTATATTGTGATTAGTTAATGAAGCAAGCCTACTACAGTAAACCATAACATTGGAAAATCACGAAAGACGAATAAAAGAAGTTATGTCTTTCATATCATAAGAGCTCCCGGTGAAATCATTTGAAACGATTCCTAGACGGCTCGAGAAGCTGGTAGCGAAATCTGGTGCTCATTTCAAATTTGAAATAAAACGACTAAACGCTCTCTTATCCATCTCTTGTAAAAATCATAGTTAATAAAATATTATAAGGCTCTTAAAAGGGGGAGCTAAGTTAAGAAGGGCGCGAACCAGAAATCAGGCGAACTTATCTATTCCGATTAATGAGAAAAAATAAAATAAATAAATAACTAATAAATAAAATATCAGAGTTCAAGCGGAGGCATGGGTGGCGTTTACAGTTTTAAAATAGTTTACACTCCATCATTTCTCTAAAGAGTACATACTAATTTTATTAGATTTGATTACATTTCTTCCTTCTTTAACATGAATTAATGACGAAAATGTACTTTATTTTCTTCCGTTTGCAGAGATGAATACAATAAGAAAAAAAATGGCACATTCGACATTTCATAAAATGCAGAATGATATTTCGACCTTAGGACGTAATATAAAATGATCTATGAAAATACATTTACTTAAAAGTAAATGAAATTTAACTTTGTCTGACATATATTATAATGACTTTTATATCTTCACTAGCAGTATAGCCAGGCGTTGCTCGGGTGTAATGAAAGATTTAAAACTAATCCATGGTCCTGGAGCTCAAACTATGTGGACGTTGGCACGAAAGACTAAAAAGCAATAGTTGTTTCCAGTTAAAGCGAAACCGTAGACTGAAAGAAAAATGAATGGATGTAAGTCAAATTTTCATTTCCTGGAATCGATATAAAATTTTCTGCACTATTGTAAGAAATGCAACCTTGAAACTTCTGAATATCGTTTCTTATGTCTTTGTCTATGAGTGTATCAAATTTGATTAAAATCGGACCACTCCTTCTGTAACCCGATTTTTTCGATTATCGATTTTCGATATTTATCGGGGGTACCTCGACACAAAACCTAGCTTGGAACACTCGAAGACGCTTATTGTACATCTGTGTAAATTTTCAAGAAAATTGGTTCAGCCGTTTCGGAGTATATAGGTAACGGATACACACACAGAGAGACACACACAGAGACAAAGTTCCATTTATAAATAACTTTAGATATACTTTTGTTAATATGTTTGACGTTAAGTCTAAATAAACATAAGTAGGACTTAAAATTGAACTACATACATGTATACACAGGAGAACATACATAAGGCCTAAACACAATTTCTGTTTTAATGTGTGCATCCCCTCAGGGCTGCATCATTGGAACTTCTTTGTTCGTAATTCTTATCTATGAGCTTCTCGAGGTCATTAGATCCCACCGATGTATCTATGCAGATGCACATTAATTAATCCTGTCATAATGTTGTCTGATTTGATAATGTCAAATTTGCAGCTGATCTCCGAAATGGCTTCAGTCTATTGTTACCTAAGGCTTTTTAATTTTACGTTCCACAAATGAAAGCTGCTAGCTTTTAATCGACATAGTTAACCTTTTTTAGCCTTCTATCATCTTGGCAGATTCTAAGCTCTAAAATAGAAATTAACAATTGCGAATTTTCTGTTCGAAAAAAAAAAAGAAGGAATATCGTGTTAACTGTCCGCTGTACTGCTACGAAAATTGGTCTATTCTGTTGTACTAAGCAAGTTTCTTTCCGCGCGAATTTGTCTACGAGTCGTCTTAGAATTGAAGAGTGTTCCCACAGTAGTAATCGTAAGATTATGAGAAAATTCTGAAAAAGAATCTGCAATATTATTTACTCTAACCTGATATCTCGCTTTTAGCGACTTTCTACCCATAAACCAAGCCTTTTCTACGAATAATTTAACAGGAATAGTTTTGATGGGATTTTCTCTCTGGTACCTCGATTATCATTAAATTTAGTATTTATACCTAAGTCTTATTCTTTTATGATTATGATTGAATGATGTAACCGTAAGTTCCGTGCAAATAGTTTCCTGTCTTACACATCACGAGAATGGAACTCTCATCCAATGTTTTTTTATGTTAATTACAATCCGTAGATAACTGAATGCAAAGCCATTTTCTTTTTAATCATATCACCCCAAGCAAGGCGGTGACGCCACTGATGGCCATGGGGCTACTTAAGAGTAAAATGATTGGAAAAGAGAAAGCCGGAACCACATCCTAAACAGCGAACAAAAGATGAGCCTCTTCACCCGTTCAATAGACGTGGGTGGAGTGTGAACCGGGCGATAGTTTAGTCTATCTACTCCAAGTGAAAAAAAGAAAAAGAAAAGAGTGAGAAGATTGGAAAAGAGAAAGCCGGAAATCACATCTTAAACAGGGAACAAAAGATGAGCCTCTTCACCTGTTCAATAGACGTGGGTGGAGTTTGAACCAGGCGATAATTTAGTCTATCTACTCCAATTGAGAAAAAAAGAGAAAAATACTGAAAGAAGATTGGAGAAAAAAGAAATAAAGCCGGGAACCACATCCTAAACAGGAAACAAGGGATGAGCCTATTCACCTGTTCACAAGACGTGGGTGGAGTGTGAACCGGGCGATCATTTTATGTCTTTGTGAATCCAGTGCTTATTTATTATCGTTTCTGCTTGGAAACACTCTCTCAATGTCAATTCACTCCATTATGTTTTATCAACAACTCCTTGTGTCTTAGTAACTTTATGACTTGCTTGGCACACACACACACACACACACACACACACACACACACACACACACACACAGACACAAATAAAAAATACCAAATTATACTCCCTGCAATATTAAAAATGTTTCGTCTATTTCGTGTATATATATATATATATATATATATATATATATATATAAAGGCAATCTCTGAGTCTGTGTGTGACTGTTCTCTATGCACGCCTACATTTTTTAAGCTACGCCATTCAAATTTCTAGGGACACATATCTACAGGGAAGCCAGGTCGACACATACCTTTTGAGTTTAAGTTCAGCAATATTCCGTTCGCACTTATCAGCCAATGGTGCATATTGTTTACATTTGCTCAGTAAAATATCTAATATATAAATGGTATATAGAGTACGTCATAGAAATCAAATCACACGTGTCAAACACCCGCCCAAATGAGCCTCATATTTAATTTTTATTCCGACGTTTTAAAAATTCATTTGGTCAACCAAAAAATGTGATTATTTTTCCCCGTAATTTTGAAACAAAAGAAATATTTTTAAAAAAAGTGTTTTTTCAAATAAAAACAAAATATGTAAAAAAAATTGCCAATGTTAATTTATTTATTACTAAAACGTTCTGAGTTGCACCGGCAATGTCGGGCTATGATGCTAGTATATATATATATGACACAATAAAGTAAATAGCAATGTAGAAACGTGTCTTAATCTAGCAGGTCTGACTTTTATTGAAGCTTCTTCAGAGATCGAGTTAAACTATTATTATTTTTTTTTTTGCAAAAAGACAGTATATTGAAATGTTGTTATTTAGGTTTATTATTACTGGTCACATATGTGTCACGTGTATTCGAGAATTAGATCATTACCTTTAAATGTAAATGTGTGGAATAATTTTATGCGTATATGTGTATAGAAAACTCTATCTGCTTACATACATGTGTGCGTATTAATACGCTTGTGAACTGTATTGAAACTATGAACAACTTTAAATACGTTTCAGTTTTTTGGATGGTAAAGTATATGCCGGCGTTGCTCGGATGTTATGAAAACTTTAAAACTAATCCATGGTCCTGGTACTCAGACTCAGCCTAAAGAATATTTGTATAAAGTTTGGTGAGAATCGGATAAAAATTGTAGATTTGTATAAAGGACATACAGACAGATAAAAAGACACACACACAAACATCTTGCCTTTTATATATAAGTATATATTATCGATTTTCTGCAGTATTGTAAGAACTGCAACCTTGAAACTTCTGAATATCGTTTCTTATGTCTTTGTCTATGAGTTTATCAAACTTGATTCAAATCGGACCACTCCTTCTATAACCTGATTTTTTCGATTATCGATTTTCGATATTTATCGGAGATACCGAGACGCAAAACCTAGCTAAGAACATTCGCAGACGCTTATAGTTCAACTGTGTAAATTTTCAAGTAAATCGGTTCAGCCGTTTCGGAGTCTATAGGTAACGGACACACACACACACACACATACACACAGACAAAGGTCCATTTATAAATAAGTTTATATATATATATATATATATATATATATATGTAATTAGTAATTTTTTATCCTAATTAAAATAGATCTGTTCAGAGTTCTATAAAAAAGTGTTCAATATGCTCATGGAAATGAGTTAATTGCGTCGACTAGGTTTTTAACTTAATCATAATCTATATTTCGACTAAAAAATCCATTAAAATTATACCAAACTGAGCAGCCATATGAAGAAATCAAAATTGAAAAATGGAAAAGACCCTGGTAAATCTTATAGTATAGTAAAAATAGCCAAACCATACAACCGTGGCAATGTATGTAGTTCGTACCAGGAAGAAGAATTTGCTATTATGTTGTTCCCAAAACACTAAATGAATGATAAAAGTTATGTACAGATTTAATTATACTAGGAGCATAAAAACATAGATAAAACTGTAGCAAGATCACTGAATGAATCCTTATTATTTTAAAATATTTTCGGCTGTTTCATCATTTCAGTCGCGTATTCGTAAATATCGATGTTTGTTCTTTTTAAAAAAGGAAAAATCAGTTATTGTAAATAGTCTGAAGATGACGAAAGTTGTTCCGCTTTATCAAGAACTCTCAAAACTTACGAACGTATATTTGCTTATTTAATCAGTCAAATCGGTTAGGTGATATTCCTAGCCTCAGACGACCATCGTGAATTTTCAACTCAGCATATGGATGACCATCAAATACACACATAGAGCGTGTTCAGCCTTTTTTTCTTCTCGTACTACGCATTCTGTATTTTCAATAGCTGATGCATTTGTTACTTAGAGCCTGCAGTGATTTTGATATAGAATACTAAGATAATTATTAATTATACCTTTCCTTAAAAATACGTATTACGTAATATTTACTTTAATTAATGGACTTATAATAACATTAATAATAATTATTATTAATGATAATAATAAATTTTACTTACGTAAAAAAATATTCTATTCACATTATTTTCCTCATCTTTGTCGTTATTTGTACGACATTTCTGCCGTTGTACGCTCCGGTCTTCTAGGAATTTCGAAGCGAACCCTTTGTTACAATCACTAAGGTATATCATCCTAATACTTTGCGTAAAATCATTTTTTGTAATCATCAGTTATATCCCTCTAAGTTGCTTCTTAAACACTCATGTAGCCTGGTATTGAAGTCACAAGTCTTTGGATCAAGTCATAGAAACTAACCAACGTCTATATCCACTGGGCCATGTGTCCGTAAGGACACGTACAACTGAATTTCCGGAACTTATAAACCTAATGTTCAGTAAATATTTTTTTATCAGAGTTCATCTTGTAATTTTTTGATGTTAATCGTTTTCGTTAGTATTTTTTGATAGTGATGATTTTCTCTAGAATTTTTTTACCAGAGCTCATATTGCAATTGACACTAATGGTTTTCTCTGGCACTCCGTATTACTGCTTCTCAAATTGTGTTCATCTATATGCTTGGTCGGCTTAGATATTTGTAAACTAGTATATGTGCTGATTCCTTAAGTTTACGTAGTTTCTAGTGGCGTTCTCTATCTATTATTTCAACTTCATCCCCTAGGGGAACAGTGATTCCGTTCTCCCTCCATATGTGGTCAGACACGCCTGAATTTTCTATCTCCTAATTTTCTCATTAAGCAATAAGTTTACCTATACATGCACATCTTTCATTCCGATTAATCGAAATCCATATCAGCCCCTATTTTAGTATCAAATTTATAAACGGATACATTTCTAAAGAAATAATGAATTATATTTAAATTACTACATTATTCCTCTTTCTTTGTATGATATATTTAGCAGATACAAGAGTTTGAGAAAATATCACTGTATTTTTTAAAACTATGAAATTTTGCATACACCATATCAGAAATAATGCATGTTTCTGACAAGAAAAAGCCGTACTCATAGAATTACTTTTATCATTAATGCGAATTCCTTAAAATATTCTTTAAAGTTGAGAATTTATGCGCCAGTTGAAAGAAATAGTCATTTTTTATCATCAATGCGAATTTCTTATAAAATCCTCTAAATTGTGTCTTTATGCGCGAGTTGAAAACAACTAGAAATTTTTCATCATTAATGCGAATTCCTTAAAAATCCTCTAAAGTTGTGACTTTATGCGCCAGTTGATCAACTAGAATTTTTTATCATTAATGCCAATTCCTGAGAAAACCCTCTAAAGTTGTGTCTTTAAGCGCGAGTTGAAAACAACTAGATATTTTTTATCATTAATGCGAATTCCTTAGAAAATCCACTAAAGTTGTGTCGTTATGCGCCAGTTGAAAACAACTCGAAATTTTTTATCATTAATGCGAAATAATGCGAAAAACTAGAAGTTTATTATCATTTATGCGAATTCCTTAAAAACCCTATAAAGATGTGACTTTATACACCAGTTGAAAATAACTACAACCTTTTTATCATTTAATCGTATTCCTGAGAAAACCCCCTTAAGTTGTGTCGTTATGCGCCATTTCAAACAACTGGAAATTTTTTATCATTAGTGCGATTTCCTTAGAAAATCCTCTAAAATTATGTCTTTAGTTGAAAACAACTTGAAAATGCCAGAAACCATATCTCTTCTTTACCATGCTATGGATTTAACAAAGTAGCTCTTCAATTTGATTGAATTTTAAACGTTAAGTAGCTGCCAGAATTGAATAAAAAAAGTAGTTTCTCTTAATTGATATTTCTTTCATCTGATAAGCAATAAAAAGCGTTTCAGCAAGTTGTGCTTTGAGCTCGCATTGCCATATTTAGAGTTGGGAAAAATATTCTTCGTGTTTTTATTATTTTTGGTGAAGGAAAAATAATAATTGCAAAGCAAATGTTCATTTATATAACTCAGTTGAATTGCAGCTTGTTGTTATCAAGGAATGTTTCTTCTGTGTTACAGAGGATTGTTTGCGTTTACGGGGGATCAGGTAAATGTCAGTATAAAGCTAGTTAACATTTGAAAATATGCTGAAAAAATACAGCTAAAACAACAATCGTCGGAAGAATGTCTCTCGCTTCATTGTTTATTTATCGTTTTCACTGAAGAAAGACGCAGGCACGTCCGTAAATTCTGACTTTAAATACATTCCCTTTGTCCTTTGTTTTAGTACAAAATATCTACGAATATACAATAAATATCACCAATGTTTTTGACAATGTTCTTATATCTTTTTTTCTTTCTATTTGCAGAATTTCATTAACCAACCTGTTACATCCACAAACGCACATACGCGCAGACGCACACACATAAAAACATATGTATTTATTTTTTTTTTAATCGTTTCACCCAAGCAAGGCGGTACCGCCGCTGGTGAGCAGGGGCCTACATAGGAGAATACTGATGTTTAAACAGGAGGAGAGCGACGAGATAGACAAACTAGTTAGAGTGAGTGTCAGGGAAATAGCAAGAGAAGAGATAGTTGCCAGAGTAGAGTGAGAAAGAAAAAGAACAATATACACTTTGTGTAAATAAAAAAAGGAAAGAAATACTGGAGTTAGCTGGAAAAGAGATGGCAATTGCCATTGCATTTAAATTCTTGGAGATTGTAGCCATCAGGGAATCGATTATACGGAAGAAATTTCCACAGGCGTGAAGTGCGAGAAAAGAAGATGTTGGAGTAGAAGCTGTGGCTGCATTTGATCGATTTAACTACAAAATTGTGAAACTTTTTTACCAGTCTGGTTGGTCGAGCATATTTTTGTGGACGTAATACCAGTGAGCTAAGCTCGTCGGAGTAGAAGACATGAAAATATTTGTAGAAGAGACAGACGAAAACCACATCCCGTCGATGAGAAAGTGGCTGGAGTCGAGCTGTCAGGTTGGGAACGATAAAAAGTACAGATTTTCTTTTGGAGCGCATCGAGATCCCTGAGAAGAAAAGCAGGTGCACCCAACAAGATATCACAACAGTAGTCAGTTCATGGGGCAGATGGTTGATTTGTATATGTGTAAGATAGACTCAGGCTCTAAAAACCAACTGGTTCGACACAGTGATCCAACCTTCCTAGCAGTGTTCTATTAGAGGTAGGAAAAGAGTATGAGGGCTAGGAGGTGCAGCGTATTGCTTTCTGAAAGAATCGTTTGGTCCATGCTGATGAAGGGTAGGTGAGACGCAGTTTGGTGGTTGACCGATAGCAGCGTCAGTTTAGAAGTATAATAAATTTTCATACCATTTCTTAACACAGTCTATCATAAAGGCAACAACTCGAGCTTCGCCAGTCTTATCGAGGGCGTGTTATATCTACTCGGTGATGGTTGTTTGCATATCGGCAGCAGATTTGGCAGAAGGGAAGGCATACTGTTTGTCCGAGAATAGTTTATGGGAGGTGAGATGTTGAACTATTTCATCATTGTTGAGAGCCTCAAACATTGGTAGGTGGTTGATGTGCGATAATTAGAAAGATAAGAGTATTCTTCTGAGTTCTTAAATGCACGAACCACGAAAAGAATTTCAAGCTGGTAGGAAAACAGGAAGCACATGGACAGTAATTATAAAGTTTAGAGAGGACAGAGAAGTGTTCAGGGGTACATTTCTTAACGATAATGACCAAAATTACCTCGCCTCCGCTTTCCTTATAGGGATTAGGTCTTGACATTATCTCAGATAAAAGAGAGAAGGTTATGTAAACTTCTCTCAGTTGAGCCTCATTTCTAAGAAGGGAGTCGGGTGTAGATACTTCAAACGAGTAAAGGTCCAGTTGGAGGAGAATCTGGGAGCAAAGAACCCGGCTTTGTCCACAGATGCAGTGAGGACCTCAAATAGATTTATTAAGTGATTTGTGGAGGATTTATTGCAGTTCAGCACACGTTTGAAGAGACGCCATCAGTCTTTGGATTTGAACATGCGAGCAGACATACACTGCCTCATTCTCTCAGCAAAGAACAGCTTATTGTTATTCAAGATCCTCTTACACTAATTACAACAATGGCAAATAGGCGCATGTTATGGTCAAACGCCTGACTCCTATACAGGAGAAAGAAGAAATTTCTGTGGGAAATGGCGGCTGCGAAGGCAATAGAGAATAAGGGGGACGAATGAGTCCCAAGCCGAAACTTCATGGCCGGTATGGAAGCATCGGTGCCAACCTTCACCCAGTAGGAGACCTTAGAGGCGCAGTCCTCAACGGGAAGAAAAAAACTGGGGAAGTCGAAATCCACTACTTGCATGAGACACTGAGCAATAGCAATGTTCATGTCATTAATGCCAGCAGAATCAGTGACAGTTTTTTAGCCATATGGTAGGTATTAAGATCACCTAACGCAAATATGTTAGCAAATGGGTGTGGGGATGACGCCTTATCTATTTTGTCAGAGATATTGTCTAGCATGGCGCAGTCTGGAGAGGAAGGGGAACGGTACGGAAAGAGATGATAGCGAACCGATTTCAGATGTGAAAGACGGAGACATATGTATGGGTAATCAGGGCTTTCGAGAGATGTCTTCCTAGTTAGAGCGAGTTTTCCAAATTCATGCATATAGACAGTGGAGTATTTCCTTATGAATGACAGGTAGCCAGGAATTGAGAAGTCAGAAGAGGGGCTTCAGTGGTTAAACTAGTCTCAGAGAGCGCTAGGATGTCTGGGGACTTTTTGAAGAGAAAATATTATATGCTACATAAGTAGTTAGGAATACCATGGATGTTCGTGAAGAAAATGTTGTGAGCTTTAGGTGGGATTAGTTTCCCTGTTTTAATTTTATTAACTGAAATATGGTTGTTCATTTTAGTTGCTGATTAAGAGACACCTCGAGTAGAGGTGGTAGACGATCATTGACTGCGACGTGCACTGGAAGAGAGCTGGCGCGCGGACTGAAGCAATGTGTGGCCTCGGAGTTGCTCACCGGAAGCTCTTTCAGGGACACGTATTCATGCGAGACATTGCACGGCAAGAACCCCAGTATTATACAACTGTTTTTCAGAGCAGTCGCTCTCGACGCTAAGAAAGATTGAGGACTCCTAATTACCAGTCGGAAGCAGCAACGAGATAACTTCTAACATGGTAGACTCACAAAGAAGAGGCGTTGCCACCGACCACGCACATCAGATAAAAATTGCTGAAGCAACAATACTGAGGTCTGTGGCAAAGAAAAGAAAGCTGGGAACCACATCCTGAACTGGGAATAAGGAATGTTCCAACATTTCTGTTCAATAGAAATGGAAGGAGTGTAAACCGGGCGATGGTAGAGTCTATCAACTCAAATGAAGTGTTTATCTACTCATGAATATAAATACATAAAAAAATTCATTTATATTTCGTTAATATATTATTTTTGTTTACATTTATTTCTATCAGGATGCGAAAAACAGCAGATATGAATTCATCGAAAATCAGAAGAATGTGTGCATAGAGACATTATTTCGGAACTTATTTGACTGTAAGTCCTTCGTCTGTTGGCACATATTTTCATAGCAAGATTTCTCGATGATTCGGGACGGTAGATATGAATAAATATACTATATATTATATATATCCAGGTGAAAAGGATTAAATTTTTTATGGTTTTGAGTTCCTTGACATTTATTTTTTATAAAAGTGCTCAATACAACAAATATTGTACAGCTTAATATAATCGTATAATTATTAATAAAATGTGCATTGTGACACAGAAATTTCTATCTCGAAACAGAAATTTCTGTGTCGCAATACACACCTATTTTATATATATATATATATATATATATACACACACACACACATATATATATATATATATATATATATATATATATATACATATACACACATACGTGTATATATATATATAACTTTCTGTTTCGAGATAGAAATTTCCGTGTCACAATGCACATTTAATTCATAATTATACGATTATATTAAGCTGTATATATTTATATATACACACACTGAGTATCTACTAAAGTACGATATATATATATATATATATATATATATATATATCCATGTAATATAATAATCTGGCCCAACCCGAGAAGGCTGAGGAAGCGTGGGTGTTTCCGGTCATTGAAAGGAACGGATGTTTGTTTGACCCTATTTCCGACAGATGCGGAAATAACTCTGAGAAATTACGTAGGCGTCGAGTAGGCGTCGCGAATCGAGGCAAAACTTGGAAGATATATAAAGACTGCGAAAACACAGATAAGTCAGTCTCCAGAAGTCTGGTCGGCAGTAGAGAAGCAGTTCACAGCTGCCCCCAATAGCATACATGCTATTGGGGGGTACGCATTCGTCATTCGTCCATTCGTCAACGTCGACCCTTAGAAGCATTCGTCAACCCATTAGAAAAGCGCTCCCTCAACTCTCTGTCCACTAGACGACACGGTCCAGCGTTCATTAATAAAAATATTAATATATTTTTATATATACATGCTTGTTTGTTATTATAACAAACATCATTTGGTGCTAGTGACCTGCTGTTTTGAAGCAACAAGACAGAGTGATACGAACATTATTGGTTTACCGCGACAACAATTGAAAATTCAACAGACTTGAAATTTCCGGAATTAAAACTTCCACCGGGAAAGAAAAAAAAAGAAGACGAAAAATCTAGCGGCCGCGACCATAGAAACCAACGAAAGGTAAGTGACACCTTGATTTAATAGTGTGTGTGTTTTCTGCTCGTGTTTATAGTAGGTCTGGTTGAAAAAAAAATGGGACAGCATACTGTTGCCGATTTGACCGTAGAAATGAGAAATATGGATTGTTCCTTAGAACGGACGGGGGTGTTAAAATTGACAGTGGGGTGTTAAAATGAGGAAGAAGGTGTTAAAATGAGGAAGAAAGTGTTAAAGTGTGTTGAACTTGACGAGAGGAAGAAAGTTGAAATATTTGCCTGTCTGTAGGTGTTAGGGCATCTGAGTTGGTGGTTTATTTTTTTTTGTTAATGTTTTACCATATATGTGAAGTGAGAAAATAGTTAATATTTCGTAGAATAAATATTTAATGAAATAATTTTGGGTTGTGTCTTAATTTTACTTAAAAAGCGGCATGAACTTTCCAGACAACCCGATAGAAATATTGACGAACAACTATTCTCAATGTGATTATGAAGGTCAGTTGTATGGTTGAAATAGTTGAGTTTTTCTGATCAGTACTCGAGCCGAATTAAAAAAGAAAAAAAAACAATCGATGTTCTACGTACACAAACTTTCCCCAATTGGAGTATTAGCGTAAAATGGCCCTCTCCATTTTCTCCATTTGGCCTTGTATTGCATGAACTAAATCAAAATTGGTAAACATTGACAAATTATAAATGTTGCTGAATGCTACCACAATAGGAAAATCAGAGAAACGAAAGGGTTCTTTAATGTTGATCTCGTCAACAGAATTTGTTCGTAAACGTCAATTTGTAATCTTTACACAGATAATTGTCAAAATTTAAAAATGTTTGTGTTTTGCGTGACATTTCTACAGCATAGAAATTACTTAAATGTTATCGAGAGTTTTAAAGTGTAATTTTAATTATGCCGTTAACAACAGCCAACAAAATCGCCAATTATAATATATCTCAACATCGTTGCTTGAAAACAACTGCATTGTTTGGTTATTTCGTTGCGAATACACCGATTATATATATTCTTAAAACATTCACCCGCGTCTCAGTGTTTCGCGATATGAGTCAGATATTGAAAAGATATTTTGTTATCAATATGGTGGAATCGGATTATTTGGGGAGATTTGGGAAAATTAAATTAAAATCTAAAACTTATTTTTATTTACGTGAAAGTACTTCACTTTTATGCTTTTGTGCAGGTTCCCATTAATTCAACATCCTCTGTGAATTTTCATTTATGTGACTTGGGAAATATCTTTTGAAGATATATTAATTTCTGAAAACTAGTAAATATGGAGAGATTTAGTGAAGGGTATGAGGAACTCCCGAAGAAGTTGACGATAGGAGTTATTGCTGGCGTGGTCAGCGTAATAATAATCCTGGGAATAGTAGCCAGGAAGCGGATTTTAAGTGTAAAAGAAGCAACAGTGCTTCGGAAAAGGAAATTGAGTTATCCGTTGTGAATAGTACTCCGGGGTCAACGAGAGTTCAAACTCAAATGTCTCTACGTTAAACAGAGAGATGTCGACAAATCAGATATGCTTGGGTTCGAATCCAGAGGAGGAAGTTCAGGGAATGGAAAGCATTGCACAAACTAAGGAACTACGAGTCACGGGTCCATTTTTTTAAATTTTTTTTTTAGACTAAATTAATATCCTCCACAGGTAAATTGCATGCGGATTAAAGTTGGAATCAGGGTAATTTTCTTAAATTTCTATTGAACATTTCTCGGTCAGACAATGAATGGTATGTACGGCAAATAATGACCATTTTTTCTGTGTTCAAACATAGTATGTTTGAAATTAAA
>JBBBDQ010001104.1:495000-777500 GCA_037127315.1 Ascarosepion bandense | reverse complement strand
ACAGAACTTTAGGCGGACTCCGAGCTCCAGGACCGTGGTTTAGTTTTAGAGCTTTCATTACTCTCGAGCAACACCGAGCTATACTGCTAGTTTTTAATAAGAATAAGACTTATAACATCTATAAAATCTCTTGAACTAAAAAAAAAAGAATATATCTATATTTTGAAATAAATTATTCGAATTTTTTTCTCTTTTAAGAAAATGACTAAAAATATAAATAAAGTGAAAAAATAAATAATCATTTACTTGTAATATATTTTCTTGCTTGCAAATCAAAGTAATGCGCAACATACAATGTTTATTTTAAAAGTTCTTCTATCATGTTTACTGAGCCGTTTCACTTACGCACCAATATCCTTGGGAAAGGTAGTATTTTGTCTCTTCCTTCAAGTAATGGGTTAAAAAACCACAATATTGAATCCATAGCAAAATCTACTGCTAAGAAGGTTGGGTCACTATGTCGATCCAGGATGTTTTTTCCACCTGAATGCATCCTGAATATATACAAGTCAACCATCCGTCCGTGCATGGAGTACTGCTGCTATTTATGGTCAGGTGCTCCTGCCGTTCTCCTCAGTGTTCTTGATAGGCTCGAAAGGAGAGTCTGTAATGTGATAGGTACTGATCTGGCGGCTCGACTGCAGCCACTTCCCCATCTTCGAAATGTAGCCTCCCTTTGTCTGTTCTATAAATACTTTCATGGCTTAACTGATGCCTCCTCAACAGGTGTTTACTCGTGCAACCAGACTGGCAACTGGGTCCCACCCATTCACAGTCAGGTTAGCCAAATGCAGACGACAATTCTACTCCTTCAGCTTCTTCTCTCGCACTTCCCGCCTGTGGAACTCGCTCCCGTATTGTTGCTTTCCTGACGGCAACAACCTCCAGAAATTTATATGCAAAGTCAATACTCATCTACTAACCACTGACTCTAGCTCTCTCCCCACCCATGTATAACCTTCCCTTTCTCTCCACCTATGTATCTGTCATTACACCTGCTTTCTCAGCTTTCTATTGTTCCTTTCTAACTAGTTTGTACTCCTCACTCTTTTTTAATTAATCTTTGTACATTCATGTAGCCCCCTGCATATCAGTGGCGTTTCTGCCTTGCTCGGGGTGAAATGATTAAAAAAAAAAAGCAGGACAGACTGGTGTCTATAGCCTTGGCTCTCAACCAGTCTGCCGCAGTAAGCAATGGCAGCTTACTGCGGGATAGTCTTCTGTGCAGTTAGTCATGTCACTTTCGAGACATGATCACCCAAAACGTGTATCACGTATGATACTTTACTGACTGACTGACGTAACTGTAGTGCATGAAGTAAAGGAGGTGTCATAAATAATACAAATGTGATAATATATCTGTTTAAAGCATGATGACACATAACATTACACTGTCGCACACATATACAAATATACATATATACATACACACACATACACATACACACACATAAAAATATGTATTTGTGTATGTGTGTGTATGTATATATGTATATTTGTGTATATATATATATATATATATATACATATATATATATGTAGTGTATATGTATTTATTTATGTACGTATGTACTTGGATAGATAGATAGATAGATAGATAGATAGATAGATAGATAGATAGATAGATAGATAGATGTGTGTAATTTTTTATTTTGGGTTTCACGCTTTTTTGATCGTCTAACAAACTTTTAATTTTTTATTTAATATACTGGATATCTGCAGAGATGCATATATTGATGAATTTCTGTGAAGGTGCGATGAATTTTGGGAGAAATATTTGTTGTCGTTATGCTTTTTATATAAACACAGATATAAATTAACAATTGTACAACTATTGACGTGTGCAGAGATACACGCACACGCGAGCTAAAAATTGGGGCCCACATTCATAACTTCATATGAACGATATGGAGCTTAGCATATATATGTATGCATATGACTTTTTACACATGCATACGCATTTAACTTTAGCTTGTGTTTTTGCGTCAGTAGATATATAATTCTGTATATATGTTCATGCATTGAAATATGATTATATTTATCTTGACCTCATTCTTCCAGAGCTGGGCACGTTATGAATTCGCCTTTACTGTATCCATTATGTAGCAATTTAGTCTGTTTAAAAGTTAACGGACAAACTGACAAGTTTATAAAGGCTAAATTTTGTAATTTGTGTATGTATATATGCATGGGTATATTCATCTGTATATGTGTCTGTTTGCTAGTGTTTGTGAATATACTCGTCTATTTTTCCATGTGTGGATGTTTGTAGGTTTATTTATGTATGCGTTCTTAATCTACCTCGTTTAATATATGAATAATCTTCTAAATCTAGTAAATTTTTAAACTAAATTTTTTTTTAAAAATTCGTAACAAAAATAAAGTATATATAATAGTTAATTAATAATGCTGACCTGAATTTAATCAAATTTTAATACCTGTCCACCAAGATTATTTTTATGTTTGCCCAAATATTCTCCAAATTAAAAGTTGCTTTACTCTGATTGACCCTCATTGTACATACAACAATGCCTCCCTGACTATAGGGGTTTTGCTTGTATTAACCTTTCAAATCCATTCAATTTAAAATAACCACATCACTTGAAAAGACACAAGAAGTGTCGAAATAAAATAGCTACGTTTGTAGTGATATTATAACATATCCATGTTATAATTTCTGAATAAATATTATTAGCTCTACTTTGTATTGAGCACTTTTTTAAAAATAGTATTTCTTTAGACAAGGAATATTATTCTACCCATACTTATATATGTATATATCCCTTAAAATCCATTTGACGTAGTAAAGCTACTAAGATACAAGACATTTCTGGTTGTGGAAGAATTAGAAAGCAAAACATTATTAAAGAGAGGGAAAATAAAATTGCAATTGAGGGAACATTAGGTGACGGCTGACATAGCATTGTTTTTTTATTCACGTTCACTGGAATGCATGCTACCAGAAGAGAGTTTCTCGAGAGATAAATGCGAGAAAACATTTTTGGTATATATATATATATATATATATATATATATATATATATATATAAGGATACTGAATAAGCCCTCGCTGTTTTCTATTACATGTATTTCCAAGAAATCTGTGCGTATAATTTCAGATTTTAACGCATGTATAAGAAAGTAGTGTGTTTTTTTTTAATTCAGTGTATGTTATTTTGCCGAAGTGTGAGCAATTATGATTTTCGTAGGGTTGGACCTGTCAAATATCGTGACAAAAGTGTATCTTACTGCAGCTCTTTATTCAAAGGAAATCTGCAGCTGATTCTTGTTCAGACTTACGACGTCTATGCTTAAACCGGAAGCAACATGCAAATATTGGTTTACACGCTTCAGAAATAATGATTTTGATCTTAAAGTTAAAGAACGCTCTCGCGCACCAAGAATATGAAGACTAAGAACAGAAGGCATTTATGAAGACTTATGTCAAGCGAAATCTTAACTAGTAGAGTCATTATGAGTTGATCACACAACGATATTGAAACGTTTGAAATTATTCAAAAGCAAGAATATTACTGTACCGTACGATTTGAAGCTGAGGGACGTCGAACAACGTCTTGCCACGTGTAAACAGCTGCTACAATAGCAGAAAACAAAAAAAAATTTCATCGTATTAATACAAGCTATGAAAAGTGAATACACTACAATAAACCTAAGCTTAACAAATCATAAGGTAAGCCCGGCCATGCATCAAAATCGGTGGCAAAGCCGAATATCCATGATTCAGTGCTTCCGGCTAAGCATCTGGTGGCATCGACTTCAATTATGCATTTTGTGGGATCAAGTTCAAACCGCTTAAACCGACTGAAACCATCACCGGGATCGCTATTAACTACAATTAATGCCTTTGAACAGATCATTGAAAAAGACTTGCCGCTATACCAGCAGAGAGACGCCACAAAATTCTTTTTCATCCTGACAACGCTAGGCCACATGTTGTAAAACGGATGAAAACCTACTTGGCAACGATCAAATGAGAAAGCCTACCACAACCACCGTATCTACCCCCCGTCCGATTAATGGCATATGGCCTAACTGAGCAGCACTTTCATTTTAATGAAGATACCTAAAAATGAGAGGACTGGTGGTTTTCTTCAAGAGTCATGATATTTTGCAACGTGGAATTCAAATGCCGTCCAAAAAATGGAAAAAGTAGTGGCTAATGATGGACAATATTTCAGTGATATTTTCCTTACTAATTTTTGTTAATAAAATAATATTTTCATGAAAAATAAAGGAAAACTAATTCTAGGTGCAAATATATATATATATATATATATATATATATATATATATATATATATATATATATATATAAGAAATAGTAAGTAGCTATAAAACCAAAAACCAGATCCAGTTAATATTAATTTTATTAATATTAAAATAATGCAGGTGAAGGGCTCGATGTAAATATTATTATATATTTACAGAGCCTATTATGGATATTATACAAATTTCGTTCCCTCCTTTGTTTTTTGTAGTTGCTGACGAAGCGAGATTTTTCTCGCCGAAATAGCTATACAACGAATGCAGTATTCCGAAATTCGTATATATATATATATATATATATATATATAATTTATTTGATTAAACATATTTAATCGATATACGTATTTGAGTAGATATTCTTTTTTGAATTAAACAATATTTTTACTTTTCTATTTTTGTTAAAAATTGTGTTTTTCGGCATGATTCAAACCTGTAACCCTTAGCAACATAGGGGTTGCAGGTTCGAAACTTGTCGAATGACATGTTTTCCTTATAATATTTTTGATAAATAATCAAGACAGTAGAAATAAATATATCTAAATATACTGTTTAATTAAAAGGAGAATATCTATTCAATTTTGTGTATAGATTAAAAACAATATTCAAACAAAATCTCTCTCTCTCTCTCTCTCTATATATATATATATATATATATATATATATATATATTCACGTTTAATACACGACAGAAATAAAGTAATCTTACAGGTGGCGGTGACAATTTTACATCGGGGAAAACTGATGACCATATAACCATAGGTCTATATTTAAATTTAATACATTTATGGATCCCAATGTATATATATATATATATATATATATATATATATAATATAAAAAAACTTCGTTCAACTGTCTATTAATATCGTATTTATATTTTAGCACTATTGTTTTAATTTTTTAAATATTATTTTTAAATTTTAAAATGATTTGAATCCGTGCTTTTTAAAAAATAACTGAATAAAGCCATATGTAACGATTTGACAATACTCCGTTCTTTATAATGACGGAGGCATTTTATTGAGAAGAGAAGAGTAACTTCGCACAGAATATCCCCCATTTTCATAACTTTGCGAAATATCTTAATTGACAATTGTTAAAATACAGTAAAAATGTAAACGGATAGTCATTTTCAGTTACATTTAACCATCTGTTTGTCTATTATAAACCTTTAACATGGCATATTAGAAAGTTGCCCTATCATTCGAAATCTTCAAAATAGATAGGATAATCTGCACTTATACAGGTTGTCCATAAGGTCCGTGTGCACTTTAAAAATGCATAACTTTATTTGTATCTGTGATAGAAATAATCTGTAAAAAAGTGTCATAATGTTTAATGCACCTAGATTTAAATATAGTTATTGAAAGATTATTTAACACGAAATTTCATTCCATTTGTAGAAAAGTAAATAGATGGATCGGAATGGGTGAACCATTTTATTGACCTCCACGTCCTCCAGATTTGACTCAATTAGATTTTTTATGGGGACATGTGAAAACAATTGTGTATACAACCAAACCCAGTTCATTAGAAGATTTGAAAGCTAAAATAACTAATGTGATTTCATGCATTACTGCAAATCAGTTGGTCAACATTTTTCGTGAACTGCAAAATCGTATTAACCTCTGTATTGCTAATGATATAAGACACGTGGAAAGTTAAATAAAATGATTTTAAAAACATAGATTTACTTCTTTCTAATACTTTTTACAAATTATTTCTATCGCAAATACAAATAAAGTTATAATTTTTTTTAAGTGCACACAAACTCTATGGACACACAGTATTAAGCATTTGATTTATTCAACAGTTTGTAGATTATATAACGCCAGAACATTTTTGATTTCGATAAAATAAAATAAAATAATGATTTAGTAATACACGTTTTTATAATCAACCCACTGCTTGGAGAGAAAAGAGGGATTAGTATGTTTCCCAGTAGTAGTTGCAGGTAAGTGAAAATTACAAATGCAACAGAAATTGAGACTCAGTTCTCCGATTAAGAACCATTGGCTGTCTATTGCAACACCCGTACGTCAAACTTAGAGAACCTGGTATTTGCAGTCGGTCACCAATCGCGTTACTTACCATGCTTGACGTTGTTTACCTTCGTACTGGAACTGATGCTTAAAATTGATGCGGCCATAATCCAGATATATTAAGGAGAGCATAGCATAATAATTAGAAAACATATTGATATTTCCCTTAATCAAATCAGAAGAAAAGCAATTTTGATTTTCCCCAAAGAAATCATCTTGATTACGAATGAAACTTCTTTAGTATCGAACAGCTAGTTATTTTGTTGTAGGTAGAGCTGTAATAATAGTGTCCATATTCTGTCGGTTTTAATAATAACAACAATAATAATGTACTCTAAAATACAATCATGATTCACTTCAATTCTATCCCAAGTTCAAAGCAAAATATTATGAGTTCTACCGAGGATGTCAATTGCACTGGTTCCCATTTGGTATAAACCACCCAATGTACTAAAATGACTTGATTTATTGGGGGGTTGAACAACGTAAAACTTAAATAAAAGATCCAAATGACACAGGTAAGTAAGTTACTATATCAAAAGAGCCAATGGAACATTTTATTAAAAACGATTAAAATCTCGACACGCATCTTAAGGTTCAGAAACTACTAAATTTTTGGCGCATGAAATGCATGATGATAATTACCTATGTAAACGACTAACTTTACACCCCGGGAAAAAAGGAACAGAATAACAGAAGTGTTTCATCAGTTTCATACTCAGCTCTTTAATTAATTCCTTTGTGGAATTGGCTTACAGCCATACACGTTGAATACACCGGTTCTCGCACGATCACCGATGTTAAGCAACGTTGAGCCTGGTCAGTGCTTAGGTGGGTGACCGCTTGGGAATACCAGGTGCTACAAGCGTTTAGTGACGGATGTGCGTTGTGGTGCAGTGGATATCGGTTCGGAAAGAGAAATCGGTGAGCCGAGTTCAGATTCCAGTTGAATACACTGCATCCACTTAAACACTGGTATCCTTGGGAAAAGTATTAATCCGTCCCTTACCTCCAGTTATGGGTTAAATAAGAAGGGTAGGATTGGGGACCTTGCCCTTAAAAACAAATCCCAATGAATCGAAAAGAAAAAATATTACTGGACACAAAACTTATATAAAATCACCAATAAATTGTTGAAAGACAAAGGTATTACTAGCAATAAATAAAATTTAGTTGGCAATAAATGACCTGCCGAGGTTGATATGCAATAACAACCATCTTAGGAATTAATCAATTAACGGAAATTCTAAGATGAACATAATCACGTTCATAATGTTTTTTTTTAATTTTTTAAATATTGCATTTTATGTGAACAAAGACAAAACAGTGGGTATAGAAAATTAGGTCGTCAATGTCTATCCTACACCTAGGTTTTCTTGGCCATAGCCAATTCATTCATTGAAATACTAGGAGTATAGCCCAGCGTTGCTCAGGTGTAATAAAAGCTTTAAAACTAATCCATGGTCCTGGAGCTCAGACTCAGTCGAAAGAATATTTGTGTGAAGTTTGGTAAGAATCGGAAAAAAATTGTGGATTTGTATAAAAGACATACAGACTGATAAACACACACACACACACACACACACACACACACACATCTTGCCTTATATATATATTATCGATTTTCTGCACTATTCTAAGAACTGTACCCTTCTGAATATCGTTTCTTATATCTTTGTCTATGAGTGTATCAAATTTGATTAAAATCGGACCAATCCTTCTGTAACCCGATTTTTTCGATTATCGATTTTCGATTATCGATTTTCGATATTTATCGGGAGTACCTCGACACACAACCTAGCTACGAACACTCGCAGACGCTTATAACTGTGTAAATTTTCAAGACAATCGGTTCAGCCGTTTCGGAGTCTATAGGTAACGGACACACACACATACACAGACACAGACAAAGTTCTATTTATAAATAAGATTAGATATACAACACAAGAAATCAGTCATCACTAATCAATCTAACGCATATCCTAATACCATATATTCTAATGGTTCCTACTAAAACACGAATGTCATGAAAATATTTTCAATAAATGTTTTCTTTAATTACGTGCATGTTGTTTTATTGCTTTAAGCTTCTAACAAATTAGGAACTTCAGTCAGTTGTCTCTGTTTTCTTAACACTCTCTGCCGACTACGTTGAGCTACTACATTGAATAAATAGCTAAATCTTCTGACTAGGAAGGGCGATTCACTGTCTAGGCCCAAGATGGCTTTCTTGTCTAAATTCATCTTGCACATATACAAATTTACCATCTGCCTGTACATTGAATACTGCTGTCACAACTGGTTGAATTTTCGACAAAATGCAGAGAAAAATCTACAATGTGGTTGATTTTCATCTTGTAGCTCGACTTCAGTCAATTTATCACCGACGTCATGTGACTTCTCTCTGTCTCTTCTACACATACTTTCCCGGCTTCTGCTCCGACTACTTTAGCTCCTTGGTGCTCCTCTGAATGAATTTATTCGAACTACAAGACTGGCAACTAAGTCACACCCTTTTACAGTGAAACCAATCAAATATAACCGCAACTTCTACTCATCAGTTTCTTTTTTCTCTTGCATTTCCTGGCTTTAGAACACTCATTGCGTATAATTGCTTCTTTGATATCTACAATCATCAAGGGTTTAAAGGCACTGTCAATGTCCATGCTCTGTCGAAACAAAAATATGCAGAAATTAGTTTAGATGCTTCAAAAATAATGATTTTGGTTTTGAAATAAAAAGTTCTACTCCATCCACCGTATTCACCAGACATTGATCCAACAGATTATAATTTGTTTCGATCAATGGCACATAGCTTGGCTGAGTGGCACAATTCTTATGTAGATGCCCAAAACTTGGGTTGACTCCTGGTTAGTCTTAAAAGACGGGTCGTTTTTGCAATGTGGAATTACAATTCTGCCGAAAAGATGGGAAAATAGTGGCTAGCGATGGAAAATACTTTCAGTGACAAGTTTCTTACTAATTTTGTAAAAAAGAAAACAAACATTACTTTTCATGTAAAATCAGCAAAAACTTATTCAAGGTCCTAACAGTACGTCAGCGATGTAAACCACTTTCTCATCAGAATTGGGAGATCAAAATATTCACTGTTGCGGAGTATTTTGACAATGAAGCCATCATTGTGCCACTTGGAAAACGAAGTATTTGGCAAGAAATATATTGGTAGACGATGCTACGTCATTTCTGCTTCACACAAACGTCAGACGGTTTTCAAGAATGACAAATAAATTAGTTTAGTCATGACAAACGAGCATGAAGAAAGTTGCACGATAACCTTATGCCATGAAAATAACTTTAATTTGATTGTTTTTGGAAACAAACAGTTTATCAAATAGTGTAATGTAAATCATTGGCTTTTGCTTATTTGAAACAATCAGTTAAATTTAGAGATGGCAGCGCATAGACGCCAAGATTGTTTTCTGGTGTCCCTTTCTAATCAATTTTTCGGTTACATGGCAGTGCAGTATGTAAGAGAATTATTGACGAAATGGGACATTGAAATTCTCACTGACCAGGCATCAGATACCAAAGGAGAATTAAACTGACTTGTTTTTCCACGCTACTTTCTGATATTGTAAATGTATCGTGTTTACGCAAGTGGTACACGGTTGAAAATATTTTTCTGCAACAGAAAATTTGTGCTACCAGTACAAGACAGCTGCTGATGAAACAATTTAAATTACGACACTGTAGATTACGACACTGTAATACGGCAGCACATTAAAGTAGCGAATGATGCCTTCCAAAGATAAGTAAAATAATAAAAAAAAAAAGGAAATTTAGTTAGAAACAAAAACAGTGTATTGAAATATTATTTATCAAGCCTCCTATAAAGAAGTGAGGGCCACCTAGACGTAAAATAATGGTTAGCAAACTTGTCTCGCTAACGTCTATTAAGACTGAGTAGAGAATTTGACCCTCACTGGACGGCTCATAATTTCGGCCTTTTGTCACGTCTAAGCGGCGCTTAAAAAAACAACTCTTATATACAGTGAATGCTTGGAAGTAGCCTTACATATTAAGTAGAAATTTGACGAAACAGAAATGTCATTCTAGAGACGAATGCTGGGAAGACGATGGAACGAGTATGGGATCAACGACTAAATTACAGAAAAAATGCAAAGAGAAATGAAAATTAAACTTAACACAAAAGGGGGACGTCAAAATTTCTAGGGTGCAATATAAAGTGGTATTCAGAGGACAGATTGAAGGACAGATTGAAAGAAGAAGGGACAGAGAAAGAAAACGCATAACATATTTAGCGAGTGTTAGCGAGATATGAAAAAGAAACATATTATTCAGATGAACAAAGGAGAACAAATATTTGGGAGTTAGGATCACAAACGCATCCTGAACAGACACGGCACAGAAGAAGAAGAAGAAGAAGAAGAAGAAGAAGAAGAAGAAGAAGAAGAAGACCTGTGCATGACAGTAAACTGCATATGGTAGCAAGCCTCTGATTAGGAGGTTGTAAGGAGCATGGAACCACCCCTTATTTGCTGTTGTTCCCAGGTCCACCCTGACCCGGAGTGGTAGCAGCCGTTAGGGTCCCAGGTATGGGCAAATATTTAACCCTCAAACTCTGCTCAAAACACTATGAAAGTATAAAAATACACTTTTATAGAAAAAATAGTAGTAGTGTTATACGGATCCCCCAATATATATAGTGTATTTTTGTTATTACAATTGTTTATAAAAGCATAATATCACTACACGAAAGACTTCATGATTCAGAACAATACTGTTCTTTTTCAGGTAATATGATTTTAACATATCACCTGAAGAAGAACAGCATTGATCTAAAACATGAAAATCTTTGTGTAGTGATGTTATACCTTTAGAAATCACTGCAATAACAAAAGTAGAATATTATGCTCTACGCTGTATCGAGCACTCTTTATAAAGGGAAATTCTTGATCAATGTTTTTTAATCTACGTGTTCTTATACATTCTTGTAATATTATATATATGTACATATATTGCAATAGATAGCTAGCTAGCTAGATAGATAGATAGATAGAGTTCTGTTCTATGTTGTGTTTTTGTTAATGCTACTACGGCATTGATACCATTATTATTATTGTGAGCTCACCGATGATATATTTGATATTTGTACATACTCACCATCATCTTCAGTTTTATTTTTATTTATACTTTATATTCTGACATGAACGCTTAGGATTTCCTTAATGCATAGATTCTGTTAAATTCATTTATGGATACTTTGTTTCACTTTTACAAATTTTAACTGATGTCTAGAGTTTAACACTTTGCACGGCATATCTTGATTCATTTCGCTGTTTCTGGTTTAAATTCTAACCAGGATTTACCTGTAACGAAATATTGAAAACTTAGAATTTTCTAGTCAGTAAATGACCAGAAACACTAGATATTATTGTCTCTAATATATCATTCTTTTGTATAAATTCCCATGAAATTAGATGACATAAAGTCACGTTCAATCATTCTATTGGAGTGGTTAAAAATGTATTTTTCAATTCACTTTGTACACTGCCCTGAAAACATATAATATGTTAGCATGCCACGAATTTTTACGCCGCTTATGATGGGGAGTCAAGATAATAAAATCGTCATTACAACTGGAAACCCCAAAACAAAAATTATTCATATTTCAAACTAATATTTATTGGATTATTTTGCTTATACTCTGAAATTAATAGAAAAGTGGTTAGCTATTATGCCTAAACATTTTTCTAAAGTTGGCAATCGTGGAACGGTAGTAAAAAAGGATTAAGAAAAAAAAGTTTAAGCCTTTTTCAATCGTTTCAGTCACAAGTTAATTTTTTTGTGTATTAATGAATATATCAAGTATATATATATATATATATATATGTAAGAGCAGTATAGCCCGGCGTTGCTCGGGTGTAATGAAAGCTTTAAAACTAATCCAAGGTCCTGGAGCTCAGACTCTTTGGACGTTGGCACAAAAGATTAAAAAGATATAGTTGTTTCCAGTTAACGCGAAACCGTAGATTGAAAGAAAAATTAAGGAATGTAAGTCAAATATTGATTTTCTGGTATCGATATAAAATAAGCTTTTTTCGTCGTAAACTGAATTTTGAAGGCTAAATAAGTCCTCTGAGTAAATGGTATCATGGCTGAGACTCAGAACTACAATTATACCTACTTAGAGCCAAAATCGAAGCAAAAACTAAAATAAAAGGGCTGAAAAAATACAGACATAAAGGCAGATAAACAGACACACACACAAACATCTTGCCTTTTATATATATATATATATATATATATATATATATATATATATATATATTATCGATTTTCTGCACTATTGTAAGAACTGCAACCTTGAAACTTCTGAATATCATTTCTTATGTCTTAGTTTATGAGTGTATCAAATTTGATTAAAATCGGACCATTCCTTTTATAACCCAATTTTTTCGATTATAGATTTTCAATATTCATCGAGGGTACCTTGACACAAAACCTAGCTAAGAACACAGACGCTTATAGTAAAACTGTGTAAATTTTCAAGAACATCGGTTCAGCCATTTCGGAGTCTATAAGTAACGGATACACACACACAGACACACACACACACACACAGACACATTTCCATTTACAAATAAATTTAGATATGTCAGATTCAATCCATATGAGGTGTGATTCAGCGAAACAAGGCTGTCTGCGGATGAATATATATATATATATATATGTTAGAATTTGTAAGAACAATAGCTACTCACGCATCTACATATCTTTATTCAGTAACGAATTTGAAAACTCTCGACTACTGGCGTGTATTTACATTGAATATAACACGCTAATGTCTGCCTTTCTCTAGCTGTCTCCGGATGACTATATATACCCTGCATTAACGCCTAGCAGTTTTAAAGAATATTTGTGTTTAAATAAAAAAACAGCCATTTAAAATAATACTGATGCGTAAAACACATGCTATGCACACACACACACACACACACACACACACACACACACACATATATATATATATATATATATATATATATATATATATATATATATCCGAGTGAGTAGAGAATGAGGAGAGAAAAAAGAAAAAATTTTTTCCGTCCAAAACATTAATTAAAAACAGTGCTCGATATATGGTGTATAGAGCAGTGAATATTTATTATAAATTATGTTTTCGAACATGTACATAATTTCTTCTATATATGTCCTCTTCCCTACAAACATATGCTTGTTTCAGTGTTTAGATTTAAACACTTCTTCAGGTGAAATAAAAGGTTTGGAATCATTCTCTGTTTATATTTGGTTCGTTGTTGTCGTGGGGATGCTTGGGATTATTGGTAATTAACTGAATGTCTCGTTTTGATCGTTAGACTTTTGAGGAATTTGGTGTGTAAGTGTGAAATTGTTGAATAATGGTATTATCTGTTGGAATGTATGTTTTATGTTTTTATAAGTTGGGTATATCTTTTGGTTAGGATTTCTAAGAAACCGCTGTTGAGTGGTCATTTTTATGGTCGGCTATCATTTAATATATATATATATATATATATTCACATACCCCTCTTCTCCACTTTCTTCCTTCTTTTTCTTTGTCTTCTCCTTATTTTCCCCTTTCTTCCTTTTTCCCCCCTTTTTTTCCCTCTCCCTTCCTCTTCTTTTCTTCTTTTTCCTTTTATTCAAGTTTGGAGTATAATTGTATTTAGGTGAAGTTATTTCAGGAAATCTAAATTTGTATTTTTTGGGAAGTAAATGCGAATTAGCGTTTTATCAGTTTTTCGTGTAAAGTTGTATGTTTAATCTTAATTTTAAGTTTAGAGGGTCGGTTTTTTCTTTTAATTCTTCCCTCTTTCCTTTTTTTTTTACTATAAATTATCGTTTGGAATCTTATGTATTTCTTTTAATTATTTATATATTTTTTATTTATTTAGATATTTTTGCGGGCATTAGATCTTATTTTAAGGATTTATTACATCGATTTTTCTATAGCATTTTTTATCTTTTATAATAATAAAAATATTTATTCAAATTCCTAGTATTTTTGGGGGGTAATTGTAGGGTTAGATCTTACGTGTGCTTACAGTTTATTTTTGTGTATGATATAATTATTCTAAAGTAGTATATTTAATCTTGATTTTGAATGTATGAATTTTGATTCTTTTTCAAGTTTGGGAGTCATTTATTTAATTTTGATTTTTCTAGTACGGAATATTTTTGTTTTTATGTAAGGTTATTGTGTTAAGTAAGGCTTTAGTGATAGACATTCCTTTAAGGATTTATTGGATCGATTTTTTCTATAGCATTTTTTATCTTTTATAATGAGGATATCAATCGAACTCTTTGTATTTCTTAGCATGATTGTAGGGTTAAGTCCCTAATGTGCTTGCAGTTTACTGTGGTTTCGTGTCTCTGATTTAAGAGCTTGTTACTATTTATATATTTAAGGATCTCTATTTTTTCTTGAAGGCAAAGAAAGCATGGTTCTTTTATAGATTTTGCTGTTCTTGCTTTTTTGAGAATTTTCCATTTGATCTTAGGTGTTTTATTTTCGTTGTTTAATTTCCAAAAGTGTTTGGAGAGAGATGTCATGTTTTGTTTTTCTTTGTTATTGAAGGAAGAGAGGTGATTGTAAAAGCGCTTTTTAAATACGTTCATAGTATTCCCAATATATATTTTTTCATCCTTAGCATTTTCTAAGGATGAAATCGAACACATATATATCAGAGATTTCGTCAGACATTTATTGGCCATGGGGCATTGGTTGGGGTTTCTACAGATACAGAGGTTGCTGTCATGGGAAGGATTTGTATTAGTGTTGGATTTATTTTTGCTGTGTATTTTCAATATTTTTGTGTTATGCATTTTGATTATTTTTTCTAGATTATTAGAACAGCTATAGCTCAATTTAATGCTATTTTTATTAAAGATTTTGCTTAGAGGGTTATTTTTGGGATAGTGCTTCTCTATTAATTTAAGAAATTTATGTCCCAGCTTGAAATTAACTGATTGGTTGAATGGAGGGTTACACCATATTATTTTCCTGCTTCTATTTCTGCTTTTTGGACTTTTGAATTTTTCCACAAAACTGATTTTTGATGATTTATACCCCCTTTCATTAAGGATTCTATTATAAATTACCTTGTGCTTATCAAATATCTCTTTGTTGGATGAGTGCGTGTTAATGCGACGCTCAACTGATGATGGTATGTGCTTAACAATGGATGGTGGGTGATTAGAGTTGGGGTTTATATATATTGGGTTAGCGTTGTTTTTCATGTAAGGTTGGAAAGTGTTCGATACTAGGTCTAATCTTATGTCTAGGAAGTCTACTTGTTTGATATTGTGGTTAATTACTACGTTAAGGCCAAAGGATTTAAAGACTCTATGGATTAATTCTCTGGTTTTATCAACCTTACCTCCAGTAGATTTATCAATTATCATCAGTCCGTCGTCCCTATACAGTCCTATCCTGCTCGTTTCTATTTCCTTACGTGCAGTAAGAATAATCCGGTTAGATCTGAAGTTTCTACAGAATCAAGTCCACCCATTGATAAATCAAAATTCTCCTTTGAGTTCTTAGTCCACTATTCGTTGTTGTGGATTATAACTGATTTCCTGCAGCTCCAGATAATTCTGATCTCATCCTCTGTGATATTCGAGTAGAACTCAGCAAAATCTAGAGCGAGGCTGAATAGGTTCTCTGAAATTGATGGGTAGAAGTCCACAAGGTCAAATTGCAAAAAAGTGGCTTCATTTTTTCCACCAATTTTTTCGAACCACTCGATTACGTCTACTGTACCTTTCCACTGCGTTAGTTTAATTTTGTTTTTTATCTGTTTGTTGACTCTTTCCAGTATTGTTTTACTTATCCTACCTATTTCAGATTTGGTAGGGTTTATTTTCCTCGTGGGTAATTTGCTGTAAGAATCAGGTTTGTGGTCCTTCAACAGTACATATGCTTCTTTCGTTGCTATTTTAGGGACTAGGTCACTTATTTTCAGTTTGTCTGTAATTAATTTATCTTCCTGGTTTATTCTGTCTATGTGGTTTTTATGTTCTTTGTCTATTTTTTTGTATTTTTGGTTAGGTTTTTTTAATAAGATCCTTGTATTCATTTTGGTCCATCTTATAGAAGTTCGATGTTTTGTCTGATTTAACAAATATTTTATCAGATTTGTGTATGTTGTTCACTATTGTGTTTCTGGAATTTATTTTTGTGTTTGTGGAATGTTGTTTTGTTTGTGGTTTCGAAAAAGTCATTTTCGAAGTTGAGAAGTTTTTCTGTGAGGGGAGCTGTTTTTAAATCCGAATGTGTTAATATTTGTATTTCAATGTCCTTTAATGAAAAAGGGCGCTTTCCATCTCATTCTTCTTACCAGGTCCTCCGTTTTTAGGATCAGTTTCTGAAAGTATGCCTGTTTGCTCGGGACAGGAATATTTTTCAGCGAAATGTCGAAGTGTATTTTATCCATGTTCGATTTTTTATCTTAATGATGAGAGTGCTCGACTTACACGAAAAAATCTAAATTGGAAAGAAAAAACACCCCACCCTTATCACGTCTATGGAAACCTAGACCCAGGATCAAAGTAAATGCATGAATTAAGTCCACTAACAGCAGACACCAACCAATTAAATGATAGCCGACCATAAAAATGACCACTCAACAGCGGCTTCTTAGAAATCCTAACCAAAAGATATACCCAACCGATAAAAAGATAAATCATACATTCCAACAGATAATACCATTAATCAACAATTTCACACTTACACACCAAAATCCTCAAAAGTCTAACGATCAAAACGAGACATTCAGTTAATTACCAATAACACCAACCAACCCCTACGACAACAACAACCCAAATATAAACAGAGAATGATTCCAAACATTTTATTTCCCCTGAGGAATTGTTTAAATCTAAACACTGAAACAAGCATATGATTGTAGGGAAGAGGACATATATAGAAGAAATTATGTACATGCTCGAAAACATAATATATATATATATATATGTGTGTGTGTGTGTGTGTGTGTGTGTGTGTGTGTGTGTGTGTGTGTGTGTGTGTGTGTGTGTGTGAAAATATGTATTTTAGTAAGTTATCTGCCCTGGATGTGCGTTGTGGTACAGTGGATATCGGCTCGGAACGAGAAACCGGGGAGCTGAGTTCGAATTCCAGCCCAATTCATTTTATTCACTTACGCGCAAATACCCTTGGGAAAGGTATTAATCCGTCTCTTCCTTCCAGTTATGGGTTAAATAGCAGGACAGATTGGGTTCTATAGCCTTCGTCGGCAACCAGTCTACCCCGGAAAGCATTGGCAACCTATTGCTGGATAATCTTCTGCCTAGTCAGTCATGTCTCCTTCAAGACATGATCGTCCAAGCGTGTATCACGTATGACACTTAATTGACTGATCTGCCCTGGATTGTGACATAATTTTTCTTACTCAACCACAATTGTCAAACAATGTAGATGATAGAGAGTCTTTGTTATTTATAATTACATTTCAGTAGGGTCAATGCGTATGAAGACTGGTTATTTCCAGATTATTGTGCCATTCTAGCTGCTGTTAAATAGTGCAGGTAAAAGTGGGAAATATCAGCTAATCTGGTAAAAGATCCTGTATGGCAGTGAATATTGTGCGACATTCGTGAAGATTCTTAAGAGACCTGAGGTTGCATATATGTTGTTCTACAGAAAAATGTTGATGATTCCATTTAAGCAACGTGGCAGTTTTGAAGGAAATGGAAACAAAAAAGAATATTAAACTTAACATACTCTCAATAGAAAGTTCAGTTTGTTGAGAAGGAAAAGCTTGGAAAATTTAATACTCACAGTACAGATAAAGGGCAACAGTGACAGATGAAAGTAATTTATAAACATGTGCAAATTGATGGCGGAAAAAAGTTTGGGGAAAAAACAAAAAGACAAAGAAGATGTGGAGGACTTTTTCCCACACTTATTAATATTCACATACTTTCTGGCCCTGATATTGAGCACAGTTTCCTATCAATAAAACATACCTTGAAAAATATAAATGTTTCCACTTGTGCGTGTAAGGATTTTATTTTTATATATTGTTTGATTCTCTAGAAACGATAGGACGCAATGAATGAACCAAGAGAAAGAGTTTATTTTTTATCTGGAGTTTTATTGATTACTTCATGTCTAAGCAAAATGGAAATCTGTAACGATAATGTTATACAGCAAAATGGAAATACGGCAGAAGGTTTTTGCCTTATGGCATGAATATTCCGAAAAATAACCAACCGTTGAGTGTTCTCTCGAAAGCAAATATTTAACGAGGATAATTAATGTAGCGTTTTTTAATTTTCTTTACACTAAAGTACTGTTCACTTTTCGAATCAGTATTGACGGATGCGAAAACTCATTAATATTACATCAGTAATTTTGTCGGTTTCTCTGCGCGAACCTTTTTGAAACGTATTTCCAAAGAATCGTTAAAGGTTAGAAAAGATCATTTGGCTGATATCACAACAATTTTGTCGTTGGTATCAGAAAACATAAATATTTCATGAAGAACATCTATCTATCTATCTATCTATCTATCTATCTATCTATCTATCTATCTATCTATCTATCTATCTATCTATTGCTTTATTTTGTTCATATCTATCTATCGATCTATCTATCTATCTATCTATTTATCTATCTATCTATCTATCACACCAATTTTCTTGTATCGGAAAGTTCATAAATATTACCTGAAGAACATCTATCTATCTCAGTCAATTCATATCTATCTATCTATCTATCTATCTATCTATCTATCTATCTATCTATCTATCTATCTATTTTTTATTTACTGTTGTTCATATCCATCTCTCTATACATCTATCTATCTATCTATCTATCTATCTATCTATCACAACAATTTTCTTGTAACAGAAAGTTCATAAATATTACCTGAAGAACATCTATCTATCTATGTATCTATGTATCTATGTATCTATCTATCTATCTATCTATCTATCTATCTATCTATCTCAATTCATATCTATCTATCTATCTATCTATCTATTTTTTATTTACTTTTGTTCATATCCATCTATCTATACATCTATCTATCCATCTATCTATCTTGAAGTATATATTATAAAAGACATACTGCAAACATATATGTTCTATTTAACATTTTACGTTTGCCAAATATTCTTTAATATTTATGATTGGATCGGCTTCATGTTGCGTAAATTTTCTTAACGTATATCGTAAGCTCTTGTGCTTCTGCAATATAAAAAATATGAAAAAAATGAGTAACTATTGGATGAAAAATTATAACCGATATAAATAACTATGAATAAAAATAACTGTCTGAATAGATGAAAAAGAATGCAATGCCCAGGGATATAATGGTCAGCGATTACCCTGAGTGGCTCATGGGCGTTGTTTTTTCTGGCAGTGATGGATTACCTTTTTCTGGGTTTTAGAATGCAAGAGAGTGTCGTAAGTATTTTGAAGCATCGATGCGCCTCTCACACAGGTTTGATACATATGATATGATTACCCGTGAAGAGGCGCTGAGTTAACGTGTATCATGCGTTCCTGTGACAACATTCGTTCCGCTGCTTCTTAGATTCCAAGCTGATTCTACTCTCTCTTAATAAAACGAACAAGAAAAAGAAATCGTCCTTTTCGATGATATCATGCTATGTAGTAGCGCGATACGACAGAGAACATTACGATTAATCAATCTTCTGTTTAACTCCCTACTTTCTATACACTCCGTGTCTATATATATATATATATATATATATATATATAGTCGGTCATGTCTCTTGTGTTTTGTTTGCAACCGATAATTCTACTCCATCAGGTTCTTATCTCTGACTTCCCGCCTGTGCAACTCCCTTTATTATTCTTGTTTTCCTGACGGCTCCAACTTCCAGGAATTTAAATGCAACGCCAATAACCATCTCTTACCCACTTGACTGCAGTTCTTTCTATATCACTTTGTATATTTTTTCATTTCTCTCTACCTTTGCAACTGTCATCACACCTGTATTATCATCCTTTTCTTGCTTCTTTCTAACCGAAGGAGCATCAGTAATGAGATAACTACCAACTTCCCCAACGACGGGATGTGGCTTCGCTCTGTCTCTTCTATAAATACATTCATGACTTCTTCAAACAACTTAAGTCACTGGTGCCTCTGCAACAGGTGTTTACTCGTGCAACTAGACTGGCGACAAGGTCTCACCCATTCACAGTTAGATCAACCAAATACAGTCGAGAAGATTCTACTCTACTAGCTTCTTGTCTCGAACTTCTCGCCTGTGGAACTCCCTTCCATATTATTGCTTTCCTGACGGCTATAACCTCCAAGAATTTAAATGCAATATCAATACCCATCTCTTATCAACTAAACTCCAGTTATTTCTACATCACCCTGCATACCTTGTTCTTTTTCTTTCTTTCTACCTTTGCAACTGTCTTCACATCTGTTCCCATCCTTCTCTTGCTCCTTCTCTGACACACCCCGTAACCTGTTCGTCACTCTAAACTTTTACTTTTATATAACCCTCATCAGAGTTGGTACAAACTTACGTGAGGTGAAACGATTAAAATCAAGCAGACGTAGAAGAAGGGGCTTGACTAGTGAAATATAAACAGAATGAACCCATCCTTCTTAATGTTTAGTTTTTGAATCCATAGATTTTATTCTACTAACCTGGTCGCTACGCAAGGCTAGTGAGGGAATATATATTTCTATTAACGTCTAGTATTTGGGAGTAAAGATAGAGTACACGGTATTACAGTGTTTGGGTAAACGCATCAGTCTCAGTTGAGATTTGCTCTAGGCATTCAAATCCCAAAATCCCATCACAACAACCTCGAAGACGGAAACGAAAGTTTCATAAACGCTTTGTTTTTTGTTTTTTGTTTTTGGAGGAGGCTTTTTAGTGTTAAATTCTCTGAACAACCCTTCCTCATAAACTGTTAACAGCTGTCTTGTCCTGATTTCCAGTGACAGTTACTGTTCAGTTTTTCTAGAGGCAAGAATTTTTTTGAGCAAGACTGAGATTCCTTGTTAACACGAAGAAAGGCAGATATTGAATGTCTTTATCCAGGATATCCTCGAAATTCAGTCAGTTAAATGCCATACGTGATACACGCTTGGGTGATCATGTCTCGAAAGAAACATGACTAACTGCACAGAATATTATCCTGAGGTAGGTTACCATTATTTCTGCGGTAGACTGGTTAACAGCTAAGGCTATAGAATCAAATGTGTCCTGTTATTTAACCCATAACTGAAGAGAAGAAACGGATTTCCCAAGGGTATTTGCGTGTAAGTGAATACAAGGAATTAAACTTTGTATTTTCCAAATTACTAAACTCCTATAATTATCTTTTGAACTCATTATTTTATGATGAAATTGTCCAGTAGTTACTATCATATAAGATATTAAACATTATATAGAATTCTATCTGTATTTTATTTGGATTTAATATATTTTTCCAACATGATACAGTATTTCTAAAACTTCTTAAGCCACAGCACACTAAGGAAAAAAAAAACATCACGGCACACTAAAAAAAAAACTTATACATTTGAAAGTTAGAAAATAAGTTCGCAGTGTTTACATTATTCAGACTAATGTCTTCATCTTTGTTGCCATTTGTACGACGTTTCGATCTTTGTACACCCAGGCCTTCAGGTACTAGGAATTTCGAACCGAAGAAGACGGACTGAAACGTCATGCAAATCACAACAAAGATGAGGACAATTATCAGAATAATATAAATACAGCAAAAACTACCTCATCTCAGAAATATAGAGAAATACTAAAACTTTGTTATCATGCGTTCAAATTACAACGATGAATAAAGTTTCTACTCTGTGTAATATTACAAGGAATATACCACTAAAATGGTCATTACAAATCATCAGAGCCAGTACCAAGCTTTCAATCACGTGGGTCTTCTCAACCAAGCCCGAATCTTTTAATATTATTGCCAATAGCACATGAACGTTTGACACTCCCCATCCAATCCTTTCGGTTTTCATTTGCTGCGTCGGTCTCGATAGTTGTACATTGTTAAGTGAATTGGTGTTTTGTGTGTTTGCTTTTTTTATCAATAGGCTGCACAGTTTGCAAGCAGATGAACATGGTTAGAAGGAGATAACTCATGAATCATAACTACCAAATGAGGCTTATGACAAGGAGGAATAAGAATGATTTTCCCCAGGGTTCGGTTCGAAATTCCTAGCACCCCCAACGGCCGGAGTGTACAAAGGCCGAAACGCCGTACAAATGGTAACAAAGATGAAGACAATAGTCAAAATAATATAAATACTGTAAATACTACCTCATCTCAGAAAAAACACAAATACTAAAAACCAAAGATTTAAAAAATACAAATATGAACATATATCATTTCAATGTTTATATTCAACTGTAAATGCTGCTTATTTAGTCTGAAAACTATGTCTTTTGTGTGTGTGTGTGTGTGTGTGTGTGTGTGTGTGTGTGTGTGTGTGTGTGTGTGTGTGTGTGTGTGTGTGTGTGTTTTGTAATTTTACAACCTCTTCCGCGGCATACTAGCGTACAAAATCACGTTGGTTGGGAATCAGTGCCATAATATATTGCTGTTAAAGCATCTATCGTTATTTTTGTATCATGGTTTTTGTCATCATTTACGTCGATACCGGGGTTTGTTTTTTAGCATCTTTTATGTAGAAATCATCCTTCTAGTGTTTCTTTTCCTCTAGACCATATATTATGGCTTTTAAGAATTCATATTTGTTCATTTCATTTTGCTTTTATTGGCAATTTCTTATAATCTTCCTTTTAGTTCGACATCTCAATTTACTATCAAAAAGTGTCAGAAGCAGAGGTCATATACGCTGAACTCAAATCCTCGAAGCTATTCCAATTTAGCTGTCTGATTCTGATTTCTCGCGTTTGATTCCCAGCAGATTCTCTCTACTTTTATTTGATAAAGACATGAAAAAAAGACACATACAAAAGTTATTATAACTGTCATATATTACTTCGAGTCAACCCGAAGCGATTTAATTCAAAACACGCTTTTTGTTTGATGGCTGGTGACGAAGGATGACAGGGGCGAACGTTTGCTCCATCATTACATGTAAATGTATGTGATCCCTAAGCGAGTACCTTTGAAAAATGTAGAATAAACTCAATTAGGTTGACAGCTTACCATAGGTTACTGCCGTCTAAATGTATACAGCCCTATTTTGTGTGACCGAAGATTTCAAACAGCGTTCACTCTGATCATAGCTGTTTAGTTAAGAGTCGCAACGAGATCGATCCAGAACATCTCACGTCTTTTAAATAATCCCATGCTCGTCTATGCAGCTCATCTATTATTCAAAATAGTGATAACTTTATAGAAGCCAAAATTATCCATGCGCTTTAACTCAATTACAAATAGTATCACCGACTTTTAGCCACGTAATGTTATTATTCGTTGATCCTATTTCACCACAAGCCCAACACCAGATAGACCCAGCAAATGCTTCCTATGATTTTATTTAGAGTTAAAAAATTCTAAAATTGTATCAGAACTGAAGTTTAATAATCAGAACTAATAATGAATAAAAATTATTCCTCAGCTTCAGATTGGCAACTCATGGGAGACCTAGGATGCCGACTGAGGTTACCAGAACACATTCTAAGTAATTCCTTACGATCAGATATGGTCTTCTTTTCGAATTTAACAAAACAGTTTATCCTGTGGGAACTAACATTCCCATGGGAAGAAAACATGAAGTCGCACACCAACACAAAATGAAGAAATACCAAGATCCTGGTGGATGAGTGTAGAAGACGAGGGTGGCAAGCAATATGTCCCCCAATCGAAAATGATGTGAGGGGTTTCGCTGGAAAATACTTAAAATTGGCCTTGAATAAAATTGGAATTACAGGGTTAAAAAAGAGGAAAATGACCCAAACAATCTTAGATGCAGCTCTGGGGTCATCCAGGTGGATTTGGATATGCCGACATAATAATACCTAAACGGGACAAAATAACCATAGTGTCCGATAGACCAAAAACCATGGCGATGAAATGAAACAACCAATATCAATGTCACCAAATGCTACGAATTTATTTTATCTATTCATTTATCTATTCATATCAATCATATTTTTTTTTAATCCCAAATATTTCATTAATATCATTCGCTTTACTTTTGTATTTTGTTCCAGTTTTTATCTATTCACTTATCTTTTCAATTCTCTTAGTTTTTTTTTTATTTTTATTTATTTTTTTATCAGAAATATTACACTAATATCATTCGTTTTTTTGGCTAGTTATTTCCATATCTACCGTATTCGGTATGATTTTCGATTTCGTTAAAGGCATATTCCTTCATCCCTATGGAATGGTATCTTCCACATCGTAATTTATGTATTTATTTTAGTATATTTAATAAGTTATTATTTATCTACTCATTTAGCTATTTATCAATTTATTTTTATTGTTAATTTTCCGGATATTTACTGGAACCATTTACACATTATCATCACTGGAAATTTATTTATTTGTGAACGACCTTATTCTAGAAACTTTCCCTCTTCACCTGTGCAACCAAAAACATCTTGCATTCCAATAACGTAGCAAAAAGAAATTAGGACACAGGCCGGGACCTGATCAACCTTGGCTGTGTCAACCTGGGGAGAAGGTATGATGTTTTTAAAGGACCAAAACCGTCAATGAACTAGGGTCACATCACTTATGATGTGTCCTAACAGCATCTAAATGATGTATTTTTCAAAAACAAAATAAAGCTATTATTTTATGTGCTGAATTATTTTAAGAAGACTGATTTGTCCCGGTACAATTTCAGTCGACCATCACAATGTATTATCATATACTGTAGTGAATAAGAAACTAAGAATTAAAATCAACCTTCTTCTTCACTTTTACAAAAATTCAAAATCATGTGATAAATTCTGGTTTTTCCCAAATAGAAAAAGGTTGACCATATGCTTAAAGAAAAAGTCGAAACCAGGTTTCGCAAGTAGGTGTTAAATTGACTTGCAAGACTTCTGGAGCCAGTATGAAAAATCTAGATTGCAACAAAAGGACTTGATCAACGTCAGTCCCTCAGATGGAAGCAGTGAAAAAGACAAAACTCAAATGTAACTTCAACTTCAAATCGACCCGGAGATTAGGTCAGGTGGCACTTTGTTCTCTACTGATTCCTTTTACTTCTTCTTCTTCATCCAAAGACATTCCTAACAAACAGAAACATACCTACGTACGTACTCATATACACTTTCAACAATTACTACTACGAACATTTTCTACAAATCTTGATACCCATATCTTTATCATTGAACAGAAACTCTACCCTTAACTTCTTAATAATGTTCCTAATTGCACATTAACTCCTACAACTTACGTTATTCTTTGCGTTTAATAAATGTATAGTTTAATATTCAAAATTTATATTTTATGCTTACACTATTCCTCACAATTCTACACATTCCAACATTCCGACAAACAACCTTCTGATGAAAATATGTTTATAATTCTGAAGGTGATAATTCTGGATATAACTTGTAAGCTTTTGGGAATTCGGTTATATGTATGACACAAGGCCGAAACAAAGAATGATTAAGCATCTCCCTGGGGCTTCAATATCAATAAAAATAAGATTCATTCATTCCGATATTTCCATTCATGTTTTGAGTTTTACTTATGGTTGAATTACAACGTAAAAATCTTTAAGTACACGTGTAATGCTTTCTTCGTTACTTTAACAAACAAAGACTGTAAAAAGAAGACATTTCATATTTGATGATAAAAATATATAACTTGGCTGATGAATGTAGTATGGAACAGACATGCCTCTCGATACAATCATACGATCGCAGGTGTCCATCAAGGCTCTATTCTAGGTCCTATACTTTTCCTTATCTACATTAACGATCTCCCAGATTAAGAAGATCCCAAGTAGGCATATACGCTGACGACACGTTTACTCGCGCATTGATCAAAAGTCTGCCAAGTCTGACAAAGCAAATCTCGCTTCCGAACTTGAAAAGACCTCCACTCTGTGGTGGACTGGGGTAAGAAATAGCTTGTGAATTTTAATTCTTCTAAAACGAAGCTGCAGTCAATTAACCATCACAGACAATCGATCCTACTCACCGATAGCATGGATCAGGCTAGTCTCCCTGAAAGAAAAAACACTTCGTCTCCTCGGGTTAACTCTCACAACAGACGTTAAGTGGAATGACAATAGAATCCATAGCTAAATCAGCTGCTAAGAAAGTCGGTTTTCTCTGTAGGGTCAGGAAGATTATTTTCCACCTGAAACAATCTTGCACATATATAAATCTACCATTCGCCCGTGCATTGAATACTGCTGGTCGGGTGCTTTTGAATTTACTCGAGCAACAAGATTAGCAACTAGGTCCCATCCTTTCACTGTGAAATCAATAATATGTAAACGCAAATTCTACTCCAACATCTTCTTTTTTCACAATCCTGACTGGGGAATTCCCTTCCATTTACTTGCTTCCTCGACAACTACAATCTCCAATAATTTAAATATAATAGTCATCTCCTATCTCACTAACAGGCATCTACTCTCTCATATTTTTCTCTGTTCACTCTCATTAGTATTTTCATTCTTCTCTTACCCACTATCTGACACCCCTATAACATGTCCCTCTTTCTCATAACTTTCCTCCTATGTAACCCCCTGCAAAACAGTGACAGTAAAGTGCATTGCTTGGGGCGATATGATTATAAAATATATATATATCCATCAACTTACGCCTTTATCATTTCCACTTTTCGAAATAATATGTAAATTCTTCTTTGGGGATAACTTTTTCTACTGAGTGCATTTTGACATCTTGCTTTCAATATAGATTTCAACGTTGCTTAGTCATCGCAGGGTGCTACAACTTGACTTTAAGGGTTATCCCTGCCTTTGAGATAATTTTATTTTAATGGTTTCGCCACAAGCAAAGCGATAATGTCATTGGAACGCTAGCTTTTTTTCTTTTCATCTGTTGTGTCCCTTCAAGACGGAGTCAATCATGGGCTCCCACTTTGTTCTGTCTCTTGTCGCGCTCATTAATTTTTCTCCTAGTATCTCTTCTAAGCCCTGCTCTGTCAACAATTTGCTTAAACCTAACAAATACATCTCGCGCTGCTTTCCTATGTCTTTTCTTCCACTTATCCGGCCTGTGAGTATCAAGTTCTCCAGGCCTCCCCTCCTCATTACGTGTCCCATGTACCTCATTTGTCTCTTCCTGATATTTATTATCTATTTTCTTCTGGTTTGCATTCTTTCCAACACCTCATCGTTGCACATGTACTCTGTTCACGGCATTATCAGTATCCTTCTGTAAATTTATGCTGCCTCAAGCCTCTCCTTCATTTTTGATGAGATCGTCCAATATTCACTTCCATACAGAAGGACAGATATCACATAACCATCCAGCACTGTTTTCTTTGTTTCTTCTGATATGCGTCTTTGGCCATACCAATACGTCTTTGGATTTCCGAGTCGCATTTTCCATCCACTGTCAAAACACTTCCCAGGTATTTGAATTCTTTTATTTGTTTTACTTTAGATTCTCCAACTTGCATTTTGGCATATTAGTCTCCTCTTTTTGCTGATGACCATACATTGTTTTCGTGAGGTTTATACTCAGTCCATTTTTCTTTCATCTTCTTTTGCTAACTTCTGTAGAAGATCCTGCACTTTCCTTTCTGTGTCTGTTATCAGCACTAGGTCATCCGTGTATCGGACATTGTTGACATTGCGGCTGCCAATAACGAATCCTGGCAAGGCTTTTATTTTTCTCATAATTGCTTTGCTGCACAGGTTGAAAACATCCGAGGAGAAAATATATCCTTGTCTTACGCCTCTTTCTATTTTTGCATAACTGCTGAGTTCATCTCTTATGCTTAAACAAACGATTTGCTGCCAATATAGATTCTTGATTATCCTCACGTTTTTTCCGAAAATGTCGAGTTTGTCGAGCATCTCTATCAAGTCGCTCTATTGTACTTTGTCAAACGCTTTTGCGTAGAGTTAAAGAGAATGAAAAGAAGATTGCGGAGAAGAACGGATAAGTTCAATAATGGAACAGAGTTCAGGAAAACAAAAGATGATAAATGTCGTTGTGTTTGATTTTTAAAAAGTTACAGTTGGCGTAGAAGCAAGTAATAAAAAACGAACTGCTCAAACGAAAAGTAAATGCTATCAAATAAACTATTAGGAATGAATTGACATATGCGTAGTTCATAATAAAACTGTGATACCTAGTTGCCAGTCTAGTAGCACGTTTAAATTCCTACAGTCGAGGAACCAATTTTTACTATGAAAATAGTTGTAGAAAAGACAGAGGGAAGCCATATAAGATTGGTGAGAAAGTGACTGAAATCAAGATAACAAGTTTTGATGAGTGTACTATAAGTGATAAATGCAAAAAAAGGGTATTTGTCTAGATTTATGAGATGAGGTAGTAAGTACATTATTCGAACAATTGTCCTCATCTTTATTACCCTATAAACAAGGTTTCGGCGGTTGTATGCTACGGCCTTCTTTGATTACCAGGAATTTCGAACCGAACTTTTTTATTTCGATCACTAGAGTATATCATTCTCATTCCATGCGCAATGCAAATTCTGATAGCCATGTAGTTATCTCTATTTAACTCAAATCTCTAAGTTATATGTTCACCAACGCTATAGCCTGGTATTGAACCCACAACAATTCGAGTCAAGTCACTCAAACTAACCTACGTCTATATCATCTGGGACATGTGAAAATATCCGTGTATGAATTTGTAGGAATTATAAATTAATGTTTCACATTTAACCAGGTCTCATTTTGTAATCGTTGACGCTAATGATTTTGTCTCTGCCTATGTGGTCTGCTAAGACTGATTTTTTTCTATCTTCACTCGTGTTATGGCCTTGAGATGTTCTTACTGCCTTACCTTAAAGTGGCGGTCTGTTACTGCTTTATATTTTTTTCCACAGCTACATAGAATGTTGTACACACAGTTCTTAGTCATGTTCTCTTTTAAAAGTCTTACTCAGAAGAAGTATCTGCGGACTACAGAAACACTTTTGAAAATCGTTCTGCTTTTATATGAACCACAGATCTTTTGCATTAAACCCGATAATCCCTTTACATAGGGTAGGCTTTTAAAGGCAGATTTCTGAGAGTCGCTATCCGCAAGCACTATTTCTTCCACGTTCGTTAGAGTTGCTTTCATGTACCCTGGGGAGCTGTTAAGTTGTAGGGTACTGTTATACCAATCATTTCCTATTCATATGTGTCTTCGTCGCCGCTTTTGATTTTGCTCGATGTTGCAGACATCGAACGACCCCTTTCTTTACAAGCTATGGATGATGGGATTTGAAGTTGAGATATTGTCCGGTAAATCTCGACTTGTGTTATACGGATGTCTTAAAATATGTTAAAGTGATGAATTAATTCTTTACGCAGGTACGCCGAAGTGTACAACGGCCGAAATGTCGTAAACATAGTAATAAAAATGAGGAAAATGAAAAAAGAATATGAGTGGCGTTTACAACTATATTCTTCAACAACAATGAACATTTTTCTAAATATATTTCCTAAGTGTTTATATATATATATGTATATATATATATATATATATATATATATATATATATACTAGCATCATAGCCCGGCGTTGCGCGTGCAACTCAGAAAATTTTGGTAGCAGGACTCGGTTATATAAAAGAATAATTGTATAAAAAATTGTTGTCTAAAAATTTTCTTTTATTTTGCATAAACGTGATTTGATGTTTTGTGTGACATTGTAAACAACATTGCGTTTGTTTTTGTTTCAAAATTACGTAGGAATATATTTATATTTTCGTTGACTAAATGAATTTAACATAAAAATAAAAATTATTTATTTTGTTTTAGTGAAATTAGAAATATAAAACTATTACGCTCTCAGTTCCGAAATGTTCGTAGAATATTTCAAAATGTAGATATTTAAGTTACATTACTGCTTTATTATTTTAATTTTATTTTCTGAAGTATGAAATATAAAATCTGAAAAAAAAAAAAGATTTAAATAATTAAATTAATCATTGGCACATTTTTGCATATTTTGCTTTTCTTTAAAAACTCACTTTTTAAAAAATATTTCTTTTCTTTAAAAGTTACGGGGAAAAATATTCACATTTTTTGTTGAATTTTTAAAACATCGGAATAAAAATTAAATATGAAGGCTCAATTTTTTTAATAAAAATATTTTAGTCGCGTTTGACACGTGTGGTTTGATTTCTGTGACGTAACTTAGACACCATCTTAGATCTTAGGTGTTTTACGGAGCAAATGTAATTAATCGGCTCCATTGGCCAAAAAGTGCGAAAGGGAAAATTGCTGAACTTAAATTAAAAAAGTATGTGTCGGCCTGGCTTCTCTGTAAATACGTGTCCCTAGAAAGTTTTAATGCTGTAGTTTAAATAATATAGGCGTGTATAGGAAACTGTCACACACATACTCACAGATTGCCTTTTATATATAGAGATATATATAAACGAGATTACAGGGTAGACGTCAGCACGAATGCGTGGTCTATCAAATTAAAATCTATAAGAATACGGAGGATACTAACACCAAAATATATGTAGGAGCTACACTGGATAAGTTTTAAAAATTATATCACACAAGTAGTTTCAATAACGAAAAAACTAAGCATAGTGCTACATTATCCATTTACGTATGGAATATTAAGCAGGAAATAAATAAGGACCCTATCATGAAATGGGAGATAAGAGATGTCTTAAACACAAAGTTGGCCAGGAGTTTTGTAGGCTATATACTGAAGAGAAACTAGACTTAGCCTTGTATAAGCAACCGATTAACTTACTGAATTCGAAGACTGAAATCTTGAATAAATGTAAGCATAAGAAGCACTGGCTATTACATTATATTACAGTCTATCGTGGTATAGTATCTTTAAGTTTTCGTCTTTATATTTTACCCCTCCCTCTGAAAAAAAATTAAAAGTAATAAAATTTTTAACGACCCCCTCCCTTGTGTTATGTAGTTTCTTTGATTTCCTGGTTTGATTACCTATTTATATGATGTTTTTTATTTTCCTCTTTAGCCAGCTTTTCCTGCCGAGGTGAGACTTAGGTAGGTTCGTCTGGTTCATTAGGTGCTATTTAGTTTGTTCTACCTTTGTATTGAGCTCTTTCTGTGAGATGATGTTGTTTTTTTTTTGGGGGGGGGGGGCTTCGTGCTGATTTCGGTCCGAACACTTTTGACTGACTTTCATGCCCTAAAGCTCTTTCTTTTTTTACAACCTTTCTTCGTTTGAGAGTGTTCGAGGAAGGTTTTCGAGATGAGTATAATTATAATCTCGTTTATATATATATATATATATATATATATATATATATATATATATATATATATGTAATGAATGTGTCTGTCTCAGTGTTTGTGTGTATCCATTATAACGAATCGCATTTCTACGAAACCCTTGGTCTGATTTGAACCGAAATTAGATCACATATCGATCATGACATGAACCTTTGATGTACGCAACAATCTTTCGAATCAATTTACAGGGTACAGCATGAATCACCGAAAGTCTTAGAATTTACGAACTCTTCTCCTCCGAGACACCTTTTACGAATTCAACCGAAATTGGGTAACATGTAGATCAACGTCCAAAACTTCGACATACACAAAATGTTTTAGAATCAATGTACAGGGTTCGACAATAATCAGAGGTAAGCATAATTTCGGGTGGCCTTTTACGCTATTTTATGCATTTTTCCAAGACACTTCATTCAAAATCAACCAAAATGAAAGATGTTGCAATCTGAAACGCTGAGTTGTATTCCAAGAATAATCGGGTTTTTTTTTATTTTCTCCCTTAGCATGTGCGTTGTGGTGCATTGGATATCGGCTCAGAACGAAAAATCGGGGAGCCGAGTTCGAATTCCAGCAGAATTCATTGCATTCACTTACGCGCAGATACCCTTGTGGAAGGTATTTATCCGTCTATTCCTTCCAGTTATGAGTTAAATAACAAGACAGATTGGGTTCTATAGCCTTGGTCGGCAACTAGTCTCCCGCAGAAAGCAATGGCAACCTATTGCGGGATAATTTTCTGCCCAGTCAATCATGTCTCTTTCGAAATATCACCGGTGTATTCAACACGATATAGCCGTAGACAATGAGGAAATTAGCCGTACAGAATTTGACACTCACTGCATATAATGAAGGTAAGATGGAAACTGCGTGCTACCCATTTAACGAGCCTTTTCAAATCGATAAAAGATCAATGACAGAGATTGTTAAAGAAAACAAATCTTATTATGCGCAATTGGGAGCTTTTTAGAACCATGATCAGCTAGTTCATGAAGGGATACAGCATATAGAAATAGAAAAGGAAGCCTACTCGATAAAAATTCCCTGTGATTTCTTCTTCTTTCATGTGCTTTTTCCCTTCAGGACGTAGCCGATCATAACTTTCCACGTCTCCCCATCATTCGTGGCTCTTAGCACGCCTTCACCTGTTACACCACGCAATCATCGTTCCATCATCCACCTGATTAGGTTCTTCAAATATGTTATCCATTGCTTTCCCCTGTCTATCTTTCCTTTCATCTGGCCTGTTAGTATCAGGTTCTCCAAGCCCTCTTTCCTCATTGCATGACCTAGAAACTTCATTTGTCTCTTCCTGATGCTCAGTATTAATTTTCTTTTCGTTTCCATCAATTCCAAAACCTCATCATTGCCCACATGCTCGACCCATGTTATCTGCAGCATCCTCCTGTAGAACCAAATTTCAGTTGCTTCAAGTCTTTCCTTCATCTTTGATGATTTGGTCAAAAACGTCCTAATTTGGGTCGCTTTCAGTAGACTGAATCGTTACTAAATTAAATTGTTAACCATCGTTACCGATGGGTGTCCTTGACAGGATTCAACGGAGAATGTGATAGACCCCGACTTGGCAACTCGGATACCGACACATTCTCACCGGCGCAATGTGTCTTCTCTGTGTCTCTTCTACAAATACTTTCACGGTTTCTGCTCCGATGAATTTCTCTCTAAACTCTATAGCCTCTGTCTATCTGCTTCCTCTTTTCCTGTCTGTTGGAAGTCCTCCTCTGTAGTTCTTATATTTAAGAATTCTGGCGAACCCTCAGACCCCGCCAGTTGCCGTCCTATTAGTCTCCTTCCGATCTTCGGCAAAGTTTTCGAAGCCATTATCAACGCCGAGGTGATTCAGCATCTCACGGCCCACAGGCTTCTCTCTGACAAACAGTACGGGTTTCGCTTCACCAGGTCTACTGCTGATATGCTAACGACCATTCCCGTGTACACATACCGGGCACTTGACAAGAATGGCGAAGCCCGAACCGTTGCCAGGGTCTGGCACGCTGGACTCTTATGCAAAATGCGGAGCTACGGGATAACTGGACACCTGTTTGACCTCATCCAGTTATTCCACTCTAACCGCACATTGAAAGTAGTATTAAATTGGCTTGCCTCCCAAAACTACCATACGAATGCGGGCGTCCATCAAGGTTCTATCCTAGGTCCCACGCTCTTTCTGATGTACATTAATGACCTCCCCGACGCCATTAGATCCCAAGTAGGCATGTACGCCGATGACACAACAATCTAGTCTCGCCTCGTTCTGCCGAGCTTGAAAAAGACCTCCAATCCGTAGTGGCCTGGGGTAGGAAATGGCTAGTAAATTTCAATGCTTCTAAAACGAAGCTGTTATCAACTAACCACCATAGACAATCGCATCTACCTCCCATTATCATTGCCTCCCAGAGAGTAAAACGCTACTCCTTAGCCTTACACTTTCGGCGGACCTCAAATGGAATGACTATATCGAATCCATTGCCAAATCTGCCGCTATGAAAGTCGGCTCTATGTGTAGGGCCCGGACGTTTTTCCCACCTGAATCTATCCTGCACATATACAAATCTACCATCCGTCCGTGTATTGAATATTGTTGCCATATCTGGTCGGGTGCCTCTGCTGCTCTCCTTGGGCTTCTTGACAAAATACAAAGGAAGATCTGTAACGTGGTTGATACTGACTTGGCAGACCGGCTGCAACCCCTCTCTCACTGGCGTGATGGACTTTCCTGTGCCTCTTCTACATATACTTTCATGGCTTCTGCTCCGATGAACTTAGATCACTGGTGCCGCCTAAGCACGAATCTACACGAGATACGAGATTAGCAACTAGGTCCCACCCTTTTACACTTAAACAGATAAGATGTAACCGTAATTTCTACTCCAACAGCTTCTTTTCTCGCGCTTCCCGCCTGTGGAATTTCCCGACAGCTACCATCTCCAGGTGTTTAAATGTAGGGTCAATAGACACCTCCTATCACACTAACTCCCAAATATTCTCAGAAAACTCTGATCTACCCAACCCTCATTCTCGGGATCTTTACCCGCTTATCACCCACCCTCTGACATTTCATATATTTAACCATTCTCGGTATCCTTACCCGCCTGTCACCCACCCTCTGACATTTCCTATATTTAACCATCCTTTCTCCACTTTATGTAGCCCCCTGCGCATTAGTGACAGTGACATGCCTTGCTCGGGGTGAAACGCTTATAAAGAAAACCCAAAAAACTAGTGCCTCCTACATATAAGTTTACTCGAGCCACAAAATTCGCAAATAGTTACCACCCTTTTACTGTGAAACCACTAAATTGTAAACGCAAATTCTACTCCCTCAACTTCTTTTCTCGCACTTCCCACTTGTGGAATTCCCTTCCATTTACTTTTTTCCCGACAGCTATAATCTCTAAGAATTTAAAATTTAAAGTAAACAGTCATCTCCTATCTCACTAACCTACATCCTCTCTCTCATGCTCCTTTCTCCGTCCACTCCACTCTCATCAATATTCTCATCCTTCCCTTATCAACTTCTTGACACCCCTATAACCTGTCACTCTTTCTCCTAACTTTCTTTCCATGTAACCCCCAGCAAAACAGTGGCAATAAAATAGCTTGCTTGGGGCGATATGATTATAAAAAAATCCAAAAAATTGAGTAGGGTTTGCTAATGAATGTCTATTTTTAAATCAAAAATGCTTATTCACTGTAAATGTGACAGCCACAGAATTCAAATGTCTGTTAAGCTCCACCTCATGTAGACGTATAATCCCACGTTAGAATATTTGTTAACACATGCACAGTAATACTATATACTGTATATACAAAATGTCTGAATACTTCTCGTATCGACATCAAACATATTTTGTTCTCAACGTAATATTCACTCAGGATAACATATAGCCTAACTGACCCTCAGCATTCAAAAATTAAGCCAATCCTAAAAGAACCGCGTTTATCAGATATCACAATGTGACTTCGGTTAAAGGAAACATGGACACTTTAGAATATTAGACGCAATCAACCATAAATACATGACATGTTTATCAGCAAACGTTCAGCACCAATCGATAGCGGACCTTACTGAACGCAGAATATAAGGACGTTAAATCTAATCCCCTTTCGACTCTTTTAGCCACAGGATGCATCAGAATCGGGATGTATCTCATTTACTTAATGGGGACTTTTTGCTATCCCTAGCGAAAATCATGTCGCCTTAAACATAGTATAAACTTTACTGTACGCATCACAACATGCCCTCTTGAATACACAGGCATATTTAATAATTCAATCAAACTAACAAAGAACTATTCTCAAGAAAAAAAATTTCCGTAATCTTTCACTACAACTTTACTCACACGCAGGTATACATAAGGGATATATATATATATACATATATATATATATATATATATATATATATATATACACACACAAATGTATTTATCTGTTTTGTATTTCGCTCTGGTTAATTAGATCAGGCGAAAATATGTTTTGTTATTGCAGATAATTGTTTTAAAATTCATTTTTACTTTTAAGTTTGCAGATCGCAAATTCAGTGAATAGTGTTCAGACACAATACATCTGATAGTTCCACCATTTTTAAAATTCACGTCAAAGACCTGCTATGTCCCGCTCATTGTAAAGTACAACACTCATTCCGTTCGTATTGCATTACTGAGATGTAATTTACACTCGAGCATCTTATTAACACGAATCGCTGCTCAGTGTAACCGACTACCAAGTGGACGGTTTCTTGATCATTATAATCTTTACTTATTCTAGTCTAGGGAAAATAATTTTCCCCACAAACCAGCAAAGCTGTGCCTCTTAATCTACTTGAGTGGCTCTTGCGGTTTGTACAGAGTGAATATAATTTTGAAAAACAAAAAAGAATATCTTTAATATATTTGGTGAAAATTTATATAATTAAATGCATAAAAAGTCACGAACTGAAGGTTTTATCGGCTATATTTTTAGTCAACCAAAGCAAAGAACAATAAAAAGAAAAATCAATTCCTAAGAGAATGCTTTATTGATCTATAAAATTTCAAATCTATAAGTTCAAATCTATAAGTTCAAATAATTATCTATAAATAATATTACATCTACATATATAAATATATATATATATATATAAATTATCATTTAATATAAATTAATAAATTTATAGATTAAATATAATTTATCTATAAATTATATATTATCCACATTACATTTATCTATAAGTTCAAATCTATAAGTTCACATCTATTATATATTTGGTGAAAACTTACATAATTAAATGCATAAAATGTCCCGAAATGAAGTTTTTATCAGTTGTTTATTCAGTCAGCCGAAACAAAGAACAATAAAAAAAATCAATTCTGAAGAGAATTCTTCATTGATCACTATAATCTCAAGTCTAAGGTGAAACCCTTATCTTCCTGACATTTCCGAATAAATTGTTCTTGTTAATCTGTAATACTCTACTTCGTGTGATATTTGACACCTCGGCGTGGTGTAATGCTAGCAATCATGTCTCGCTAGAAAGAGTTAAAACTGAGTAGTGAGTTCGGTCCTCACTAGGTATCCTATACATTCGGCCTTGTGCCACATCTAAGCGGCGCTTAAAAAATCGTGTGGATTTTTGAGAAAGATATTCAACCCACCACTATATTGGATAATGTAAAATTTTTCAGTGGAAATATTTTAGAAGTGTTTTGAATACGTGTTAATCTGTTGATAGTAATTTTGTTTAGATTTGTTTAAGTTGAACAATTAACATTAATATACACAAATTTAATTTAACTATCTTCATTTTGATTGCCAAAATCGATCGTTGCACAACCAGACCTTCTTCACGTGCTCAGGTGGCATATTTGATAATTTTACTTCTTTGGGTGTCTCTTAAAAATTTTACAAGGTGAACATTATTATAGAATTACAAAAACTTCAATATATATATATGTATATGCTAACGGCAATAATTATTAGACCACCTCAGTGTTTTAAAAAATGATATACTTCGTACTATTTTTAGTATTTACTACCAAGTGAATAATTTTAAAAGAGAATATAATTTCTTTTGTTATTATTACTTTGCAAAAATTTACAAGATTTTCCTACGGCCAGCCAAAAATAAGAGGAGACTATCATGGGGAAGAGAGCACAAAAAATGGACACCAGAACAGATCATTTCATGCACATATTATTGAGCTGTACTAAAAAGAAAGGGTATTTTTATTTGCATTTAAAATTATCCCTTAGCAATAAATACTAAATTTAGTATGAAATACATCAATTTTTTAAAAAACTGTAGGTGCCTAAAATTGTGGCCGGTAGTATATATATATATATACTGTAATGGTTGTTACAATGTTTATAAATTCATAGCATCACTACACAAAAAGTTTCTCATATTTCGAAGCCAGCTCATTATGTTTTGGCTTCATCCTTATGTGATTTTTTTTTTATCCAGTTGAAAAGACTTTGTGTTGGATTTATTATTTTTGTGTATTAGAGGGGTTGGTCTGTATTGTGAGTTCCGTTGACCATTTTACTGATCTTAGGGTTAAGTGTTTGTTTTTGCCAGAGTTCATGATAGGTTAATCTATTAATCTTGAAAGGGCTGGTGCTGCTGGCGCCTTTGGTTTAGGGGTTGGTAGGTGTTGTTTTGTTTTGGGGTTGGTTTCTCCTTAATTTAATGTATGTTATTTTGTATTGGGATGTGTGTTGTTTATTGTTTTTTTTTTTGTTTTTTATGAAATATATTTTTTATAAAATATATCTTTCATAAAAATGTATAGGGGTTGCTAGATGTTGTTTTGTTTTGGGAATTGCTTTCTCCTTAATTTCATGTATGTTATTTTGTATTGGGGCGTGTGCTTTTTTGTTTTTTTATTTTTTGTTTTTTATAAAATATATTTTTTATAAAATATATCTTTCATAAAAATATTTTCTAATATTCCACAATATTAAGCTATTTTATAATATTATATATTTCTTTTATAAAATCTATCCTTTATACAACATATTTTATAAATATTGTTTTTTTATTTATTTATAAACAGAAACCTAAAGTAAAATGGAACATCCTAGAAAGACCGAGAACTTGCAACTCACATAATGACATCTGCCCTTTATGTCTAAGTGAAAAACTACACATCTCCAGTACCCTAACAGCAACGATTTACTAAAACGTAGAGCAGTTATATTCAAACATCGCAAATATTTCTCGCTAAAATTTAAGTAAACGAAAAAAAACCCAACTATATATATATATATATATAACCGTGCGTTCATAGCTCAGACGTAGAATCGCCGACTGACGCCAATTCAGTCGGGTCACAATCCTGGGTTAAAAGCAATCGGATGTCTAACCGTACTGATGAGCTGCGAAACAGATCTGTCTGCGGATGACTATATATATATATATATATATATATATATATATATATATATATATTGTTATGCCCTGCAGTCAATAATCTTGATTAAAAAATAATACGTATTATATTTACAACTTATTAAGATGCTCGTATGTTTGAATTAATCATTCCGCTATTTTCTTCATCTTGCAATGAAGATCAGCTATCACGTCAAAGTGCGTCTAATTAGAATAATAAGATGTTATAGTCATTATCTTTCATTAATAAACTAATTAATTTGTTTCTGAATTTTGAACAACTACTACTTGCTAATTAGACACACGCTGTTAAACCTCTTTTTTAATCATAAACACCTAGGCTCGTATGTTTTCAGATACGAATATTTTCCAGAATTCTTTAATTTAATCATGTATATGACTGGCATCTGGTATCCAAGATCCAGGTAGGTTTGTGTTTGTTCAACACCCACAGAACCCACCTGTCTTTTATACTACAACGAGAGGGACAGAGAGAGCGTTATCTATAGTAAACAACAGACTGAACATTGCCAGAACGCTCAAACCCTCGGTCACGATGACTTCTGACTTCAGTCTAGCACAAATATCGACGGCTCTCAAAAGATTCCCAACTACTCAAATTTATTCACAAAGTTGGGTAAACCAATGGTATGATTTTCAGTCACTTTCTAAAGGTCACCTTTTCCAGACCGATAACATCAAGAAATTACCCTCCTGACAAATCGATAGATGTGATTCGTACCCGTTTCTCGAGGAACAGACAGTGGTTGTTTTAACCACTCGGACATGCGCCAAAAATTATTCTTGTATCACTATTATATATATATAAAATCACCTTTAAATCCGGATATAACACGTTACATTGCATTTGAATACATGGTTTTGTTGACATTTCGCGCTATCCCGCGGTGTGACGCCATAGAACCGCATTGCTAATTTGAGAACTGCGTTTGTTATATTTGGTAACTATTGCCGTTGCTTAGAAGCAAATTAATAAAATAGTATCCAATTGTTGGAGAATTTTTGTCTTTCTTTTCAACTGAAAATTAAAGCCAAAATACGACGTTTAGAACGGCTCATGATTAAACATAATATACATTCATTGTTTCTTATATTTAACAGCATATGTTTAGAAAATTACTTGCTGCTTCGATATACTATATATATATATATATATATATATATATATACTGTTGATATGCTAACGACCATTACTGAGTATATATACCAGGTTCTCGACAAGAATGGAAAAGCTCTTTAAAAATATTTTTAAAAAGTGTTTAAAAATAAACACTTTTTTTTCGATATGAGCGCGGTTAACTCGACGAACATGTTAGTCGTTAAACCTTTAAACGACACGTGAAAACGCTAAAGCGTTTAACAATACACTCAAAACAGGAAACGCTAAATTATTGTTAGTGTATTGAACAGTCTTTTAAGTGCAATTCATATAATGGGGCCTCACATCAGTGAGGGGGACCGATGCGCGAAAAAGCCGTCGAGAGGAAGGCCACGAAACGGTGCGTTTTCTCTCTTTATGACCCGACATTATCTGGAAATGAAATACTTCAAAAGCAGCTGAAAATCTACAAAACAACAAGGTAAGCTGTTTCTTTCCAACACAGCATCTTTTGTTGTCCGCTTGCTTCGTGTCAGAGTTTCTGTTACTGTTCCGATAGCAATTTTAATCTATTCAGGCTTTCGATAAGAATGGCAAAGCTCGAAATGTTGCCCTGGATTTATCCAAAGCATTTGACAGAGTCTGGAATGCTAGCCTTCTATGCAAGCTGCAAAGGTATGGTACAACTAGACAATTGTTTGACCTAATCCAGTCATTACTGTCAAATCGCACAATGAAGGTAGTATTAGCGGATAACATATTTGAAGGACCTTTCTTTTGTCTCCCAAAGCTCACATACAAACGCGGGTGTCCATCAAGGCTCTATTTTAGATTTTACGCCTTTTCTCATCGGCATTAACAATCCCCCCGATGCAACAAGATTCCAAGTAGGCATGTATGCTGACGACACCACCGTTTACTCTCACCTTGATCAAAATCTACTCTGCTGTGTTTGATAAAGCGAACATCACAGCCGAGCTTGAAAAGGTCCTCAAATCCGTGATGGACTGGGGTAAGAAATGACTCGCAAATTTGAATGTTTCCAAAACGAAGCTGCTATCCATTAATCATCATAGACAATCGCTTCTACTCCCCCATTAGCATGGAACAGGATAGAATCCCTGAGAGTAAAACACTGCAATTTCTTAGATTTACACTCTCAGCGAAATTCAAGTGGAATGACTATATCGAATCCTTTGCTAAATCCGCTGCTAAAAAGGTCGGGTAACTGTGCAGGGCCAGGAGGTTTTTCCCCGTCTGAATCCATCCTGCACATATATAAATCTACCATCCGCCCGTGCATTGAATAATGCTGCCACATCTAGTCGGGTGCCTCTGCTATTCACCTCGGGGCTCTTGAAAAAATCCAACGGAGAATATATAATCTGATCGATACCGACTTAGTAGCTTGGCTGCAGTCGCTATTTCATTGGCGTGATGTGGTTTCCCTGTGCCTCTTTTGTAAATACTTTCACGTCTTCTGCTCTAATAAACTTAGATCAATGGTGCCAACTCGATTGTGAATTTATACAAGCTACTAGATTAGCAAATAGGTCCCATCTTTTTACTATGTAACACCCTATGGAACAATGGCAATAGAATGTCTTGCTTGGGGCGAGATGTTTACAATATATATATATATATATAAATATATATATAGTCTTCCGCAAACAGATCTGTTTCGCTGTATCACAGTTCATCAGTACGATTAGACAGCCGATTGCCATTTTACCCAGGATTTGAACCCGACCGATACTACCTCTGAGCTACGGGCGCTCGGTCGCAGGAGGCGAACATTTTAGCGTGTATATTATCATTATACACGCCAAATAGCTGAGAGTGTTCTAATTCATTGCTGAATGATTGACGCGTAGATGCCAGAGAATCTACTGTTTTTCAAAGTCTACCATTCTTCCAGAATATATATATATATATATATATAGAGAGAGAGAGATGATGATGATGATATATATATATATATATATATATATATATATATGTATCATCATATATATATCATCATCATCATCACCACGTTCAAATACCACCCCTCCCACTATCTTCAAAGTTAAGCAACGACGGCCTTAGATAGGTGACTGTTTGGTAGTATCAAGTGTCTTATACTTGTGGACGGTGTAATAGGCAATGGCTGTGAATTGTTAATGGAAGAACTGAGTTCTAATAACAGCTTAGTTCTTTATATGTGCAAATACGCTTAGGAAAGATATAAATACAATTTTCTCCCCAGCTATGGGTCTATTACTAAGACTTGCATAAATAAAACCATTATCATCTCTACACAAAAATTAAAAAAAAATCTAAAAAAGTAAAAGGCCAATAAACCGTAAAAAACGCAATCAACCAATCAATTTATCTCCCCACCTCTCATCCACACCATTCGCTCCCAAAAATCGAATGGTAGATTTATAATAATTATCTGAACAATATTTTTAATCGTGTAATAAAATTCAAGATAAAAATAGAAATTAAAGCATAAGAGACTGCGGAATGTTAAAGAACATCGGAGTATTCTAAGTAGCGTAGATGTAGTAGAAAGACGAAATTATGGAAAACTCAATGAGGAACGAAATCACGACAAGCTGGCTACCTGTTACGCCACGTCGAGATGTCCGGGGATAAGAGAATAGTCAGTCAGTTAAGTGCCATACGTGATACACGCTTGGGCGATCATGTCTCGAAACAGACATGACTGACTGGGCAGAAGATTATCCCACAGTAGGTTGCCATTGCTTTCTGCGGTAGACTGGTTGCCAACCAAGGCTATAGAACCCAATCTGTCCTGCTATTTAACCCATAACTGCAAGGAAGTGACGGATTAATACCTTTCCCAAGGGCATTTGCGCGTAAGTGAATGCAAGGAATTCAACTGGAATTCGAACTCGGCTCTCCGATTTCTCGTTCTGAGCCGATATCCGCTGCGCCACAAAGAGAATAGAAGTAAAAAAAATATTATTATGGAGAGAGAACAATAAAAGAACAGCAATTGAGAAGACAGATGATAAAGACTTTTTATTACAGTTAAATTTTTGAAGATAGAACATAACTGGAAATTAAGAATTGTAATAAAAACATAAACATTACAGTTAGCAATAGCTAATTTAACTGTAAATGTGACCTAAACGCCAGTCTAGTACTACCTTGTAATAAAAATTTGTAACTACATTAAGGTAAAGCTCATCAGAGTAATTAACATGAAAAATATTTTTTAATCGTGTTTGCAACTTACAAAACCGTAAACCCACTAAAACGCAAGTGTTTAATTGGTGTGGTTGAATAAGACACTGAAACTTTTCTAATGAATCAGAACAAAAACAGTAAATAGTAAGAAAGTAGCTGGCGATTATCATTATATTTAATTATTTTAAGATTAAAATTAGCTAAAAAAAACATGGAACTGCAAAGGTTTTCCCCTAATGAAAATTACGAGAGAAGAAACTGTTAGCATAGAATTTACAGTTACATCAAGTAAAATTAAGTTTAATTCTCGATGACAATCTAGTTTTATTCTTCTATGTGCCCTGTCCTTTCAGGACGTAGGCGATCATGCTTCTCCAAGTCTACCTATCCCTGGTGGCTCTTAGTATGTTTTCTCCTGTTTCACCACGCAATCCCCATTCCGTCATCCACCTGATCAGGTCCTAAAAGTATGTTATCCGCTACCTTCCTCTGTCTCTTTTTCTATCTGGCCTGTCAGTATCAGGTTTTCCAAGACCTTCTTCATCATTGCATATCCCAGGAACTTCAGTTCTCTCTTCCTGATGCTCACTATTAATTTTCTTTTCGTTTCCATTCTTTCCAACACCTCATTTTGCTCGCATGCTCGGTCAACGATATCCGCAGCATCCTTGTGTGGAACCACATTTCCGATGCTTCAAGTTTTTGTCCTCATTTTCGATGATATTGTCCAGCATTCACTGCCGTATTGAAGAACTGATATCACATAGCAATCTAGCACTCTCTTCTTTGTTTCTAGTTAAATTTTCCTGTGTCGTAGTATTTACTCAATTTCTGGAACGCGTCCTTTGCCACGATAATTAACCTTCGGATCTCTGTGCCGCACTTTCCATCTCCTGTTAGAACACTTCCTAGGTATTTAAATTTTTGTACTTGCTTGATTCTGATGTCACTCATCTGGTTTTGGCATTTTGGGTTGCTCTTTTTGCTAATGACCATGAATTAAGTTTTCTTGAAGTTTATTTGTAGTCCTTTTTTGTCACTCTCCACAGCTTTAGGAAGTCTTGTAGCTTCCATTCCGTGTCTGCAATCAGCACTGTATCATCTGCATACCTTATGTTGTCCAAGTTGTGTCCTCCAATAACAAATCCTTGCGTAGCATCTAGGGTCCTCAAAATTTCGCTTCAATTCGAAAAGTCTAAATAATATAGTTAAGAGCTCATGAGAACAATAAACAAAACGTAGTTAGCGAAAAGGCACATTTGGGAAAGTGGTTGAAGCTGAGGCGCCTGATAAGGACCTAATAATATTGTTGATTTTTCATTGGAATTCATCAAAGAGTTTTAGACAAATACAAGTAGCACCGAGTCATGTGTCGCAGCTATATTCTAGGAATGGTTGAAGGGAAGACTTTTAGGATAGTAGGACAGTAATATATCAGTCTGCCAGTTATTTTCTATACGTGATACACGCTTTGGCGTCACTTTTGTACCAAGACAAAATTGGCAGAATTTTTTTCTCTTTAGGTTGCTATTAAATTCTGCGGTAGACCAGCTGTTTTTACTTTCTACAATAGACCCAGTCAGTCCTGCTAACTGGATTGCTATGTGATCTCTGTTCATTAATATGGAAAAGAATGCTGGACAATATCACCAAAGATATAGGAAAAACTTAAAGCAAGTGAAATGTGGTTCTACACAAGGTTTCTGTGGATATCATGTATAGAGCATGTAAGCAATGATGAGGTTTTGAAAAGAATGGAAACAAAATGGAAATTGAAACTGAGCATCATGTAATGACAGCTAAAGTTCCTGGAAAATGCAATGAGAAATGACGGCTTTGAGAATCTGGTATTAACGGGCCATATAGAGGGAGAGACAAAGGTAATCAGCGAATAACGTATTTGACAAGTCTGAGCAGGTGGATGGCAGAGCAGTGTTTGTTTGTGGTAACAGGAGGAAGATTGCTAAGAGACACCAGGGATAGAGAGACGTGGATGGCCATGATCGCCTACCTCTAAAAGGGACATAGCACATAGAAGAAGAATTCAACCCATAGTAAAAGAAATAGATAAATACCTTTCCCAAGTGCATTTTGAACAATTTATCTTCCCGAGACGTTATCCATGACTCCACTGCGTAGGACAGTTTACATTTGATTGTCAAAGAGGCCGACCTTCTATCACTTTGGTTCGGAATCATTTCGATAAGCAAAGAAGCGTAATTAAAATAACATTTGATCGCTAAAAGAAAATATATTTCCAAGCTGGCATCTCTCTTTCACAGACCTCAAATGACCCTGTTACTCTCCTGTCGCTTTAGGAGGCAGATAAGACGTGAACATTAGTTGAATTTAATAAGGTAAAGTTTCTTATTTGACCTCATATATTACTCTTAAAGTTATTGGAAATCTCGGAAAGTAGAAAATAAAAACCTCTAGACTATTGACAGTATAATGAGGGCTGAATATACTGAATGATGACGGTTGTTCAACAATTGTATTTTCATATTAGAGTTATTACTAGCGTTTATATATTGTTTTCTTTTCTTTTTTATCATATTTTCTTTTCATCTTAATTGAATGTCTGCTTTGTCAATTATTCTGAAACCACCAGGAAAACTATTCATCTTTTATATATAATGCGCAACTTTCGATAAGATGTAAATTCCTACATATAAATGTGTGTCTCTTTTTGCTACGATATTAACCAAATATTCATTTAAATTTATTTCTTTTATTTCACTGAAACTTTATGTGCGTTGTGGTGCAGTGGATATCGACTCGGCACGACATATCGGGGAGCCGAGTTCGAATTCAAGTTGAATTCCTTGCCTTCACTTACGCATAAATACCCTTGGGAAAGGTATTAATCAGTCTCTCCCCTCGATTTATGGGATACATAACAGGACAGATTGGATTCTATAGACTTAGCTGGCAAACAGTCTACCGCAGAAAGCAATGGCAACCTACTGTGGGATAATCTTTTGCCCAGTCAATCATGTCTCTTTCAAAACATGATCGCCCACAGCGTGTATCACGTATGGCACGAAACTGATTTGAATGTGCGTTGTGGTGCTGTGGCTATCGACTGGAAACGAGAACTCAGAGAGCTGAGTTTGAATTCTAGTTGAATTCCTTGCATTCACTTACGCAAAAATACCCTTGGGAAAGGTATTAATCCGTCTCTTCTCTCCAGTTATGGGTTTAATAACAGGACAGATTAAGTTCCATAGCCTTGGCTGGCAACCAGTCTACCGCAGAAAGCAATGGCAACCTACTGTGGGATAATCTTCTGCCCAGTTAGTCATGTCTTTTTCGAGACATGATCGCCCAAAGAGTGTATCACGTCTGACACTTAACTGACTGACATGTAAATATTTTTGGTTTGATGAATTGTATAACCGATTAAAGATACAAGTATTTATAAAAATTCTCAGTGATTTGCGTAGCAGAATATTTTTTATGTTGTTTTTTCATCATTTCCGTCCTCTGGATGTTCGTTGTGGGGGCAGGGGATATCGACTCGGAACGACAAATCGGCGTGCCGAGTTCGAATTCCAGTTGAATTTTTTTAATTCACTTACGCTCAGATAACCTTGGAAAAGGTATTAATCTGTCTCTTTCCCCCAGTTTTGGGTTAAATAATAGGACAAATTCGGTCTCTAAAGACTTGGCTTGAAACTAGTCTACCACGCAGAGCAATGACAACATACTGCGGAATAATATTCTGCACAGTGAATTATGTCTATTTCGAGACATGATCGCCCAAAGGTGTATGGCCCTAAACTGACTGAATGAATGTCCAAGCAAGGAGGGACCGCTACTAATTCGCAGGCAGGCAGAGGGAAAGAAAAAAATAACTAAGTACTATGTGTATTGAAGAAAAGATAAACGGGGGATTCAAGTATATAGAAGAAAGCAACTGAGATCAAATTTAAATTTCTGGAGACTGTAACTATCAGGGAAATAAGTCAATAAAACTATAAGACCGAGATTCCAACTTTGTAACACGCTTAAATTCATGTGGATAGGTACCAAAGAGAACGTCAAGTCAGTTGCCATTAATATATTTCTTGAAAAGTCAGAAGAAGCCACATAACGTCGGTGAGAAAATAACTCAAGTCTAATACATTGCAGATTTTTCTTTGGATTTTTGCGAGACCCCGAGATAAATACCAGAAACACCCGAACCTGATATGGCAACAGTGTTCAATGCACTGAGATATGGCAGTAATACGGTGGTGTCTTAATGGTGGTGTCTGGGAACTGATTACATCAGAAAAATCCTTGATGAAAATCATTATTCATTTTTTTATTATAAGAAAGCATTCGACAATAAATTTAACATACTTTGAATTCAATGTGACTATCTAAAAAATAAATCGGGACTTAACTAATGGTTGCATTGGTGTAGGCTATAATATACAATTCCACTACAATTGACTTTTGTATTTGTGGTGCAGTGGATATTGGCTCGGAACGTGAAATCGGATAGCCGTGTTCGAATTCCAGTTGAATTCCTTGCATTCATTTACGCGCAAATACTGTTACGTCTCTTTCCTCCAGTTATGTGTTTAATAACAGGACAGATTGGGTTCTAGAGTCTTAGTTGGCAAACAGTCTACCGCATAAAGTAATGCCAACCTACTGTGAAATAATCTTCTGCCCAGACAGTCATGTCTCTTTTGAAACATGATCGCCAAAGCGTGAATCACATATGGCACATAACTGACTGAGAGCACAATGATTCTCAAGCGCGTGTACCGCGCTACCCACGTTAGTGGTCCGCAAAATATTGTTGCGCTACTATCCATTTGTTCAAACTTTTAAAGGATATCACGCGTTATTTTCCCCTGTTTCTTTTTTCCTCAATGTGTCATGTGAGCATCAGATTTTTTAAGCTTTCTTTCCTGATTACATATTTAAAAAAATAAAGCTGTTTTTTCTTGATGTAAGTATACGCTTATTTTTTGTTTGCATCCTCTCCAAACCTTTTTCGTGGTTCACATGTTCGGTCCATGATATACTTCATTATCTTTTTGTAGAACCATATTCCTGCTGCTCGGTGTTATTTTTTTCATCTTTTATGGCAATGTCCAGCATCCGCTGCTCTATAAAACAAATATCTTTTCTTTGCTTCCAACGAAACTTTCCTGTTTCTCAATACTCTGCCTAGCTTTTGAAATGCGTCCTTGCCCATGCTAATTTAAACTCTGTGTGTGTATGTGTCTGTGTGTGTGTGTGTGTGTCCGTTACCTATAGACTCCGAAACGGCTGAACCGATTTTCTTGAAAATTTACACAGCTGTAATATAGGCGTCTGCGATTGTTCTTAAGTAGGTTTTGTGTGGAGGTACCCCCGATAAAAATCGAAAATCGAAAAAAATCGGGTTATAGAAGGAGTGGTTCGATTTTAATCAAATTTGATACACTCATAGACAAAGACATAAGAAACGATATTGAGAAGTTTCAATGTTGCGGTTCTTACAATAGTGCAGAAAATCGATAATATATATATAAAAGGCAAGATGTTTGTGTGTGTTTCTGTTTATCTGTCTATATGTCCTTTATACAAATCCACAATTTTTATCCGATTCTCACCAAACTTCACACAAATATTCTTTAGGTTAAGTCTGAGCTCCAGGATCATGGATTAATTTTAGAGCTTTCATTACACTCGTGAAACGCCGGGTTATACTGCCAGTTTATTAAAAAAGAAAATGTTTTAAGATTTTTCATGCATTACATTAATGTTGAAATGCATGATTTCTCAACAATTTTTCTTAATAATAAAGAATATCTAAAAAGCATGGGTAATTCAGCTAATATATATATATATATATATATATATATATATATATATATATATATTAAAATGTGCTATATTTATAGGATACAGGGCTTAATATCAGAGATAGAGCGTATGTAAATATAAAAGAGTGAACATTGAAGTCAACACTCAGGGGCGACAGACTGTTTTATGCTAAACGCATTCATCTGGCCTGATGGTTGCGCTTGGCATGAAACAGTCTGTAGGCTCTGAGTTTTGACTTCATTGTTCAGTCTTTTATATATATTGGGTTTTATAGCCTTGGCTGGCTACCGGTCTACTGCCGTACGTAGTGGCAACCTGTTGTGGGATAATAAAAGGTCTATTGTCTGCTTCATCTATGACATTTATATGCGCCGACAGGAGTGTATCAATAGTTCTGAAAGGTGTGGAAGCCTTCCCAACATTAGTCAAATTACTTGTGTTATTCTTCTGCCGGCTTAACTTGGACAGAAGCAATTAGACTGTCAGATCCTCATACTTCGAATCCGACCGGAATGTCTATTATATATATATATATATATATATATATATATTACTAAATAATAATAGCCGTTGCCTCATATGAAAATGTTTGTATTCATTGTATAAATTTGTACTGTTATAGGGGTTTAAAATTATATAATATTTTCGCATACTAACATTTTTCCAGAAGAATTTCTTTTACAATTCCATTTGCTGTTATCTCTCAGTGTGAATGAGGCTTTTCTTCTTGAGCTTATATTTGAAGTATTATGGAATGTCAAAATCTTCATAATATATTTCTTTTTTCTGGGGGTGCGCTGTTTTCCTATACCCACGCTAGAATCTTATGTTGAATGAATGCTTGTCTGAGAATATTTGCCCTTTCCGTTTCAGATTTATTTTTCTTATTTTAGTAAATTTTAATAAACCTATATAAAAGACAGAGAAAGTTCTAACAATAAATCCTACAGAAGATAGTGAAGAAAAGCAAAAAGAAATGACTAAACAATAATTGCAGGAAGGAAATATAAAAGGCTGTTAGTGAATGAAAATCCTCAATTTGCAAATTACAAACTTCAGTCATGAAAATCAAACAGGTTTGAGCAATTTGAATATAAAAAGAGTGCGGAACTCGGATACACATTTGGATCGTCTTCTTAAAGCGAAGAAAAATGTTGAAATTTTCGTTGAAAACAAAGTAAAACATAATAGACTATTACATAATAGTAGTTCTAGTGAGTGCTGGGCACCGCTTTGACAGAAGAAGCAACATGTATGTAATTCTATATAAATATGTAGAGAATACCTTGTATGCAACAAAGAGGTTTTAGAAGAAATGGAACGAAAAATGATAATTATACATAACATCAGAAAGAGACAATTTAAATATCTTGGTCATATGATGAGGAAAGAAAGTTTGGAAAATGTAGTACTCAAAGGACCCGCTGAAGTCAAGAGACACAGGGGAAATAACACATAAATTACGTAGCTAGCTCGAATAAACAAGTTCGAAAAAAGGTTTAAGGAACCAAAAAATATAAAACATAATTAGGGCAGAAAAGTGGAGAGCCATAAAAACCAACGTCCTGAAGGAACACGGTACATAGAATAATTGTAAATCATGGCATTGAAAGAATGAAAAATTGAATATTTAACCACAGTTCGATCACTGTAGAATAATATCCTGATTTACGATATTTGTTATATAAAATGTTCTGTTTTTAGTCAATGTTTTTTAGGGTATATAGAAGAATATTGAATAATAGCAACATATATATATATATATATATATATATATATATATATATATCGTTCTTTGTGACACCAGTAAATATCAGAATGCATCGGTAAAACATATTGTTAGGGACGAAGGGAGCTGTAATTCTGGGTAACTTTAAATCTTGGAATATGCTGAAAATTCTTCGCATAATGATGAGATTTGAATCAACAGAGCTGCGACTATAAGAATTAATATGAATAATTGCATTAAGAGAATAGTATGCGACGGTAAAGTCTTGAGGAAAATTGATTGACAAGAAAACTTATGCTCATAAATAGAATGAGACAATTTAATTAATGAAGAAAGAATGCCTGGAGATTTTAATACTATCAAGACATAATGAAAACTCAAACGTTTTACGCAATTTATGTAAATGTGTATAAGAATTGGGATGAGAATAAATTTTTAAAATGTGATTTAATTATTTGTTAAATTCTGGACTCTTTCAAATTAAGCTTGAAGGTACCTAGTGCAGGGTACTTCTTCGGTGATGTGACCATTTTACTTTCGGTAACATAATGGTTTTACCTCTCACCTCGTATGTTTTTGTATAACTACCTAATTGTTTTATGAAGCTAGGTATGATAGTTAAGATCAAGCACTTTGTATGAAGAAGTTGTAACTGAGAAAATGGTTTGGGAAAGAACTTGTGGTAATACCGACAGAACAAAAGCGATGGACCGGATGTTTGCTCTCTCACGACAAAAATGCAAATGACCAAAAGTCGTCCTTGCGCATCCGAGTTCGCGCAGATGTTCCGGTTGAAAATAAAAATGAATCAAATATCAACTTTCCATTTCTGAGCCTACGCGAATTTTGTTTATTAACCAATGGAAAGCCCAGAATCAAATACAAGCGTGAAATCTCAAACGAGCTGCTTTGATCTAAAAATCAGATATAAAAAGCCGAGGCAGAAAGCACCCAGCAGACAGACCGACGCAGACAGACCAGGAGACAGACGAGCGTGATTAGTATCTCCCTTGATCAAGTCAAACGGCTACGTTCACCTCCCTTCACATCTCCTTACTTTCTTCCCTGTCTCAAAACTACTACTGGCCTAAGGAGCGACTACATCAAAAACCTTCTTCATTTACACGCTCTCCATATTCTTAAGCCTTAAATCTCTTTCAGCTTATTGTTTGCCACGAACGTTTTAAACTACGTTGGACGTATATTCAAGTATTACTGTAATTGTAAAACATTAATTGATATTTGTATATATAAAATGATTTTTCTACTCAAATTGCTTTTCTTGATTTTATAATCATTTTATGACTTATAGTGGGTTATCTATCACAAGACCAAATTCCGTTAACCTGCAACAGTATACAATTACCCTTCACTTGACCGGACTCCCACTACAAGGGAAAAATAACAGACAAACAACTAAAAATATAAATTTAAAATGTAATCGTGATCGCAACAGTATACAATTACCCTTCACTTGAACGGACTCCCACTACAAGGGAAAAATAATAGACAAACAACTAAAAATATAAATTTAAAATGTAATCGTGATCGCAACAGTATACAATTACCCTTCACTTGAACGGACTCCCACTACAAGGGAAAAATAACAGACAAACAACTAAAAATATAAATTTAAAATGTAATCGTGATCGCAACAGTATACAATTACCCTTCACTTGAACGGACTCCCACTACAAGGGAAAAATAACAGGCAAACAACTAAAAATGTAAATTTAAAATGTAATTGTGATAGCAACAGTATACAATTACCCTTCACTTGAACGGACTCCCACTACAAGGGAAAAATAATAGACAAACATCTAAAAATGTAAATTTAAAATGTAATCGTGATAGCAACAGTATACAATTACCCTTCACTTGAACGGACTCCCACTACAAGGGAAAAATAATAGACAAACAACTAAAAATATAAATTTAAAATGTAATCGTGATAGGAATATCAACATAAAAAATGTGTGGTGTTTAAATACTAGGGATTGGGATAAATATTGGCATCACATTATTGACATTAATTGAAAAAAGTCTCGCGTCTTTGCTTGCCTTAAGAGTAAAATGGGAAAGATTATACGATCTCGAATGAGTGCATTCTATTAAACAGTATTAACGATATTGTTGTTAATGACGGCTTCATTTACATGAATGCCATTTCTTTACGTGTTTCAACCCTTTCAAGGTTATTTAAACCAAAAAATGTATTTGAATTTTCATAATATTGTTGGCGAAAAAACTTGTTTTTTCTTACTATTCAATCCATAGCTGGGGGAGAAAAAGTAGATTCATACATTTCCCAAATTAGTCAGTCAGTTCAGTGCGATACGTGTTATACGCTTGGGTTATCATGTCTCCAAAGAGACCAGAATGACTGGGCAGAAAAGTATCCCTCAGTAGGTTGCCATTGCTTTCTTCGATAGACTGGTTGCCAGCCATGATTATAGAACCCAGTCTGTGCTGTTATTCAGCCAATAACTGGAAGGAATAGACGGATTAATACCTTTATTAAGGGTATTTGAGCGTAAGTGAATGCAAAGAATTCCAAACCGTATCCACTGCACCACAGAGTATATCCCAAAAGTAATTGTACGTAAATGAATATAACGACCCCAAATGTAATTGTAACTCGCTCACCGATTAACATTTCCAAGAATTCGTAAATTTCACCTCGGGTATGTTTACGCTAACTACACTTTGGATTCAGAAGATGTAACTCATCTCATTACAAACCAGGCTCGACTTTGCTTGACTTCGGTGATCATACGGAAAAGGGTCATTTCAAAGTGATGTAGCCGCAAGCCTAGAATAAGTTTCAGAAAACTACGTCACAATAGAGTAAAGAACGGAAACAGAGAGTGAGAGAGATAAACAAAAAACAACCAAAGAAAAATCTCGGTTAGAATTTGACAAATTCATCTGATTACGGAAATTAACGAATTTTAACGAAACTTGGTTATAACCAACCGACAATTTGAAATGAATTGTTTGAACATTATTTTTTATCGATACTCGTATTTAAGTAGGTATTCTGTTTTTTTTTTTAGTTTTTTTTTTTGTTGTTGTTTTTTTTTTAATTAAACAGTATTATATATTTATATCTACCGGCCTGATTATTTACGATAAATTGTTATTACGAAAATGTGTGCTATTCGGCAGGATTGGAACCTGCGACCCCTATTTACATAGTAATAACAATTTATCGTAAATAATCAGGCCGGTAGATATAAATATATAATACTGTTTAATTAAAAAAAAAAAACAGAATATCTACTTTAATACGAGAATCGATAAAAAATAATGTTCAAACAATTTATTTCAAATTCATCTGATTATAAACTAGATATTTTACAGTTCATATAAGATTGATGCGAATTTATACTCAAGGGAAAACCAGCCCAAATGAAACTGTTTCCGTGGAAATAATTGAAAAAATAGAATAAAATAAATGCTGCACTTAAGTGAAATGAGAAATCTGGGAAGTACCCATTGATATATGATGTACGAGAATATATGGGGCATTTTGTTGATTTCAGCAATAGTGTATCTTTACAGATTTCAACAATTATAGGAGTGATTCTCTGACAGGTTAACGAGGTTTTATAACCAACTAATGGTAGGTATATTGTCATGTTTTATGGTATCGTCAATGCTAAAATGAAATTTCAGATTGTTAACAACGATGCCATTCTTTAAAAAGTGTGGTTGAATTTCCTGAAAAATAATATATAAAAGAAATACATCACAGATGCAATGAGCTTGGTTGACAGCAATATTCACAGGTCGCTAATCTTAATATTTAACACGTATGAAATTGCATTGACAGGGTCGTGAAACTAAAAAAAATTATGCTAGCGAAAAATTCAGCAAGTATATTGTAACTCATGCAAAGGTGAGACAAGATTTCTTTAAAATATTCAACGATGTTTGGCTGAACAAAATTAATTTTCTATATGTAAATGAGTTGTAAAAAACATTGAATTCAGAAGGTGAAAATACAAATGTCCAACAAAATTTTGTTCATTTTTTAAATCATATTTACCTCTATTTTTATCTTGTAATCTACAGACATACATATAAAATAAGGTGTCTATATATTTGAGATGAGATATTATAATTAAATACACAGTTTTAACCTGTGAAAATTTAACGATTTTCTTATTCTGATGAATCTTAATTCTTCAGTTAATGATTGAACAAACATATGGCAAATTCCATGACTATAAAATATCCCTAGAAATTCCTTAATTGCATCATCAAATATATGAACATAACTTTAACAAAAGATTTCAATAACAAGCATGAATATAAAGTTATCTCCCTTCTTTGTTATTATCATCCATCCTGATTTACATTCGTTGTCTAATATGTTTACATATTGCTTCTCTCTTCTCGTCTTAATCGTTTTAGCCTTCTTCCCTGTCGTCTTCTTGCTGCCTTTCTTCCGTTACAATGATTTTCCCAGGAAGTATAATGCATTTACAATATACATTTAATTTCATTTATTACAACAAAAGCGTGACACACGTAGGTACCTCGGTAGGTATTACTGTATAATAATATAAAGTCTACGACTTGCTATGTTGTTCAGAGCGAAAAGTGAAGGCCTGATTTGATAAAATAAATAAAAATAAGCAGATGAAAAATTACTTTTTGTTGAAGGGGAATCAAAATGGCGACAGGAAAGAAAGACTTGAAATTATTATTCAAAGCACAAAAGACTATAAGTACAATATTATTCTCTCTGTCTTTCTCGCTCTGTCTTTTTTTAAAGATGATATATATTTCACAGTAATTCTTTTTTAATCCGAAGTTTTCTTTCATTTATCATGCTAGTACGTGTGTACGTCGTCTGGCGTTCTTAAGTTTAATCATTTGTGTATGTGTACCTGTTTATACCTCTTTCTAGAGCATGGCAAAAGTAGGTAGTATGATATTATATATAGATTATTTACATTGTTCAGATTGCTGTCCAAATCTTTGTTAGCATTTTCACAACGTTTCGGTAAATGTACGATTTAAACTTCTGCAGGTGATTGAAATTTTGAACACTTTATTTCATTTACTGAGGTAAGTTGTTCTCTTTCCATGCCTCATCTCAAATCTGTATGTTTTTTGGTAAACTATGCTGCAGATAGATACTGAACTCACAACTCATTGCGTCCTGTCACTGGATCCGATGAACACTTTTATCTACTTGTCCATATGTCCTTGTTTTGTTAGTTGTACGTAATGTGTGGGTCGGTAGACAATGGATCGACTTCGAAAAATTGTATACCCTAGTAGCAGGTAAAGGTGCAGTTGAATATAACATCAGCCAGTCTTAGGGACTCAGGATCGAGACTTGTTCCCAAGTTTTATGCATAAAGATATTCCATGATTGGGTATGATCGCAAGCAACGTAGGATTAAACTTTAGAATCCGAGTTTTCTATCCTTTTAATGCACTACCCACTCCGGCTTAGGAGTTTCATCTACCTGAAGTATATATATATATATATATATATATATATATATATATACCACAACGCACGGATGTGCGGTGGATGTCGGCTTGGAGGGGGAAATCGCTGAGCCGATTTCCAATTCCAGTCGAGCACACTGCATTCACTTGCGCACTAGTACCATTGGGAAAGGTATTAATCCGTCTGTTCCCTCCAATTATGGGTTAAATAATTGAGGTCCGCTGTTCATGCAATCTGTGGCAGATTTCTGCACCGATTGTTTGTTATCAGCAGTTCGAAAAAGTGTGGATGGTACTACACAATGCCTTCATCACTATAAACAAATCTTCGTGTGGATGTCTTACTAAGGTTAGACACTCATACATCGAAATCGATGGGAGAGTCCATAATAATACATATATATATATATATATATATATATATATATGTTCATCTTCAATAAATATATATAATAATGTCAGACTACTGAAAGAACACGGAGATGAACATATATATATATATATATATATATATATATATATGGTCATCCGCAGACAGATCTGTTTCTCTGTATCACAGATCATCAGTACGGTTAGACTCCGATTGCTTTTCAACCCAGGATTGAAACCCGACCGGATTGATATATATATATATATATATATATATATAGTGTAGATGAATAATATATATAGAAAAAATGCGAGAAACCGTAAAAATTTAGTTTTAGCTGAAGATTCATTATTGCTATTATTATAATTATTACTTGTTTTTTGAATCACATATTTAGTGTCCATAATGGGATTTGTGTCGCTACAAGTGCTTCAAGTCTGACTCTCTTTAAGCGAATAAACTTGTGACTTCACATGTCGAGATACGTTTACTTTATATATATATTGTTGTGGAGTTATTTTCGTAGTGGAGTCTAGAATTCATGCATAAATCGGTCCTAATAGGTTCGACGTAAAAAACGTTAGGAACTTGATATAATATGTATTACGCAATGTAATCTTGTCAACATCGACTGCTTCCCGTTCTTCTTACTACTCTTACTAAAATTATGTGGGAAAGTCTATTTACTATAGAATAGGTGTGTTTTACCATAACACCCCCTCATAAAACTTTACTCCGTAGGAGTAGAACAGTTTTCTTTTATTTTTTAATTTTTACAGAAAATACGAAGAAATGAAAAATCATACACACACAAAAGAAAACACTTCATTTTTTATCAACATCGTAGCGTATCTCTTACGTTTTGAATCCACTTTTAAGTGATTAGTTTCCTTTCTTTTCCTCCTGGACCTGCGTACCTCAGGTAAAATCGTTGCTGGCGTTGGTAGATCAACCGTATCGAAAATCAGCTCCATAGACGTTTCTTTCGAGGGGCCGCTGTCAACTAAGTTTAAACAGTGTCGTCTGATCTGGTTAATGTGTCGTGGCAAGTTTATTTTTAGCCTTTCATCAAGTACATCATATTGCCAATCCGCTATTCTATTTTTCTAATCTCCCAGAACGATTTATTCTCTTTGCAGACCTTCAAGTATAATTTTTTACCAGGATTGTATTTTTTAATTGAATAAATTTTTCTCTACCTGCCTTTGTCTTTTCTGGTAGTAATTTGTCAAAGACAGATCTTACTCTACGTGCGAACATCAACTCAGCTGGCGTTCCGTTATTTGGGGTAATTCTGTATAACTGTAAAAACTCCTGTATGGCTTTATCTGCAGATATTTTCCTAGCTTTCCTTAAAGCTATTTTTAGAGTGTTCACACATTTTTCAGCTAACCCGTTTGATCTTGGGTGATATGGACCTGTGGTAACATGTTCGACGTTGTATTCTTTGCAGAATCTTAAAATTGTTTTGACGTAAATTGATTTCTGTTGTCTGTCACAATTATGTCTACCACACCAAACCTTGCGAACAATTCCAGCAGGGAGATTTTAGTACTTTGCGTCTTTGGATTTCTTATCCTTTGTATTTCAGGCCATTACGAAAGACTATCCACTAATATGATGTAATGGTATCCATTCAGTAGACCTGCAAAATCCACATGTAACCTAGATCATGGTAGGTCTGTTTTTGGCCAGGGATTAAATTTGCAGCTAAGGCACAGCCTTTACATTTTGCCACTACTTTCTACATGCCCCTGTCTATATTCGGCCAATATACGAAACTTCGCATTAGTCTCTTCATCCTAATGCTCCCCGGAAAACAAGTATGAAAGTCCAGTAGTATTTCCTTTTGCAGCGACTATGGAATGACCACACGTTCTCTATATAAGAATACTGTATCGCAAAGCGAAAAAACATTTGTTGTGTACTGGTCCCTCTCGGTTATTTTTTCATTTATTTTCAAGGTATACTTGTCCCTGATGGCGTCTTCTTTTATTTTTTCTAGAATTAACAGAAGTTCCCGAACTGCACTACACACAGTAAATTTCGGCTCTTCTTTTGACTTCAGTTAGGCAATTACCGTGTCTTCTAATGGTTTGCTCATTTTAGGAATTAACCTGGACAACCCATCAGCGTAGCGAAATTTATTCGATGATATGTACTCCATGCTGAAATTATAATTTATTATTATACCCCATCTCCGTAATCGGTTGGCTGTATCCTTCGGCAAACCCATTTTTGACCCAAAATCAAAATTAGAAGATTATGATCATTTTGTAGCTTAAAATATCAACCGTGGACAAAACGGTAAAATTTCGTTACCGCAAATATTATTCCTAGCGCCTCTTTCTCTATCTGAGAGTAATTCTTCTCTGCCGGAGGTAGTGATCTGGAAGCATGAACAATTGGTTTTACTTGACCCATCTGGTATTTTGTGTAAGATGCATGCTTCTACTCCATACGCACTTGCGTCGCAAACTGGTATGATCTCTAAATTCGGGCTGTAGTGGGTTAAAAATAATTCCGAGACAATTTCATTTGAAAAGACAAAGTAAGTGTTAAACTTACTTTGTTTTTTCAAATGCTTTCTGGCATTCATTAGTTCATTTTCCAGGGTTTTTCTTTCTTCAATAAATCATTTAATGGTGGCCACAGATCATATATTTTAAGAATTTATATTTGGTAATAATTTGCTAATCCCAAAAAACTTTGTAATGTGGTAATATCATTCCGAGCCGGGATATCTTTTTAAGACGCTGCTCGCTCTGGGTCTGGCTTTCTACTTTCCTTATCGATGATCTGCCCCTGATATTTTACGTTTTCCATAACAAATTCACATTTGCTTTCCTTGAGTTTAAATCCAAATTCCTGTATTCTTGAAACTACTGCATTTACATATTCCGCGTGTTCTGGTATACTTGCACTTTTCATGAGGATGCCATCCAGATATGCAACGGCAAAATCTAGACCACCCAATATCGAATTTATTACTGCTGGAAAATGGCAAGCGCGACCTTGATCCCAAAAGGTAGTCTGTTAAATTTATACAGGCCCAGATGTGTGTTTATACACAAAAGTTTTGACTTTTCCTTTTCTACCGGTATTTGCAAATATGCATCGCTGAGGTCTATTTTCGAAAATATTGTGCCTCCGTTCTGCTTAGCAAATATTTCTTCTGCTGCTGGTATGAGATAATTATTATCTTTGAGTGCCGCGTTCAAACCCGTCGAAAAATCAGCACTAATACTAATTCCTTTAGACTTTTATTTTCACTTATACCGTCAGTGTCGCCCATTCACTATACTCAACTTTTTTAAGTACACAGGTTTTCTCTAATCTGTCTAATTCTTTATCTATCTGCTCAGTTGAGATAAGCGGCACATTCCTTTATTTTTTGAATACCGTCTGTGCGTTTTCTTTTAGCTATAATTTTGCCTCCATCTTGGTACACGTTCCCAAACCTGGAAGAAAAACAGTAGTAAATATGTTTCTTTATTAATTTTTAGGCTTCGGTGTTTAAAGTCTCTACCTTGTAACAGAAAGAATTTATCAGTAGATCGCATTATTGGAATTCTGTTATCCAATTCGTACCAAGTAAGTTCGTGGCATTTTCTATGAAAAATAGTTTAGCTTTTTGCGTTTTTTTATTTAACGTGACGTTTGTAACAAATTCTCAAATAAATTGTATTTTTTCTCCCATCACTGACCCCGCGATTTTCTTTGTCTTCATTAAAGTTAGTTTCTCCAACTTCTTCCACTTATGCAAATTTATGATATACAAATCCGAACCTGCGTCAAGTTGCATTTTTATATTTTTATTACTTATTTCGACGGTAACAAATTTTCTGGGTATTCCATCTTTTACCTCGTTGGACTTTAACGTTCTTATTTTATTGTCTTTATTTCTTGACTTGCAATGCGTGCTTTCATGCCCGATACTTTTACAGTTGAAACATTGTTATTCCTAAAATCGCAATATCTGCACCAGTGTAGTTCACCGCAATCAAAACATGGCTTCTGGTTTTTTGTTTATTTTTCACTTTTTGCTTGATAAACCACAATTTTAGAATTCTGTTTGGTAGACTAACTTTTTCCTTTGTAGCGTATTTTCCTTATATACGAAACGCCAGACTGTTCTATCTTTTTTTAATCTTACATTACACTAACATATCTTGTGCAGTCTTCTGCCAATTTTTGTACCGTAATACTTGGATCGTTTCCAATGTTGCCAGTACTAATTTTCTCAACTCTGCGTCTCTTTTCAATACCAGTCCCGTAACAAACACCAAACACTTAAAATTGTCTGCGCTTAATTCTGCGTACGTTATATAGTCTTGTTCGTCATCTTTCGTCAGATTTAAACATTTCCATTTTTTGTGCAACAGAGATGACTTCTTAATAATTAATTCACTTAATATATTTACGGCCTCGGTAAATGTCGACTCGCTAGTTTTCGCGGTAAAATATAGCTTACCAATTTGTGATGCTCAGTAGTTCCTAATGTGCATAAAAGAAGCCAAACCGCCTTTCCTTCAGACCACGAATGTCAGTCGTCGTTATACACGTCCGTATATTGTTTATAATACTCCGTAAAAGTTATTTCTTCATCTGGACTGTACGTGAATATTTCAATTGAATTCCATATTGTATTCTCCAGGAAAGAATCATTTTGTAGATTTTTCTCTTTTCTCTTCTCAGTTATTTTCAGAATTTTGTTTTGAAACTCCCTAAGCATCTGTTCCATTTTTTGTTGGAATTACATTTGTTTTTTGAATGTTTCGTCCTGTATCTGCGTCTGGAATCTTTTTTGTTGCTCTAATATTTTCGTCTGTTGTTCAAACAGGAACTTAAAGAATTCAAAGAATAGACTTTTACATACCTCCATTTTCGCAAAGAGTTAACACATTGCCTAAAACCGGAGAGAGAGGGGGGGGTCCTACGAATTTGCAATTCCTGACCTATTTGAGCAAACTGCATTATCGAGAAAAAATATTTCTTTTCTCCTATGAGAATACGACAGAATTTTTCGTCACTAAGTTGACGACTTGGCTTGCGAGAAACTTTGTCAATTTTTTTTTAATGAATCGGAGACATTGTCGCCAAAGTATTGCAATGAGCTTTTTTTCCTTCCCCCTTATGAGTGCGAATTTCGTCGCCCAAATGAGCGAAAAAGAGAAAAGAATTCTTTATTACTCTGAGTGGATTGGATCTTCGTCCGATCTCCGAATCCTCGTCGCCAAAAGACAATTTTGCCGAGTAAAAAAAATTCTTTTTATCTTCTCCAAGTGAGTTCGATATCTTCGTCGCCAAAATTGTTGTAGAGTTATTTTCGCAGAGGAGGCTATAATTTGTGCCGAAATCGGTCTTAATAGGTTCGACGTACAAAACGTTAGGAACTTGATATCATATGTATTATGCAGTGTAATCTTGACAAGTCGCTGACTACTTTCGTATTCGACTAACATCGTCCAACATCGATTGTTCCCAGTTCCTCTTACTACTCCTACTTAGATTAGTTGGGTGAGTTTATTCCCTATAGAGTAGGTGTGTTTCACCATATATATGTATATATATATATATCCGATTGAGCATTCTAAAGGGGAAAATGTGAAAATCGCACACTCTTCTGCAGTTAACACAATCCTCTACAGTGATGAATTAAGTTTACATTGTTGCTAGTGTGTGTATACACTGCGTATATAACACGATAAAATCTCTCCGGATGTTAACCTTGCGCCGATAGCTTATAAGTAAAACCTCTGACTTATGACGAATCAGCCGAATTTCGATCCCTGCTGGAAGCAATCGGATGTCTAGCTACACTGATGAGCTGTGATAATACAGTGAAACATGCTTGTATATATATATATATATATATATATATATATATAAATAATAACTAAATAGACTCTGTAAGTATGTAGGCCGTAAATTTATACTAAAATAAACCTTAAAAGAAACCACTAACAAACAGAACCTAATTCCGTTACAATCCGGTGCACTAAGGCGTCGGATAAATGGGGAGAAAAAAAAGAAATCCGCGGAACAAGAACAAAACATTCAATACTCCGCAGCAAAGAAAAAAAACCCAAACGGAACCAACCACAAGAAAAAGTGCTCGATTCAAAGTACAAAAGAAGATATACAAAAGTAGAGCAAAGACACACACACACACACACACACACACACACACACACACACACACACACACACACACACACACATATATATATATATATATATATATATATATATATATATATATATGTATATACTTGTTTCATTCCGTGCTTCACCAAGAGTCATTTTAAACAGAAAATTTGCATAGCATATAATAAAATTAAAACGTTATCTGAGGACACAAATTTAATATAAATGGAGCCCTTCGTGAGATGTTCATGTGTTCCTTTAAGGCATAGGCTAAATTGAAAAGATGAAATAAAAGATATTAAAATTATGTTTTAAAATTTAAATAATAACTAAATTAAATTAATATTAATAATTATTATCACAATCAGATTAAATTAAATAATATAATATAAACGAATGAAATTAAAAATAATATATAATAATAATAAATATAAAATATAAAAGAAAATAAGCAAAATGTAGACTAACAATAAATAAATCGTAATAAATAGAAATTATATAACAAACAAAAAATTAAAAATAATATATAATAATAATAAATATAAAATATAAAAGAAAATAAGAAAAATGTAGAATAACAATAAATAAATCGTAATAAATAGAAATTATGTAACAATTAAAAAATAAAAAATAAATAATGATAAATAATAACAAAAAATGAAAATGAAAATACAAATATATAAGGTTAAATCTACTAACAGTAATTATTAATGGCTATAAAATTACTTAAGGCAGTAAATAGATCCCAATTCTTGTTAGAAAATAAGATTAAAGTAACAAAAGAGGTGAGATAATATAATTAACGTGAATTATCAAGTTAGTAAATTTTATACTATAAAATATTTACAATTGTTAAAGTTTCATACCTAAGATTTAATAATGCTAGCAGGAATATAAGGTTAATTTTTTAATATGTTTACAACTTACTGTACTTCAATGCCTACGAGGTAGTAATATGCTATTTACATGTACTTTATAATTTCTATTTTCTGTTGCAGAGTAAACATGGTTTTATACCGAGCTAGTGATTTTAGTGTGTTTGAGAATTTTCCATTTAATTTTAAGCGTTTTATTCTCCTCTTTTAACTACCAAAAATATTTACAAGGTGATGTAATATTTCTATTATTAGTAAAATATGAGAGATTACTGCAGGAAACGCATTGTAAAATGGTTCATTGTGTTACTAATATAAACTTTACGAACCCTTGCATTTTCTCCTAATGAGATAGAGCACATATAGACAAGGGATTTAGTTATACATATAAGATAATGGGCATTGGGTCGGCTTTCTACAATTGCACAAGTTTTACTATGGGCCAAATTAAGATATATAGTGGAATTACTATTGTTCTTGTCTTATAATTTAAATATTATACTGTTATGTAATTTAACTTTTTCTAAATTATTACTGCAACTGTACCTAAGATTTTTTTTTTAATCATATCACCCCGAGCAAGGCGGTAACGCCACTGTTGTGCAGGGGGCTACGTACGAGTGAAAAGATTGGAAAAGAGAAAGCTGGAAACCACATCCTAAACAGGGAACAATGGATGAGCCTTTACACCTGTTCAATAGACGTGGGTGGAGTGTGAACTAGGCGATAGTTTAGTCTATCTACTGCAATGGAAAAAAAAAAGAAAAGAGTAAAAAGATTGGAAAAGAGAAAGCCGTAAACAACATCCTAAACAGGGAACAAGGGATGAGCCTCTACACCTGTTCAATAGACGTGGGTGGAGTGTGAACCGGGCGATAGTTTAGTCTATCTACTCCAATTGAAAAAAAATAGATTGAAAAGATTGGAAAAGAGAAAGCCGGAAACCACATCCTAAACAGGGAACAAGGGATGAGCCTCTTCACCTGTTCAATAGACGTGGGTGGAGTGTGATTTACAGTATTCCGATTGAAAATATTACTTAAAAGATTGTTTTCAGAAAATATCTACCATTTAATATAAGATATTTATATCCTAGTTTAATATTAACTGATTGATTTAATGTAGGATTATATGATATGATTTTTCCGTTTCTTTTTTGCTCTAGAACAACTAAATTCTTCCACAAAACTAATTTCAGAAGATCTAATTCCACTATACCTAAGAAATTTATCGTAATTTTTTTTTGTTTTTGGAATTTTTTTTGCTAAATGAGTGTTTGTTTATGCGACGTTCAACCGATGATGAAATATGTTTGATAACAGATGTTGGGCGATTAGAGCCAGGGTTTATATCAATTGGGTTAGCATTGTTTTTCATCTAAGATTGAAAATTATTGGGAAGTAGGTTTAACGTTACGTCTAAAAAGTCAACTTGTTTTATATTAGAAACAATAACAACGTTAAGATCAAAAGATGTACGAACTCTATGGATTAATTTTAAGTTCATCAACCATACTTTCAGTAGATTTATTTATTATCATGATTTCATCATCTCTGTGAAACCCTATATTATTTAAATCAATATCTTCATATGCAGTGCGGTTGTACAAAAGAAAAAAATATAACTAAATCTGGTGACTCTGCAGAATTTGGATATCTCTGAAATACATCAAAACTATTAGTCCACTATTCATCATGAATATGAACTGACACTCTGGATTTCAAAATTACGTGGATTTTCTCTTATGAAATGTCTAGAATAAAATCAGCGATTTCCAGTGAAGAGGTTTTTAGATATACATTAATAAAAATTCACGATATAAAATTGAAGAACAGTACAATTGTTTTCGTCATCGATGTTCGTGAACAAGTCGACCACTTCCGAAGTACCACTCGGTACTTTAAGTTTAAGTTGAGTCTTTTATGTGCACTGGGCTGATGCTGCCGGACACGCATATGGCCAGTATGCTACGCGAAAACGAAATCGACAGTTAAATTTCTCCGCCTTTCATGACCTGCTAGCCACACCTTAATTTCTAATGAGACTCCTGCCACTCCCAATCCTTTCTTGAGGGGCAGCTCCGAACATACACCTGAACTTTTCACACTTTCTTCCAGTAGTGTTTGAAACTGGAGAAAGATATTTCACGTTCACTATCTAAATCAGTTCACACGTCACCTTCCTCGCACTCACTTGATTCCTCGGCGACTCGAAGGAGGTCAAGCTATAACTAGAGCACTTCTTTGCTTCTGGTTGCGGTAAATTTGGATCAACATCTGACCTGTTCTCTACTTTCAGTCGTTCCTAGATTTGAGGGAGAGGTATTCCGACTTCCTCCTCTCACACTCTTGACTTCTCTTTCATATAGTCCTAGTTTGTCTCTATTACTTTATTGTTAGGCTTTTATCCCACCTTTTTTACTTTATTCACACTTAGAAGCCTAAACTCTTTCCTCGGTACTGGCCTGCTTGTTTCCCCATACCAATGATACTCTTCTATGTTTTACTATCAAGGCAGAGGGCGTTAAACTCCATTCCGGATTCATGACGACGAAACCAATCTAGTCCCAAAATCGTCTCTTCATACAATCTTGAGGCTAGATAAAACCTCCGGGCGCTGCTTGTTCTCTCTACTTTCACCGAGAGATTTACAATCCTCTTCATCTTCATCATGTTTCTTGCTGCTTCAGTAATTCCAATACCTGCCTCCTTCAAGTTACTCTTACACCTCAAACACTCATAATTTTCCTGGTTCAGCATCGAAACCTGTGGCTCTGCATCAATTACAGTTCTTAATACTGATCCTCCCATTAATACATCCCAAAGAAGTACTTCTTAGACTAACCCATGAGAGACAAAAGCTGTTTTCTTTCGTCTGTTAATACTTTGGCTCTCAAGCCAATCGGCCTTGGGCGCTGGCACATTCCCAGGGTCATGCGCAAAGGAACCCCAATTTCGTCTCTTTCATTTCAGTGACCAATAGCAGATCCTAATCATTCTAGAGAGGAGCGCTTCCCTTCAGGTGGCCTGGCCACTCACAATACCTGCATATCTTTATAAGGTAATTAGCTGCAAGATGACTTTCCCAGTCACATGTCCAGCGCCTGTATCAAGTTGTTTTGATAAGGACCACCCACCCTCTTACTACAACGGCGACCCTTCTCAATTCTTCACACTCTTAAATTTCCACTTTGATTCTACATGGTGGGGCGCCCCTATCAAGCTCACGTCTTCTAGCTCTGTGCCCCTTTTCTCCACACCTTCCACAGGTGTCGATATTATTGAAGTCGGGAGGAGGCATCCCCAGTTCGTCGGACAATTAATCCCCTAGTGGCCTTCACGATCACAGTTCTAATGAACCAAGACGTATCTATTCGGCATGGGTTCATAAAAGCTATACCTTTCACTCTGTATGGAAACTCAACGAAAACAATCTTGACGACTCGAATTATGCACTGCAACTCAGGGGCCTTCCTTTAATACATCGTGGCAAACACGCTCTTTTATGAGCGCTTCCACATACAAATAGCAAACTCATTTGCCCGCACTTAATCATTGAATGCTATTCCGGCTAGTTTCTCGGGTCAAGCTCCCAACACTCCGGGGGTATCATTCTTCAACTGAGTCAGTTGAAGGAAACAGACCCACAGTCAGTCAGACAGACACACAGTGAAATGGAGATGGCTTTATGTGTGTGTGTGTTAGATGAAGAACAGCAAAATTCACTTGTCCAACTTATCTTCTCGGTTCTGAGATTTTTTTATCATTTCACCCCAAGCAAGACATTCCACTGCCACTATTGTGCAGGGGGTTACATAGGGTAATGTGATGAGACAGTGGTTTGATACAGGAAATGTTAGAAGGAGGGTGATAGACTGGTAAGGATGTACATGGGAAGACTGTTTGAGAGAATGGGTGCGAGTTTGTGCCTTAGGAGCTGCCTATTGACCTTACAATTAAACTCCTGGAGACTGTAGCTGTCGGGGAAGCAAGCATGTGGAAGGGAATTCCACAGGCGGGAAATACGAGAAAAGAAGCTGTTGGAGTAGAAATTGCGGTTACATTTATCGGTTTCACTGTAAAAGGGTGGGACGTAGTTGATAATCTAATATCTCGTGCAAATTCGTACCTAAGGGGCACCAGTGATCTAAGTTCATCAGAGCAGAAGCCGTGAAAGTATTTACCGAAGATGCACAGGAAAGACACTTCACGCCGGTGAGAGAGTGACTGCAGCCGGTCTGCCAAGTCGGTATCGATCCCATTTCAGATTCTCCGTTGTATTTTGTCAAGAACACCGAGGAGAATAGCAGGGTCACCGGACCAGATGTTGCAGCAGTATTCAATACACGGGCGGATGGTAGATTTATATATGTGCAGGATAGATTCAGACGGAAAACATTTCAGGCCCTGCACAGGGAACCGACTTTCTTCGGATATCCTCTATGTTATATCATATGGGATTTGATTGAATCGATGCATTTTTTTATTTTTTATTCATGCTGTATTCTGTTAATATTGAGCATCTTAATTCCAAAGATAGTCTAACCTAAAAGCAGTTTCCTCTACAAACCCAATACACGACCGATTCCCTTTTATTTTTGACAAAGTACATTCTTTGATAAAGTACATAATAGATTTTCCAACACATTGACAAATTGTATATGTGAGTGTACATGATCATTTTAAATAATTCCAAAATTCTAATCGCAAAATCCAAGTTATTAAAATGAATGCAACTCACAACGTTTTGTTTTGTTACTAATATTTCAACTTGTTTGTCTGATTTATTCTAATCGAAAACTGTCAAGCTTGAAGGAAAATCAATAAGTTTCCACAATCCGTAGCGCCAGCATTTGATAAAACACACGAACGTAATTGATATCACGTCCAGTTTATCACGTTCAGTAATGAAGCTTCCTAATAAGCTTAATTTATTGTCTTCTTTTCTTTTCCACTTATTTTCTAGCAAAGAATAAATAAATAACAATTACAGGAAACGCCTTTTCTCAGTATATATCTTCACAGTTTTTAACACATAATTCGTATTAAAAAAAGAAATATCGTGGAAAACATTCTATGTTCATTCGAAATCTCAAACTTAAAAGAAAACATTTATTGATAAAGAGAACCTTTAATATAGTCACGTTAGTTGGTTGATATCTATTTTTTGTCCAACATATTGTATTTAATAATGACATTTTCTAACTGGAGATGCAAGCATTTTTAACATAATGAATTAACAAATATTCCTACGTAATAAAAAAAATGTTTGTTATGATTAATTTCCATATTATTAGAAGATCTTTGCCTTTTCCATCCACGGAACGACAGCAATTATGCAGCAAAAATGTTTTTTAAAGAATAATATTAGGAATAATTCTACACATCTGTGAGTGTGTGTGCTTGTTTGTGCGAGTGCGTTTGTGAATTGATTGGTTTGTTTTCTACAGCATAACAACTGTTTGGATATTATTCATATCTTTCCCAAGAGTATGTTCACCTAAATGAATATAAAGGACATTACAACTCGGTCTTCTGATTAAGAATTTCGAACCACTATAAATTACACCATCTAGGTTTACATAAGCTGGCATTCTTAAGGGATCGCCTATATAGATACTGACTAAGCTTGGCCATACAGTAACAGGTGTTTCAATATTATGGGACCGTAAACCCTGTGTGTGTGCGTTGTGATCCAGTGGATATCGGCTCGGAACGAGAAATCTGGGAGACGAGTTCAAATTCCAGTTGAATTCATTGCATTCACTTACGCGCAAATACCCTTGGAAAAGGTATTAATCCGTCTCTTCCTTCCAGTTATGGGATAAATAACAGGACAGATTGGGTTCTATAGCCTTGGCTGGCAACCAGTCTACCGCAGAAAGCAATGGCAACCTACTGTGGGATAATCTTCTGTCCAGTCGCCTGCTTGGGCGATCATGTCCAGCGTGTTTTACATATGGCATTTAACTGAAACCCAGTGTGTGTGCCTGTACGTGCATGTAAGTGAGCAGTGCCTTTAAAATTAAGGCATACTTTGGTCGTATCCGATATGCTTTTCAATTGAGTATACCGATTTTTATCACATGCATGGTGGTTAAAAATTAAGTATAATTCAAAGAAAAACAAACAAGCACATGATATTTAATTGTAAATTGCGTTAATAAAAGGAATCTCGCAAATAGCATAAACATTTCTGCGTTTAAATATCATATCACTGTATTTAAAAATCTGTATGTTTGATATTGTTAAAATTTAATCTGACATTTATATATACGGCTGTTTCTATCTATCTATCTATCTATCTATCTATCTATCTATCTATCTGATTTCTTTCCTTCCTTGTTATCTATCTATGTAACCATATTTTCACGTGGCTGCTATTAATTTTAAATGATTTTCAAGATGCGAAGAGATTTCTTTAAAATTGGAGAATACAATTATTTTTGTTAGGTAAAAAAAACCCGGAATGTTAATAAGTGAAAAATACAGGTGCAGAGTAGAATGAGTACAAAATTATTTTTAAGTTAATTTATCAAAGTGATTCTAGTCAAAATACATGATTTCTGTCCCTAGGTTGAAATGCGACATTGAGAGTTTCTTGTGTACTGAATTACCGGGGAAGTTGTTAACAGCAGGCAGACAATAAGAGAGAGTGGGTTTTTCTACCCTTCTATTGGGAGTCGAAAGTGTTAAATATAATTATTTTCAATTCGAGCTGGTAAGAGTTATAAACCTTATACATTTCTTTCTCACCACGTCTGCGTGCATGTTTAACAAAATCAGAATACAAGACTAAATTAGTCAGTTCAACCAACTGAATGATGAACAAACGATTGTACCATAGAAATAATGAAACACGAATATTGAAAGTGAAATACCGGCCAACTGATATTTCTTTTTCGTCACTTGTTTTGATTTGCTTATAATCTTGTAATTATTTGATATATATAAATATATAAAAATCTACACTCTGTCGTTGCGGTCTTAAATCTGGATTTGATTATATACCAATCCCTCGCATGTCTAGTATTAAGTAATAAGTGTTTCTACTTTGGTTAATCCCAGAGTAACAAAAAAATTGGGAGGAATCGGCCAAAGGTCAGGGATGTTGACTGGACGCAGCCAGGGGTCGTGTTATATCTATCTATCTTTTTTATTTCAGGTGCATACTCATTTGTTTCCAGGTCCCAATCAGAAACCTAATGTCAGAAATGGCATCATGCCTTTTCCACTGAGCATGTTAAAAAAAAATGTAAAATATTTTACAGGAGCAAATTTCTTCGCAAATTGTTAGTTATACTTGTAAGTGTTTTTTTTTTATTTCTTAATGCTTGGTCTACAATGAATTTCACTGAGTCTATCCGAAAATTTTCCAACCAATTCAAGAACACATGCTACACTTGGAATTGGTCATGTCCTCACGGGACACATGTGAAATTTCGATTTCAAAATCCTTTTGTTTGATAGTTTTTAGAAGATCTTAAAAGATTCTTACAAGGACTGCAATGTCAATAACAAAACATATTTTGTTTTTATCGGCTCTGATCATGATATCTAGCCGATTAGCTTGGATCGTTCTTGTCTGTGTTTATCGAAACGTCGCATAAAATTGGTACATGTTTGTAACCACATACTTTCCAATTCAGATATTAATCTATATCGTGAGGACCGGTTTTATATTCAGTGGGTGTAAATAACGTACAACTCAATTGTTTCTGGATATTTATCACATAATCTGTGTTTGGTTTAAGAAGAAATATTTCTGTGTGTGTGATTGTTAATTCCTTGTTATGAAGCATACGTCCTATGTCTTGTGGAGGAAAAAAAAGAAAGAAAGAAGACCAGGGATTAAAAACATTGGCACCAACCAAGAACATAATGCTTCCTCAGATAACCCTAACCTTGTCAAATTTTTATATCGTAGTCAAAATATTTTAACTATAAACAAGATTAAACAGTCATAAGACAATACACAAGTACTAATGTATTTCATGGCACATCATCAGCCTGCCTGAAAGTAGTATATAAAGAAGTAACGAAACATAACAGCTTTTGTGTTGCCGTCAACTATGATTTTGCTATAAACACTTATAATAAAAATATTACTATGTTATTGCTCTTCTAAGTATCGAGCACTCTTCGAAAATGTACAAAAGGTGGACTGTTAACCCATTTGTTTGTACTACACCTAATATATATATATATATATATATATATATATATATATATATATATATATACGCTCTTACAACCTGACTGAGCACTCTGGAAGAATGGTAGACTTTGAAAAACAGTAGCTACTCTGGCATTTACACATCGTTCATTCAGCAATGAATTAGAACACTCTCGGGTATTGCGCGTATAAAATGATAATATACACGCTAAAACGTCTCCCTTCTACCGAGCGCCCATAGCTCAGAGGTAGAATCGTCGACTGTCCCAATTCGGTTAGGTATCAATCCTGGGTTAAAAGCAATCGGAGTCTAACCGTACTGATGAGCTGTAATACAGCAAAACAGATCTGTCTGCGGAATACTATATATATTGTCGACTGACGCCAATTCTGTCGGGTTTCAAGCCTGGGTTAAAAAGCAATCGGAGTCTAACCGTACTGATGAACTGTGATGCAGCAAAGCAGATACCTGATGACGAATGTATATATATATATAGTCATCCTCAGCAGAAAATCCTGTTTTGCTGTATGACAGCTTCAAGCAAGGGTTAAAACCCGACCTAATTGGCATCAGTCGGCAATTTTTCCTCTGAGATGTGGGAGCTCGGTCATGTAAGGCGGACTTTACCGTGATATGTACAAAGTAAACACACTACAGTAGGCGAGAATGTTCAAATTCATTACAGAAAGAACGATGAGTAAATGCGTGAGTAGCGACTGTTTTTTCAAAGATTACCATTTCTCCATAGTGCTCAATCGTAGTGCGTGAGCATAAATAGTTATTCGTAGACAGTTCTGTTGTACTGTGTCAGCACATCAGCATATTTAGATATCCGATTGCTTTTAGCCATGATTGAAACCCGACCGAATATATATATATTAATGACAGTCGTAATCGTCTCAAGGCTGTAAAGGCTTTTACTGATATTCTATTTAGAGGACATATTCATATTCATCTAACTTTGATTTTCATCCATCTTAACATGCCAGCGAATAAATAATTGTCCAATATACTTGGTCAGCATGTACAATTATTTTGAGATAATTACACAAGCTTTGTTATGAGCTAGGTTTGTATGTATACTTGTCTCGTTCTGGTTTTGATTGCCAATTAAGTTGACAGAGATCCCCTATTTCCATATGTGTAACACCCGTGTCCACTATTTAAAAAGAGGAAATATCATGCGTGTTTCAGCGAGAGGCTTCGTTTTATTCTATTTCTTTCCTTTCTTTCACTGAATAGGTCACCCGTTTACACATACTGAGACACGTTGGCACCCCGAAATGGATTAATGGTTAGCGCCAGAACAATTACAGCCGAGGAGAAAATACTCATCAAATCCTTCTTAACTTCGGCTTAAAGCCACATATGATCCACATTAAAAAAAATAATCTATTCCGGTACGCGTGATTACATATTTTATAACCACATCATAACTGATTCCATCATCTCTCAGCTACGGCTTTATCCTTGGCTCTTTCAGTTGATCCTTTACTCTATATTTTTTAATTGTTCCCATTTTCCTTTATTCTTTCTTATTTTTTTTTCATTTATTTATCCGTTCATTTCAGCACTAATCCCAACCCACACACTGGTCAAACAAGGTACTGATGTGCTTCAGTTATTCTTTGCCTCGTTTATCTCTTTTTTTTTTTTGTACGTTTGTGGTCAAACCTTGTGGTATCGATCCTCCTCTATGATAACCCGAATGAAAACCTTAAATTAAAAATTAAATAAATAAATAAATAAATAACGCACAATGAACTGAAAGAGAATAGTAAAAAAGCACCTATTTTCTCCTGATTTTTGTACTAATTTTTTTTTCTGTTTCCTTTTCTTAGTTCTTTTTAGCCCAAAGTCAGAGAGTTATATAAAATTTGAAACATTCGTCATTTTTCGTTTCTTTATTTCTTTTTGAAGAACCACACAACTAGAAATTTCCCAAAAGTTCAAGAATTCATGTACTATGTTCCTTCTCTTTCATTCTTTTCTTTTCAAACATACATACATCAAAACATTCCACGATATTTCAAAAGGTCCGGTTGTGTTTTCTTTCTTCTACTTTCCAATCGTACCACACTCACAGACACCCAATGCACAACCATACATCATAGAAGATTACCGTGCCCCATTATTCAAATTGACACCGGATAAATTACCTTCGCATACTCATGTGAACTTTTGCTCCAGTTTCCATTACACATGGAATTCTTAAATCCCCGAAATACGTTGATTGGGTAAGAAAAGATTGCATTAATTGTAATGCATGTCATTTAAGTCAGCCTAAAAAAAACAACAACAACAGCAACAACAGCCAAACGAGAGAAGATAAAAAAAATCTACCTAAGGTCTTTCCACGTATGTCTAACTTTCTTTCTCCGTGTCATATAAACCCCAATTAACATCACAGAAAATAACTATCGCGATTTTTCTCATGTTCTTTTTAACAAAGCGTCGATAGGAGGTAATTCTAATGATAGCTTCCAACTGCCTACAACAGGTTGGGGGCAAAATCGAATTTAATCACTGGAAGATTTCGAAAAATGAGTTTACGTTTTACAACGTCTTATCTCTTACTTCAAACCCAATTCCTCCGTCTATAACTTCCTATTTTTTTTACTTTTACTTTCTTGTGAGCTCACCACCCTTCTTAATGCGCTCGGAAAAATGCTCTACCCCCTATCTCTACGGTCAGACTCTGCACACAACTGCAAAAAATACGCTGTTCCATAGTTGGTTTTGTTTGAACTAGAACTTTGCTTGCAAAGGAAACATGAGCAGAGCACACATTGTTAAATGAGAATGTCACCTACCGTGTCTTGATATATTTGCGACTATCTAGTGTTTTTAAAGATAGTAACCAGCTTCGTTTTCACTCTATGTTCATTTTTCCTCAAAAAAATAGAAAAGAAAAATAGCTAATCACCGCGCACAGAAATTACTAATATTCTATAAAATCGATTTCACGAATGACGATCGTCACGAAGTATAACGACGTACGGCACCAAACTGACCAACTATGTTGTATAAGCTGAAGTTAAACACAACAAACATTAAAATGTAACCAAAACAACTTATATTCTGTTTATCCTTTGATGGAAAGACGATTATTAATTCGTTTCAAAACTTGTTATCTTCTCTCTTATAAAATCGCCAACATTTTACAACTGAGAAAATGACGATATCCTCATTTAATAAAATGACGCCCGTAATACACATATATTAATAACATGTAGACAACATATCTTTTTTTCGCTCTTCAGGTGAAGAAGCGTTGAGTCGAAGATGGGGTTGGAGTTGTCAGCACACACGCATCAAGGGGTCCAGAGGCCGCGCTCGTCTGTAGTTTTTCCTGTGTCTCACTTGGTCTGACTTCCAATCTCAACTTCTAACCGACTGACCGACTATTACTATTCACCTATATCTTATACGTCATCTGTTAAAACATTGTTTATTACCATTTTAGGGTCCATATTATGTGACCTTGGCTACACTGGTTTCAAAACAATCAATTATTTTACTGAAATAGAGAATTTTGCCCGCATTTTTGCTAGCCAGTTTGCATGTGTTTTGCTGTTTCATAAAAATACATTTTTTTCATGAAAATATGCACCAGTTCAGACAATATGTAACATTATTATTATTATTCTAATTACCGTCTCCCTAATTAAGCATTTCTGGCACTCCATAACCAATTGTTCTCTGTATCACTTAACATATTTCATATTTTGTTATTTTTCTGAAACCTGTTCTTTCATCCGTTTACTCAGCCTATCTTGGTAGGTTAATAAGTAATTAGTCTTTCGAACTATCATACCGAATTGTGTGTCCTCAGCTGTCTCTTCACGATATTAAGCATAAATGCTCGTATTGTTTTAATATTTTAAAAACATTCTCTGTTCACATGTTCATATTCTTAGCATCCTTCTTAGAATTAGATTTTCGTTGCTGCAAGTCTCCTTTTTGTCTGCGAAGAAATTGTTCAGAATTCAGTTCCATATAAAGATTACATAACAGTACAGTAAATTTTTCTTCGTTTCTCTCAATTTTTATCTCTTTCTTAATATTTTGCTTAGGTTTTCGAAGGCAATTTTCTTTAGTCTAATGAACATTCTGAATTTAGTGTTACGCATTTCATCCTTTTTTGAAACACTTCCGAGATACCAAAGTTATGACATATTGCCAAGATATATGTGAAACTAGAGATGAGTTCATTTTTCAGGGGTTTTCAAAAGCTATTCGTTATATTAAAATATTTTCTATAAATATTATGTTTACATTAAACTTTACTTGACAATCGCAAAAACACACTATTTCTATCTCACATACACACATATCTGCTTCCATAAATGCACGTCCATTTTGAATGTCTTGTTTGAAAAATATTGTAAGAGTATCATTTTCTGTTATTATTTTTATTGTCACCACATGGCGAGCCATGCACGATTATGGACACGGTTTTACAAGTGCATAGGCAAAGCCACTTAGCTGTGACAGTCAATTTTTCACGCTGGCCACGTTATGTATTTCTAAGATACCTCTCGGTAGGACATAGAGAAACTTAAAACATGATTTATATTTTAGAAAGAGCATGTAACATTACAGTAAAAATTAATCGGCTTAAATTTTTGAAAATCTATCTATCTATCTATCTATCTATCTATCTATCTATCTATCTATCTATCTATCTATTACATGCGCGTGTGTTTAACTATATATATGCATATATATGGGCATATAAGATTGAACTCTTTAGGGAAGAAAATTTTAGGAACAGTTTCCAATTCTGCTATATAAGAGTGACTCTTCCGAAATGAACTGAGTTCTTTCGGTGAATGGCGTGTGTATACACTGCTTATACACAACACGTTAAAATTTCCCTTCTCTTATTCCATGCGCCAATGTCTTTGGGAGTAGTGACTCCGACTGACACCAATTCAGTCGAGTTTTGATAACGGCCAGAAGCAAATGGAAGTGTCTAGCCACACTGATGAGGTGTGATTCAGCGAAACAGGTTTGTATGTGAATGACTAATATATATATATATATATATATATATATATATATATATATATATATTCTTCTGGCGGCTGTTGTATGTATACCCCGCGTATAAATAGCAGACTAAAATGTCCTCCTCTTTCAGCCATGCGCCAATAGCACAGGCTAGGCATTCCGACTGAAACCAGGTCGGTCGAAATTTAATCTCGGCTTGAAGCAAATGAATGTCTAGACACACTGCTGAGCTGTGATACAGAGACACAGGCTTTTCTGTGAATGACTAATCTATCTATCTATCTATCTATCTATCTATCTATCTATATATATATATATATATATATATATATATATATATATACTATAGTCATCCGCAGACAGAACTGTTCCGCTTTATCACAGTTCATCAGTACAGCTGAGACACCGTTCGCTTCCTAACTCAGGATCGAAACCCGACCGATTACTACCCCTAGGCCACGAGCGTCCGGTGGAAGAAGGCAGTCTTTTTAGCGCGTATAAACACGCCCAATAGCTAGGGTGCTCCAATTCATTATCGAATGAGCGATGCGTATATGCCGGAGTAGCTACTGTTTACAAAGTCCCCCCACTCTTCCAGAGTGCTCAATCAGGGTGTGAGAGCATAAATACTATATAAATACTATATATACATATATATATATATATATATAAAGAGAGAGAGAGAGAGAGAGGGGTGGATAATATATTGATCAAAATCCGACAAGATGAATCAAAACAGGAAAGAACAAGTAAGAATAAGTGTCTTTAATCTACCAAGTTTCACTTTAACCTCACTTTTCTTCAGAGATTCTTTAAAGCCAAATGATTTTAAAATTCTAGAGACAGTGTATCGATTGAGGTATGGTTTGATTGGTCAGATTCGCTTACATATACTTATATTCATCTAATGTTTTATTTACTCGTGGCACACACACTTAACCAGACACAAGTTTTTATTTATTCTACATTTAATATTCATTCATTTCGTTATTACACGTGACAAGAATCTGACCAATGAAAACATACCTAAATCAATATACTGTCTTTCTGATGTTTTAATAAGATTTTTAAATCATACCTCTTAAATAAGCTTTTTACAGTTAAGCATGCTAGAATAATGACACTTTTTCTTATATATATATATATATATATATATATATATACCCACCCTGCATTCTGAGATATATATATATATATATATATATATATATATATATATCTCAGAATGCAGTGTGGGTATAGAAGAATCCAAAGGAGTATCCTGTACATACAGTGGTAGGATAACTCTCTAAGAGAGCTCTAAGCATATATGCATATAAATTCATATAGAGCGAATAAAAGAAAAATTAAGACCCACGTTATTTCATGGTGAATCGGTAGTGTGGCCTTTTCAGGCGAACCATCATCAGCTTCCGTCTTTATTTTACCAAAGATTTTACATGAATCGTGTAATTTTACACGATTCGTGTAAAATTTTGTAAAATAAAGATGGAAGCAGACGATGGTTTCCCTGAAACAGGCCTACACTTCCGTTTCACCATGAAATAACGAGTTTGTCTCAATTTTTCTGATATATATATATATGAATAAAATAAGTAAAGAAGAAGTAGGAAAACGTGTCTTTAATCTAGCATGCTTAACTGTAACATGCTTCTTGTATTAATATAATCAGTGTATGAGTATAGTAATATTCAAACTTATTTTACAAATACTGAAAAAAGTAAAACGATATTGTAAAATAAAGAAAAAAATAAACTTAGTGAATTATAGGAAGCAAGCCAAAATTAATACTTTACTTGCTGCCCGTTATCTATCTCCGTCTCTCTCTCTCTCTCTCTCTCTATATATATATATATATAGAGAGAGAGAGAGAGAGAGTGAACACATCAAGTGACGAATGTCTGTTTCGTGCTTGAATGCACCCTTCAAGCCTAGTGTCTGGTGTTTTGGCTCGTCTATTTATATGCACTGCTTAATGGAGAATTACGTGTAACAAGGTCTATTGTAGTTTCCTAATGGTAGACGATAGCGATTATGCATCATATAATTCTTGAAGCTATTCAGTAGGAATAATTGTGCATCCAAATATGGTTAATGATCTGAATGCCTTCCCAATAACCGTAACCCGTTATGTTTCGTGAATGAAACTGAATCTCGGTGATATATAGTTACCCACCAAAAGTATTGGAACGGCAAGGCCAATTCCGATGTTTTCAACGTTCACTGAAGACAGCTGGATTTAAGATCAAAAGATTAATATAAGACAAGTGTTCAGAATTTAATTTTTTTTCTGATACTTATATTTAGATATATTAAACAACTTTGGATATACTACATTTGGTTTGAATCCATTTATTTTTCAATATTGAAAATATATTTAGAACACGTAATTGAGAGATATCTGTGTTGACAGATCTCTTTAGATCTCTAAACATTAAGTATCACTGAATGACTACTCTTGGTTTTAGGCTTGTGTTTCCCCTTAAAGACTACACTTCATGTTAAAAAGAATACATTAACACGAAGAAGAGGGAGCTGTCTATGTGCAAGTCATTTTGAAGCTGAGAAATAAAAATTCATTAAAATCATTAGAAAAACATTAAACAAAGCCAACACAACAACTTGAAATGTCCTGAAAAAGAAAGAAAAATCTACTGGTGTACTAAGCAAAAGACATTAAACAGGTCGCTCAAGGAAAACAACTACAGTTGATTGCAGAAACTCTGCGAAGGAAAACCACCAAAAAGTTGTCAGTGAAAACACCAACAAACTCTACAGTGCCAGGGTGAATGTTTTCCAATCCGCTGTTTCAAGAAGATTTGAGAGCTGAAATACAGAAGCCATACCTTAAGATATATACCACTCATCAACAGTCACAATCGCTCCAGATTGGAATATAAAAAAATGTACAGAGGTGAGAGATAAAAGTTCTTGTAGAAATTTTTATGAACTCAAGAGACCAAGACTGATGTGGTCGCAATACCAGAATGGGAAGAAAGAAATGACCGGCGTTCAATCCAAAGCATACAAATTAATCTGTGATGAATAAACATTGGCTTGTGCTTGTCTGATTCTACAAAAGGTTCAATGATATTTACTGATAAAACAAATTCAGAATACTACAAAAACATTTTATCTGCTTATTTACAGGGGGGGTTAGTTTATCATGCAACAGGACAATAATCCCAAACATGCTGTCGACACAAAAAAGGAAATCATCAGGAGAAAAAAGTAGACAGTTTCAGACTGACCAAGTGAATTACCGGACCTTAACCCAATGGAACATGTGTTTCATTTACTAAGGAGAAGATTGAAGGAAGATATTTCCCAGAACAAACAAGAACTGAAAGTGGCTGCATTAAAAGACTGAAAAATTTTTGCTTATGTCAATTAGTTGCTGGCTTGATGCACTTATTGCTAGTAAGTTTTATGCAACCAAATATTAACTGTTATTTACATTAAGTATATAAGTTTGTTTAATTTTGCTCTCCTAAAACTGGGGTGATCACATTTAACAAATCTACATGTAAATGCAAGTAAATAAAAGCTAAAATTCTGAACTCGTGTCTAATATTCATCGTTTGGTTTTAAACGCAAATTTCCTCAGTGAACACCAGAAACAAAGGAATAAGCCTTGCCGTTTCAATATTTTTAAAAATATTTTTTTTTGTAATCATATCGCCTAAAGTAAGGCATTTTACTGCCACTGTTTTTTATGTGGTTACATAAGAGGAATATTGTGAGAAAGAGTGACAGGTAATAGAGGGTGTCAGGAAGTGGGTAAGAGAAGGATGAGAATACTGTTGAGAGTAGAGTGGACAAAGAAAGAAGCATGAGAGAGAGTATGCACGTTAATGAGATAGGAGATGACTATTGATTTTACATTTAAATTCTTTGAGATTGTCGTGGGAGCAAGTAAATGGAAAGTTATTTTACAGGCGGGAAGTGCAAGAAAATGTTGTTGAAGTAGGATTTTCGTTCACATTTCTTTTGCTTTCACAGTAAAAGGATGAGAACTAGTTGCTAATCTTGTGGCTCGAGTAAATTTATACATAGGGGGCACCAGTGAGCTAAGTTCATCAAAGGAGTAGACGTGAAAGTATTGTAAATTTATAAAACATGCAAAAAGAAAATATTCGCATTTCGTGAAAAGTTTATTCAAAACATGCTCTCACAAAGGAGACAGCATAGACGAATTTCTAAATATATGTTTCGACTTAAGAATTGGTTTCCAAGATGGAAACGAAGTGACAGGTTTTATTTAAATCAAAGGCACAGTCGTTTATTAGTAAAACTTCTCAATCTTATAATGCTTCTCTGTAAGAATATATAAAATGGATTTGAGACTAAAATACGCGTACCAACTAAAAATAGCATTTATAGTCACAAAAACATATCTGTTAAATTTTCACATTTACACACACATACACACACACACACACATACACACGCATCACATGCATATATATATATATATATATATATATATATATATGTATATATATATATAATTTACTCTCTCACACCCTAATTGAGCACTCTCGAAGAAAGGTAGACTTTGAAAAACACTAGCTACTCTGGCATGCACGCATCGCTCATCCACTAATGAATTAAAGCACTCTGGCTATTAGGCGTATAAAATTACAATATACATTCTAAAAGTATGCTTCCTCTACCGAACGCCCATAGTGCAGAGGTAAAATCACCGACTGACGCAAATTCGGTCGGATTTCAATCCTGGGTTAAAAGCAATCGTAGTCTAACCGTACTGATAAGCTGTGATACAGCGAAACAGGTCTGTCTGCGGATGACTATATATACATATATATATATATATATATATATATATATAGATAGATAGATAGATAGATAGATATGAAAGTAAGAGAGACGAAGTATATTAACTCCTGTTACGAATATGAAGCACCTATGCAAATAAGTGTACCTACTAAAATAACTATATATTGCTCTTTGACATAAGCGATAGATAGCGAGGCATTTATTGTAGATTTTAAAAATAAGAGGGGCCAATTCGGTAACACAGTTCTTAATGACTATTACTATCGAGTCAACATACTTTGTGGGGATCTAGGCTAGAGATGATAGGAGAAATATTAAAGCATTCAATATTATTAGCAGAGGATGTTAACACCTCAAATTCCTTGAAGAGGGGAGAATAGAGATCTTCGGGTTATTCAATACCTCATTACAGAGCCGCCAGTAAACATGATTATCAAACTTGTTTTAGGCTATGCGGTATCTCATTCTCTCGGCAAAGATTTTGCTTCTTCGAGGACCCGCTTACATTTATTACATGCAGCAACGAATAGGCACCTGTTATGACGAGAGCTGTCACACTGGTATAGTAGTTCTTGTCTTCTATAGCAACCAAGCGAACTGGTTTCAAAATAGAAAGTATTGAGGTTTCATCTAGTATTTTCTATGATGGCCTAAACCTTCTGAGATCAAGAACAAGTATGTGGAAAATAGTCGCAATATAAACAGTGTAATTAAGAATACCTCTCGAAGTAGAAATTTAAACTTATACTAAACAACTGATGTTTGTAAGACATTCAACATATTCTTAAATTTGTATATCAATGGTGAATTCTAGATAAATAAAATCTGCAATTATTACATGTCTTTAATAATCGTTTCATCCCTATCAAGATGTTATTAGTTCGCAGTGAGGTAGAGTGAGAGAAAAGAGAATCTATATGAAATATATGAATATATTTGAAGAACAAAACAAAAAAAAAACGATGTACAGGTGATGTCGAAGTAAGGTAGGAGAAAAGGTAGGAGAAAGATGGGAATCAAGATGAGAGAGGATAAAAATTGACGTTGATTTAAACTTAAATTATTGTTATCAGCAAAGCAAGTATACGGAAGGTAGTTCCACAGGCGGAAATTGAGAAAAAAGAGACTGGTAAAGTAAAAGTGCTTGTTGCATTTAACCAGATGTAAGATAAGTGTTCGGGACCTAAATGCTAATCTACTAGCCCGTGTAATTTCATGTCGTTGTGGCACTAGAGAAAAAAATGAACATCAGAGCAGAATGGATGAAAATATTTGAGGTCAGGTGAGAGAATGATTCGAAGTCAGCCCACTATGTTGCTTTCTGGGAGACTAGTGTCATTTATGCTGATGAATGGTACACACAAAAGGATTATCTGTATCTCCGATCTCACACAGATTACTTCATTTTTATTGATATACTAACAGAAAAATACAGATAAAAAGAACTGAGTAAAAATATAGTAATATTAAGTAACAAGATTTTATTTACATGCGAAGGAGTTACAATAAGAGCAAAAACTAGATAAAGTAGATGTCTAAGAACGGATAAGAAGGAGATGGGATTTAGCAAGGTAGGAAATGGCACTGTCGTTGGATTTTGGAGATTGTAGCTTTTAAAGAAGCAAGTGGAAGGGAGTTCCGCAGGTTGGAAGTGCTAGAAAAGGAACTGTTGGAGTAGAAGTGGTGTTTACATTTGAGGGTTTTACAGGTAAATGATGGGATCTAGTTACCATTCTAGTAACACGAGTAAATTATTGTAGCTGAGGTACCAGGAAAAGGATCTCGTCAGAGCAGAACGTTTGAAAATATTTGTAGAAAAGACCGATGGAATCCACATTCTGTCGGTGAGAAAATGACTGAAGTAGAGCTGCTAAACTGGACCAATTGCGTTGCAGATCCTCTTTCGGATTTTTTTGAGAACCTCGAGATGAATAGCAGGATTACCTAACCAGATATGGCACCAGGCTTCAATGCACTGAAATGATGGATTTATAATTGTGCAAGCTGGATTCTGACCAGGAAATATTTCCGGACCAAAATAGTGACAAATCTTTCCGGACCAATATAGTTAGCGGTAGGTGTAGCTATTGAATTTTACTTTAGGTCGGTTGAGAGAGTGAAACCAGGGAACCGCAATGTGTTGTCTTCTGGGAGGCTAGCGTCATCCACACTGATGTAACATAAAAAAAGTCTCTCTATGATGGTTAAAAGAGAGGAGCTTCTTTTTGGATGCATGAATATTTAAGTAATAATTCAATCATTTTTTATTGATCTTAGATTTTATTGATAGATATGATTTTGTAGCCTATCAACTCTTAGCAGGTTATTTAGAGCGAGAATGAATATTTTAATTGTTAACGTATTTTTAGAAGGTAATAATGGTTTAGTGATACAAGTCTTACTTATTAACCCATAGCTGGAGAGAGAAGATTTCGATTCATATCTTACACAAGTGAATATAACAAACCTAACCTGAGATGGAACCCGGTTTTTTGATTATTAATTACAACACCTTCACATCAAATCTTGCAGTATTATTAGTAGTCACCCATCTATATACTGGACAATCTCGACGTTGCTTCAATTCTTTGATCGTATGTGTTTCAACATGATATGACAGTACGCGGCGCTCGAGTTGTTCACAATCACTAAAGAAGTAGATATGTATTAGTATATTTTTATATTTCCTTTTTTATTTCATCCATAGCATAATGAAAAGAAGAAATTTCCTGAACGAATTTCACAAAAAGAGACTTGCTACACACACACACACACACACACACACACACACACACACACACACACACACAAACACGCACGCGCACACGCACACACACACACATACATACACACAGATATATATATATATATATATATATATATATATATATATATATTCCCTTATTCTATCATTTTCTCTTTTGTTGTCTGGTGCTATCATTAATCAGTTATCTCTATATAATCCATGGTTGTCTATATGGATCATTTCGTTGATTTTATTTAGAACTAGCTGTATAGCTGGGCGCTGCTAGGGTGTAATGTAAGCTTTAAAACTAATCCATGGTCCTGCAGCTCAGACATCTTCGACGTTGGCACGAAAGACTAAAAGCAATAGTTGTTTCCAGTTAAAGCGAAACCGTAAACTGAAAGAAAAATGAATGGATGTAAGTAATATTTTGATTTCCTGGTATCGATATCAAATAAGTTTTTTCGTCGTAAACTGAATTGTGAAGGCTAAATAAGTCCTCTGAGTAAATGGTATCATGGCTGAGACTAAGAACTACAATTATACCTACTTAGAGCCAAACCCGAAGCAAAAACTAATGTAAAAGGACTGAAAAACTGATTTTGACCAGACCCGGTAGGATATCGGAGTATCGATTTCTAATATCGGCGTCAAATAAAGTCATCGAAGTATAAGCTAACCTAGGTAAGTCCATGAAAACTTATCGTACGCATCGGGAGTAAAATTGGAGAAAATGACTCATATTGATGGTTGGATATCGGTTTTTGATCAGATTCGATAGAATATCTGGGGTATCGATTTCCGATATCGGGTTAAATGAGTCGTATGAGAAGATCTACTAATGTTTAAGTCTAAAAACTATAATTTTACTAAGTTTGAGTAGATTCTGAAGTAAAAACCACGATAAAAGGGCTGAAATCCTGATCTTGATCAGGCCTGATTGGATATCGGGTTATCGAGTTCCAATATAGGGGAGAAATTGGAAAAAATGCGTCACCCATGACCTGACCAGAAGCCTGAAGAATATTTGTGTGAAGTTTGGTGAGAATCGGAAAAAATTGTGGATTTGTATAAAGGACATACAGACAAACAGACACACACAAAAACATCTTGCCTTTTATATATATATATATATATATATATATATATATATATTATCGACTTTTTGCACTATTGTAAGAACTGCAACCTTGAAACCTCTGAATATCGTTTCTTCTGTCTTTGTCTATGAGTGTATCAAATTTGATTAAAATCGGACCACTCCTTCTATAACCCGATTTTTTTATTATCAATTTCCGATATTTATCGGGGATGCCTCGACACAAACCTAGCTACGAACACTCGCAGACGCTTATAGTACAACCGTGTAAATTTTCAAGAAAATCAGATCAGCCGTTTCGGAGTCTATAGGTAACGGACTCATACACAGACACACACACATACACACAGAGACAATGTTCCTATTATAAATAAATTTAGTTGTATGTTACGATCAATTCTGAAATTACTGAGTTTTTCAAACTATTAAAAACATCAGATTTTGATATTATAATAGAAACAAATAGAAAAGTGTGACAATATTTAGATGTGGAATTTAATTTACAAACTCGCAATGTCTCGCCATACATGAAAACAAACACTAAATTAACATACATAAATACAAAATCCAATCATCCCAAAAATATAATTAGACACATTCACAAAAGAATAGAACACAGACTATCAAATAATTCGTCAAATAAAACATATTTGATGAAAAGAACAAAAAAACTACAAAGATGCACTAAGAAAATCTGGCCTTAAAAGCATTTTTACAGTATAATTCTCAACCAAACACAAACAAAAAACAATAATAGAAAGCGAAACATTATCTGGTTCACCCGGCATTTAATTTAGAGATAAAGACCAAAATAGGACATTTTTTAAACTGATAGACACTTTCCAAACAGATCAGAACTAAAACAAATTTTCAACAGAAACACATTCAAGCTAAATTATAGTTGCACTAGTAATTTAGATAATAGTTTCATGAAAAAACGCCAGAAAATTAAATAGCAGTGTACAAAACAAGACCACTAATAAAGAATGCAACTGCAGGAAGAAAAAAATGAATGTCTTCTTCAAGGACTTTACAACACAAAAGAAATCATTTACAAAGCAAAGATACATGACTTGAAAGGGCAAAATAAAATATAATTGGGGTCAACCAAAACACCTTGAAGAGAATGTGGTTCAATCACAAGAAAACTTAAAAACTGTACAAAATTGTCTAAACACGTTTAGAAATTAAAATCAAAGTATGGAAAAGACTCTCACATAACGTGGAGTATAGTAAAAACAGCCAAGCCCTTACAAAGGTGGCAAAATATGAATTTTATTGCTTTTAATATTTGTTTTAAAACGTATTGCGGGTAGTATCTTTTTTAAAAATGTATTCTGGCAATATTTTTAAAATGCATGCTGTTAATATTTTATTTTAATGTATTACTGATGATACATTTTTAAATGTTTTACTGTAAGTATTTTTTAAATATATTGTTGGTAATATAAACATTTATTGCTGGTAATATATTTTTCAAAAATTTATTGCTGGTGATATATTTTTCAGAAATGTATTGCTCATGTATTACTATAATAAAGAATTCTACTTTCATGGTGTTTTGCACCAGGTTTGTGAATTAACTATTTACCATAGTTGGGATCATAACAGGCTATCGCCCCAGGTCAGGGTGAATTTAGGAGCAACAACAGTTAAGATGAGGTTTCCCGGTTTTCCCGGTCCTGAAAAACTTCCCAACAAAGGCCTTACTGCCAGATGTAGTCTGTCGTTATGATCAGGACGAAGAAATTTGTGAAAAACAATAGTGTAATAATCAAGGAAACTGGATTAAGAAAAACATACTAAAATGAAAATCGAAACATTAGCAAACTTAAATCAATAAGAATGCTTTAATTATTTCACTGAAATAAATTAATTTTAAAAAAATTGTACCGTCATATCACGTCGAAACACGTATGCTCGCCGAAGTATTCTGACGGGCAAAATAAAATTATAGTTATTGTTAATCTCAATGACAGGAACAAAGAAGATATAAAAATAATTAAACAAATAGTGGTCGTCAAGCAAATAACTGCTTTTGAATAAATGTCACAAACAGATGCGTGTCAGAATTACCTGAAACCTTTTCTTTTTCTGAACGTGAAATATTACCCTTGAATTTAGATTTACAATCGGATGAACGTTATTTGACGAGTTATTCATGGCTTTAGAGATTTTTGTGAGAGGAAATAAATCATGGAGTTTTCTTTATGGGTAAAAAATTACATGTCCCTTCAAATGCCGATGTTAGTGACAGTTTCAATCATGGTTTCAAAACCTGGGCGATATCGCCTACTGGCTGGCGATTACAGTTGATTGGTGGGCGGTGAGCAGCTGAACTGAAAATGGTGAGCAATTAGACATTTTGGTTGGCGATATGTGATTTTTTTGTATTAAAAATCTATTTCCACATATGTTACCCGAAGAAATTATTGAAAGGATGTATGCCAAGAGCCATTATTAAAAAATAATAACACAAAGCGAAATGGAAAAAAATCGGACACGTTCTTAGAGATTATATAAATATTTCGACAAGGAATGTTTTCGTATTTTCTATAGTTTCGAGTAGGCTTATTAACACTGAAATTGTTCTCTAGACGAAATAACATTTTTTATATAAATCCGGAGATGAAAAGGAAACAAGAAAGCAATATAGAACTCACAATAAATTTAATATAAAATAAAATTGTTTATTCTTTTTTATATATCATTGGCCATCAAATTTATCAAGGCAGATGAAGAATCCTTTGAAACAATATTTACCCATCACTGTATTCTTTTGAATGTTTACTATGCAGATAGTATAAATCCAGAGAATTTTGTCATTTTTAATTTTGGTAAAAAAAGTTTACATGGTGCATAACACAAAAAAGAAGCAATAAATTAATATATATATATATATATATATATATATATATATATATATATATATATTATAAATTATGTTTTAGAACATATACATAATTTCTTCTATATATATCCTCTTCCCTACAATCATGATTGTTGGGAAGAGGACATATATAGAAGAAATTATGTACATGTTCTAAAACATAATTTATAAAAAATATTCACTGCTCTATGCACCATATATCGAGCATTGTCTTAAATTAATGTTTTGGACGGAAAAATTTTTTTCTTTATTCTCTCCTGATTCTATACTCACTCGGATATATATATATATATATATATATATATATAACATGAAAGAAAAGAACTCTAACGACCCTAGATATTCTGCAATCAATGTGTAATATTGATGATTTGATCAACAGATTTGAAAACCCACAGAATAAATAGAAAAAAAAACAAACTCCAGCCTATATTGATATTAATTCAATTGAAAATATTAGGTACACTATTAAAAGAAATATGTTTGATAATGGAAGAAAATATTCAAGGAAAGAGAATGTCTGTCAGCAATAAAAACAGCTGCCAGTAATATTAAATTGGAAATAGAAAAAATTAACAAAACCAATTTATGAAAGATTATAAAAGTGATTGATTATCAAGGAAGCCAGAATTACATTTGAAACAATAAAACAATAAGTAATTTTATTGTATACTGGTTTAATAATCATATTAATGTAGCTTATATTATATTTATTTATAAATAAAAATTCATGAAGCCTAATATATATATATATATATATATATGCAGCCGTGTATGTATACAGTGTGCGATGGATAAATTTTTGTTTAAATTACACAGAAATAAAAATAACACAGACATCCCATTTTAACATATATATATATGAAAATTACGTAAAATATTTCATTGACGTCGCCATTGACTTCTATCCTGGGGGCGAGACGACTTTGAAATCCCTTGCGTGTCTTTTGGATGGTTCCATTTTTTAAGTAGGTGTATGCTGACATGATTCTTGTCGTCAGTTCATTTTTCTATTCCAATGAATATCGTTAATCTCCAGCCAAACTGGGTCAAACACATTATAATAAAGGGGTTGCAATCTGTTGGGTTAGGTGGCCAGATGTAAGGGGTGATAAGGTTTTAGCACTTTGCCGAAAGCCATGACTGTATTTTCTTGTTTATTTGATATGATGAAGTGTCATGTTGCCAGACATATGGGCTCTCATTAGCCACCTTCTTGATCCAGAGTATCACGACATGTTCAAGTCACTTGATAAAGACGTTTGGATGAGTCTGAATCTCTTATAAACATCTTTGGGAGTTCTTTTTTTTATCCGAACGATGAAAGTGTGTTTTCCGATTTGCCGTAACTTCGTAATCACCGTAAAACTTTTCCAAATCTGTCCTACTATTGACATCCATATGCTCTAAAACGTTTGTATTGGAGCATTCGGCGCGAATGTCAAGAAGTGGAACATGCCTTTGCTAATTATTTATCGGAGTGAATTGCGTCATTGTGCCCAACTAACCTGAAGTATATATATATAGGTTCGATGCTGCCCTCGAAAAAAAAAGTTCCAGTAAGTAGCATACCAGGGTAAGTAATGGGTTGTAAACATTAATACTTCCAAAACGAAGCTGCTATTCTTTAACCACTATAGACAATCTTTCCTACCTCTAATCAGCATGGACCACGCTAGCTTCCATGAGAGCAATACACTGCACCTCCTCGTGCTCCCACTTTCAGCTGACCTGAAGTGGAACGACTACATGGAGATAATAGATAAATCTACAGCTAAGAATATCGGTTCTTTGTGTCAGGCCAGAAGATCCTTCTCTCCTGAACCCATCTTGCACATTTACAAATCAACCATCCGCCCATTCATTGAATACTACTCTCATATCTGATCGGGCGCTCCTGCTGTTCACCTTGGGGTTATCAACAATATCCACAAAAGAATATGCAATGTAGTCGATCCTGACCTGGCGGCCAGACTCCAGTCTTTCTCTCACCGACGTGATGTGGCTTGTTTCTGTCTCTTCTACAAATACTTACACGGATTCTGCTCTGACAAGCATATCTCCTTGGTGCCCCGCTTACCCGAATTTATTGGAATTACTAGATTGGCAACTGTAAGTAAAATTTGCCATAATGTATGGCTAAAGCGAAGGGATTAGTTTATATATTGATTTTAACAGAGTATCAATCTCCCTAATGAATGTTATATAGAAACAACAGTCCATGATTGTCACAAAGTAAGGGATCCGTTTAAGTATTGATTATAACATAGAATCAATCTCCCGAATGTATGTTATATAGTAACAACAGTCCATGATTGTCACAAAGTAAGGGATCCGTTTAAGTATTGATTATAACAGAGAATCAATCTCCCGAATGTATGTTATATAGTAACAACAGTCCATGATGATCACAAAGTGGAGGATAATGATTGTTATGGTCTAAATTGAAATCAGTTGTTGGTATAATAACTGAGATAATGAGTTTACTTTTTATTGGATTCTGGAGTCAACCTTCCTTTTTATCGAGTAAAATATAGTACATTCTCGGTTATAAATTAGATATTATGAATAAGAGGTATTTTGTCACGAAAAGAAAACTTATGAACTCAGCTCAAAACAGTTTAAATGAAAGAGATTTGATTGTAAAATTACCTTAATGTGAATGTTCGTTACTTTTTTGATGGAGGACGTGTTGGATTTGGCGTTCCATTTAATTTTAAAATTGCAAAAATAGTATGATCGTCTACGTTCTGAAGGGTCAAGGCACATAGGAGAAGAAAATGGCAAAGGAAGCATTCCAGAAGTTGAGTAAGGTATTAAGAAACAGGAAAATTTCGCTAGAAACAAGGAAGATAGTACTTGATTTCTATGTGCTGTCCGTCCTTCAATATGGCAGTGAATGTTGGACAATACCATCAAATTTAAGAAAAACTTGAAGCAACTAAAATGTGGTTCTAAAGAAGGATGCTGCGAGTATTATGGATCGAACATATGAGCAATGATGAAGTCTTGGAAATGATGAAAACAAAAAGGAAATTAATACTGAGCATCAAGAATAGACAGGTGAAGTTCCTGAGACATGCAATGAGGAAGCAGGGCTTGGAGAATCTGATACGAACAGGCTAGATAGAAAGAAAATGAGACAGGGCAAAGCAACGGATAACATATTTGAAGGACCTAATCAGGTGGATGACGGGACGAGCAATGCATGGTGTAACAGGAGATGGCATGCTAAGAGCCACAAGGGATAGGGAAACGTGGACAGCCATGATCGCCTACGTCCTGAAGGGAGAGGGCACATAGAAGAAGAAGAAGTTGACTGATGAGTTTTCTCGTGATCAACATATCAGCATTCCAATCCATGGATTGTTTGGTGTAGATGTGCTTAAGTAGTTGATTCTAGGAAATTATTTTAATTAATTAAGGAGTGTGTGCTTTTAAATTTCCACAACGATTAGTATCTTTTGGTAATATATTCGATTTTTAGTTTCAGGACTTTAACGAATGAGGTTTGTGAATCTAAACTTATCTGCTGCTATGAAAGTGGGCTCCCTGTGCAGGGCCCGGAAATTTTTCCCACCTGAAACTATTCTGCACATATACAAATCTACCATCAGCCCGTGTATTGATTATTGCTGCCATATCTGGTCGGGTGCCCCTGCTGCTCTCCTTGGGCTTCTTGACAAAATACAAAGGAGGATCTGTAACGTAGTTGATACTGACTTGGCAGACCGGCTGCAGCCGCTCTCACACCGGCGTGATGTAGCTTCCCTGTGCCTCTTCTACAAGTACTTTCATGGCTTCTGCTCCGATGAGCTTAGATCACTGGTGCCGCCTAAGCACGAATTTACACGAGATACTAGATTAGCAACTAGGTCCCACCCTTTTACAGTTAAACAAATAAGATGTAACCGTAAATTCTACTCCAACAGCTTCTTTTCTCGCGCTTCCCGCCTGTGGAACTCCCTTCCACAAGTCTGCTTTCCCGACAGTTACAATCTCCAGGTGTTTAAATGTAGGGTCAATAGACACCTCCTATCACACTAACTCCCAACTATTCTCACAACACTCTCATCTACCCAACCCTCATTCTCGGTATCCTCACCCGCCTATCACCCACCCTCTGTTATTTCCTATATTTAATCAGCATTTCTCCACTCTACGTAGCCCCCTGCACAGTAGTGGCAGTGACATGCCTTGCTCGGGGTGAAACGCTTATAAAAAAAAAATATATAAATGGGACTTTGTCTGTGTGTGTATATATGTGTGTGTGTGCGTGTGAGTCTGTGTGTGTCTGTGTGTCCGTTACCTATAGACTCCGAAACGGCTGAACCGATTGTCTTGAAAATTTACACAGTTGTACTATAAGCGTCTGCGAATGTCCTTAGCTAGGTTTTGTGTCAAGCTACCTCCGATAAATATTGAAAATCGATAATCGAAAAATCGGATTATAGAAGGAGTGGTCCGATTTTAATTAAATTTGATGTACTCATAGACAAAGACATAAGAAACAATATTCAGAATTTCCAAAGTTGCAGTTCTTACAATAGTACAGAAAATCGATAATATATATATAAAAGCTTTCATTGCAACGCCGGGCTATACTGCTAGTTAAATTATAATCAAGAAATATTTGATTATTCTAAGTGTCATGTTACATATGTTTATTTCGTTCTGTATCCTAAATCTAAATATTATGATATTATGAATTGTTTTGCAGATTCCTTTGTAAAAAAAGGATGTGTATTTTGTTCATCTGGAAATCTCAGTCAGTATGCTAAAGATAAAATTACGGCATTTAAAGATCCTCTCTTATAAAGATGATTGTTATTTCGTGGATCAACCATAGGATGGGGACAAACTACTTGCTATACTCTCTAAGCATCCGGTATCTTTGAATTTCCTCGATAGTGAAGTTTCAAAATTTAGCAAGTAATGATTGTATAAATCTTACTGCCAAGTTTCTTAGATCAGTAATCAAAGAATATTATCTTGAGAGTTGAAGATAAACTAGTGTATTTCAAAATCGTATTTCGTTCCCGCATATACTCGTTATAAAAATTGATAGACATAAACCCGTGCTTAATTTTTATTACAATCTGTAGGTTATCCCGCTTTGAATAGTTTTGTATATGCAGGTATCAAGTTTAAAATGGATCATTTAGCCCTTCTGGATGTGCGTTGTGGTGTAGTGAATATCAGCTCGGAACGAGAAATCGGCGAGCCAAGTTCGAATTCCAGCTGAATTCCTTGCATTCACTTACGCGTAAATACGCTTGCAGAAGTTAATGTTCATTCAGAAACATTATTAAGACGTTATGGGGAGAGTTCGTACAAAATGTTCGTAGTAGTAATTGTTTAAGAAGAAAGAGAAAAAGGACAATGTCCGGGTCGCTTAAAATTGAAAGTTACATTTTAGATGCGTGTCTCCCTTTCGTTGCTTCCATCTCTCTTGACAGACGCCGAGGTCATTTCTAAAGTCCTTTTGAATTTCATCCTGGATCGCCAGGTCCTTCCAAGTCTTACAAGTTGCTCTCATTGTTCAAAAATCATTTTAACATTTACTTGCGAAATGTGGGTTCTACTTTTTCATAAAGCACATCGTCAATCCTCTTTTTTTGTTTGGAAAAACCAGGACTTCACACGTCATTGCGATTTTTTGTAAAAGTGAAGAAAAGAGTTGATTTAATTTATTTATTATCCGCTACAGCCTCAGAACAGAGACAATAAAATTGCTGACTTTTCTTTCTATTTTAAGGAACTTTAGATAAAAAGCCCATTTCTGACAATATTTCACAAAGGAATGAATGGTAAAATTTCAGGTATGTAATAATTCTTTTTAAATATTTAATTAGCACATTTTATATCTAACTACTTCTATTTGGTCACAACAAGACAAAAATATAAAATAGTTTTGAAATGTGGTCGTTATGGAATATGTTCATATACAAGCGCACATGCTTGGAAGAAATAAAGAAAATTCTTGTGTTTTCAATTTTTTCTTGAATCGAGAACTGGTTTTACGATTCTACAACATCACTGATTATTGTTATTTTATGCCAGAGCTTTCGAATTAATACTGTGCAATAAAAATTGATTACCAACACATATAATTTTTTTTTTGTATAAACCACAAGAGCGTCATTAAATATTGATTCCAAGAATTTTAAATATTGTCTTCGCCGAGAACTTAAAACAGATTCGTTTCAAAGAGTCACGATGTCTGGTTACAAGTATAAATGTCGCTTATTCTTTTCTTTTTTCGTTTTATTCATAAAAATTACGCCTTAATGTTTATCATTCATTTTCAGTAGAATATAGACTCCAAGACGCTTGCACGGTTTTTCATTAGATTTAAAGAGACTAGCCAAGTGAGGCACAAGGTATTTTGAAGAAAATGAAATTAAAGAAAATTGTTGTACGCTAGATTTTAGGGGATAAAATGTATGTATGTTTTTGAAATCATTCGATATTTGTAAACAAGCACTTCCCAATGAGATATATGCCAACAAATCAGTTACTAATTAGGCTGAACTAAGAAACAGCAATGACCACGAATACAAATTGGTTCTAGTGCTATATTTCGAATAACCAGGTAATACCAAACACTTGAGAACAACTAAGATGATTATGAAAATGGAGAGGCCTAGAAGAAACGAAAAACCAAATCGACTACTTAACTATTAATAAGAGACTCAGGAATGCAGTTTTTCACTGCAAGATCCATCTAAGTCCTGACTGTAGAAGCGACCAACAACCATTCATATGTAAACTAAAGACTTGAGAGTTTGAAGAAGATTAATGCATCACCGAAATTGCAATGCAGCAGACTAGTGAAGAAACTGAAGCCTACACAAACAATACAAACAAATATTCAAGGGACAAATTGGAAACGGAAACGCTAAATGGAAGACACAAAAAAAAATTTAATGACATCAGTAAACATCATCACAAACGGAAATGGGCTCAGATATAAAAATGTTATTCTCAACATGCTGCAAATAAGAGAGAAAACAATGCAAAAACATGGAATAGAAACTACACAAGAAAATAAGGAACAAATGCAAAGTGGTTGGAGAATAATAGCTCAATGACAAATGTGTAGAAATAGACAGATTACATATGACAAATAAAGCAGATATATATATAAACACTAGCAGTATAGCCCGGCGTTGCTCTGGTGTAATGAAAGCATTAAAGCTAATCCATGGTTCTGGAGCTCAGACTCTTTGGATGTTAGCACGAGAGACTAAAAAGCAATAGTTGTTTCCAGTTAAAGCGAAACCGTAGACTGAAAGAAAAATGAATGGATGTAAGTGAAATTTTGATTTCCTGGTATTGATATCAAATAAAGTTTTTCGTCGTAAACTGAATTTTGAAGACCAGATAAGTCCTCTGAGTAAATGGTATCATGTCTGAGACTAAGAACTAAAATTGTACCTACTTAGAACCAAACCTAACGCAAAAACTAAAATTAAAGGACTGAAAAAATAGACATACAGGCAGATAAACAGACACACACACACAAACATCGTGCCTTTTATATGTATATATATTATCGATTTTCTGCACTATTGTAAGAACTGCAACCTTGAAAGCTCTGAATATCCTTTCTTATATCTTTGTCTATGAGTGTATCAAATTTGATTATAATCGGACCACTCCTTCTATAACCCAATTTTTTCGATTATCGATTTTCGATATTTTTCGGGGTACCTCGACACAATACCTAGCTAAGGACACTCGCAGACGCTTATAGTACAACTATGCAAATTTTCAAGAAAATCGTTTCAGCCGTTTCGGAGTCTATAGGTAACAGACACACACACATACACACACAAAGTTCCATTTATAAATAAGTTTAGATAAGATAGCCAACAGGACAAAACACATACTCAGTAACAGCATACATAAAATCTAAGGATGGAAAGTTCATATTAGAGCAATAAATAATATTGGAACAAATATATTGGAGACAAGAGAGAGTAACTGGTAATATATAGAAATATCACTGGACCAGAAATAATAAAAACGGAAGGGGAAGCTGCATTGGCCAAATGGAATAGAGAAAAAAGCAGCAGGACCAAATATTATTTTAATAGAGATGCTGACAATTCTAGAAAATTTTGACGCAGGCAATATTATAGAAGTGGTAAATGAAATCTACAATAGCAGCAATATACTAAAAGATCTAAGCAAATCAATTTTTGCAGCACTGGCTAAAAAGCTATGCGCAAAAAAAGTGAAGCCCACCGAACAGTCAGTTTCATGAGTCACCTAACAAAATTCATCAACTGGATTCTGATGAACTGAACGTAAAGCAGAATCAGGCCATAGATAGGTCAGGAACAGTGCGGTTTCGTCAACGTCACCTGAAGTTGGAATGCAATATTTATACTCTGAATATCATAAGAAAAAGCGATACAAATGCAGAAGATCGTGTACCTGTATTTTACAGTCTGCAAAGTGGCGTTCGACAAAGTACGTTTCAAAATCTTGATAGAGATGCTCGGGAACCTTGATATATTCTGAAAAGATATTAGAATAATCAAGAACCTATACTCCCAACAAACTGCATGCATACGGATAGGAAGTTAATTCATAAGATATAAAAATAATAAAAAGAGATGTAGGGCAAGAATGTGTTTTATCACCAGATGTATTCAACCTATAAAACGAAGCAATTCTGAGTGAGCTAGATATGCTGTCATGATTCGTTATTGGCCGCCAAACTCTTAACAATATAAGATAAGTCGATGGCAAAGTGCTGAGAACAGACACGGAAAGGAAACTACATGATTTTCTATACGTTTTAGCAAATGAAACGAGAAGAAAGGACTAAACTGTAAGAGAACTGAATGAATCGTAATCAGTGTGAGAAGAAGCCCGTAATGCAAATTACAGTGAGCGGATACTAAAATCAATTAGATGCAGAAATTTAAATTTCTAGAAAATGTTCTAATCGAACACAAAAAGTAGGATATAGAGATGGCCAGGAACGCGTTCCAAATGTTTAGTAGTGTTTTGAGGAAAAGAAAGATATCGTTGTAAAGAAAGAAAGTAGTACTTGTTTGTGATGTGATATCTTACATTAAATATGGCAGTGAATTATATACAATCTCACCAGTGATGTAGGAAAGACTTAAAGCAACCAAAATGTGATTCTACACAAAGTTTCTGCAGATACCATGAACTGGTCATGTATGTAAGATCGAGGTTTTGGAGAGGATCCAAACAAAAATGACACTTATACTTAACATCAGAAATTGACAGCTAAATATTCCAGGATACGAGTTGAAAGAGGGGGCTTGGAGAATCTAATACTTACATGACGGGAAAGAGTGGCAGAAGATAGCAAAGCATGGCATCCTTCATGTGCTTAAGCAAGTGGACGGCAGAGCTGTGTTTAGGAAATATAACAAGAGAAAAGTTGTTAAGAGCTAAAAGGGATAGGGGTCTATGGAGGGACATGAAAGATAGGGGAGGGTGGGGAATGTTGGCCACAAAATCTTCCTTTTTTATATTTCTTTCACTAGTGTTGTGGTGATTGGTCTTATCAAACTGGAAATTTTTACACATAAACAACACACATGTTTCATGACATGGAACAGGTTTTATTCATGTATGTATGTAAAAAAAGTGTTGAGAACAACATTCCAGACATATCATGTATGAGGAGAGTTGGCCAGGTCATGGGGAGAGTTGGCCAGGGCATGGGGAGACTTGGCCAGAGCATGGGGAGAGTTGGCCAGGGCATGGGGAGACTTGGCCAGGGCATGGGGAGAGTTGGCCAGGGCATTGGGAGAGTTGGCCAGGGAATGGGGAGACTTGGCCAGGGCATGGGGAGACTTGGCCAGAGCATGGGGAGACTTGGCCAGAGCATGGGGAGACTTGGCCAGGGCATGGGGAGACTTGGCCAGGGCATCGGGAGAGTTGACCAGGGCATGGGGAGACTTGGCCAGGGCATGGGGAGACTTGGCCAGGGCATCGGGAGACTTGGCCAGAGCATCGGGAGAGTTGGGCAGGGCATGGGGAGACTTGACCAGGGCATCGGGAGACTTGGCCAGGGCATCGGGAAACTTGGCCAGGGCATCGGGGGACTTGGCCTCTTCAGTAGGGAGACATGGCCACAAATGGGGAAAGTTGGTCACATTAAAAGAAGTTAGCTTTTTCAGCTTTCAATAACAAAATACAACAAAATGAGCATATTTATTAGTGTTTACATCATTTCTTCATTATAATAACACCTGATAATATTCTGAAATGTGCTGGGCTCAGCGATATAATAGTCTTCATCATTCACTACACATGAATGATGAAATATAAACACACGCGCACGCACACGCACACGCGCACACACTAGTTACAAATCTGTGCCACATATGTGTTCTAATTAGTAAATTAGACATCCTAATACAAAGGAATGCATGAAAAATAACCACAAATTCATTCAAAACCCAGTCACGTGAAGATATAAAACCAGTATGGCACAATGTAGAGAGTTGGCCAGAAGCTGACCAACTCTCCCCACAAGGAAAATCTGAACACAAAAAAATCAGTAAAAATTAACAATGACTGTCATTTTTTAAGAAATATGATGAAAGCTAGGCTAAATAGACACTCTTTAGAGATACAAAAGGGCAGAACACTGACAATGTCATCAAAGCTACTATGGGTTCGAAGGTTAAACTGAAAAATTGAAAAACATACCTCCAAAATGAATCAATGCTCTCTCTCAGCCATGTGTCAAAGGAAGTAATCAACATTGGGGCAGTTATTCCTCACTACAGAAGATCTCTCCAGAAACAAAACTAAGAATTAGTTTCATATTTGGCTTTTGCTTAGACACAGGGGTAGCCAAGTCTCCTTACCCTTCCCTATATAAAGAAGAAAAAAATGTTCGCTTTTTTTCTTACTAAATTTATGGATGACTACACACGTAGAATGTTTTTCGTTTTTTAAACACATTTTATATTTTTAAAATTAGCTTTCAAATCTATTTTTTTTATTTTGTTTCTTTTCATAGGTAATTTTAGAAAAGAAATTTATATCCAGTGTCGTTTACATTAAATCGATAAATACAAATTAATTTTACTCTAAAAAATAATCATAATAAAATAATTTTAAAACATGATTATAATTTAGCACTCATGAACCAATGAGAATAAAAAAAACTTTAGTCTCCTCTACCAACCACAGGCACATAACACACTCATCATAGAATAATATGTCAACCACGAGAGTAGAAAAACATTTTGGCAACATTACTTTTCAGTCCACAATCATAACATTATCTTTAAGCACTTTTTTGCTAAAATTCGTAGAAAACTGCAAGTTTTTTTTTCTTAAACTAAGTTATTTGGACACTCTAGACTAAACTATCGCCCGGTTCACACTCCAACCACGTCTATTGAACAGGTGTAGAGGCTCATCCCTTGTTCCCTGTTTTGTGGTTTCCGACTTTCTCTTTTCCATTCTTTTTACCCTTATGTAGCCCCCTGCGCATCAGTGGCGTTATCGCCTTGCTTGGGGTGATATAATTAAAAAAAAAATCTCATTACACAATATAAATACAAAGAAGCAAGAAGGACTAAATTTTCACCATTTTATATATTTCATTGCACATACTTTTTTTTATTTTGTTAACTGTATATTTTAGAAAAGTCAGTTGTGCACAGTTTGTAAGGGAAATAGCAGAATGACGCAATTGCTACGCACAAAAATCTGGAAACGGAATTTTGTACTGTTTGGCAGTCGCGCTGGAACCTATAATACGAACGTTACCGAACGTGTCAACCTGAATACAGTGCAGAGAATTTTGAAAGAGTTGGACGAGTTTAATAGCGACTATGAAAGTGTTTGCTGAGAGCAATAGTGATGCCCCATCCATTTTCACACAAGGCCTCAGATTCATCATTTAAGTCTACGTCAGGTTCTTTGAGAAGGTAATGATGTTCAGAGTAAAAAGATGGCTGAACCATGTCACACAAGCGGTCAACTCAGCCTTGCCTGTCAGATAATTTCTGCTACGACATTCTTTATAACATTTTTTTAATCATATCACCCCAAGCAAGGCAATCCACTGCCACTATAGCGCATGGGGCTACATAGAGCGATTTGGTATGGGAAATGTCAGAGGGATGGTGACAGACGAGTTAGGAGGTGCGTAGGGAGAGGTTGACCAACCACCCGCTACCCTCCTGTTTACTGTAAGAATACAGGAGAGCTAATCTCTCCCTACACCCTTCCGGCCAGCGTTTCATAGCAGTTTACGGCCCGAGATATTTTGAAAATTATAGAGTGGAAATTAAAAATGTATTCCGTAATATTTCACTCAAATTTCAGCGTGACCTGCTGGTAAGCAGTCAAATCGGATTTTTTAATTTTTCTCTCTCTGCCTTTAATAATGTATTATTATTTTTGTTTTTGGCACTAATTATTTCGACCTACATTCCGCATAGTTGACCAACCACCCGCTAACCTCCTGTTTACTCTAAGAATACATGAGATGACCACAAAACTCCCTAGATTGCCAAATCCTTGATTACTATGCATGGGACACAGTTGAGCTAGAGAACAATAAAATTCTTTGTTGCATCAAAAATAAACTAAAGTCAAGGATCATGGCAGTAGTCACCAGCTTAAACAAGTAGACAGTCTAGAAGAGTTGCAGATTATTTCGAACTCGGCTGGAGACCGTTATTAAAACCAATGACAATTTTATGGAATTAGTTTAGTATTTCTAGATATTTTGCTCAATTTTAGTCAATATACGTGCTAAAATAAGAATTCACTGTTGTTTTTAAATTATTATGTAATTTAGACAAAAATTTATTTGACACACGCTGTATAGATTAAATAACAATAACAAGAACTAAAATAATGACAATAATTCATAGACACATCAGTTGTACGTAAAATACTTGAGACAGAATCTTTTCTGAGCTAAGAACAAATATTTGATGCGGAACTGCACAAATCAGCCGCAAACTCCTCTACACCTAAGGGAGCCGTTCCAAATGGACATAGATAACTATCCTACAATGCCCTTTTGATACATACAACTCAGAAGTTACTTGTTCATTTAGTCAGTCAGTCAGTCAGTTAGATGCCATACGTGTTACACGCTTGAGCAATCATATTTTGAAAGAGACATAACTGACTGGGCAGAAGATCGCCATTAATTTCTTCGGTTTACTGGTTGCCAACCAAGTCTATAGATCCCAATCTCTCCTGTTATTTAACCCATAACTGGATGGAAGAGACGTATTAATACCTTTCCCAAGGGTATTTGTGCGTAAGTGAATGCAGCGAATTCAACTGGAATTCGAAATCGACTCTTCGATTTCTCCTAGTCGATATCAACTGCACTACAACGCACATCCTTGGGCATTAGGGGCTTACAATTATTATCCTTGGCAAGAAAGTAATACATGCAATAATAATGATAATAATAATATGACAATGAGGATGATGATATTAAAAACTGAAATGAATTTTCAGAACAGAATTATAGCCATTAATAGTCTTGCATTCCTAATAGTCAATAAACTTTCGACATCATGAACTGGATTTTAAATGGCATCAGATTAACAAAAAAGACAAAAAAGCTTCTTTCTAAGCATAACACGAATCATCTAAAAGCTGATTCAGACCGTCTATACATACTTTATAATGATTTTGAAAGGTGTCTTATCCAGATAGAATTGTGATACAAGACAGCATCTATTGGTTAACTAAAATTCATGCAAACAACAAAGTACTGAATGATACAATTATTCAAACAACATAAACACAAAATTAAAAAATTCAATAATGAAACAACGTTTTAAATACAAACGAGACTTACATTTAGTAGATTTTGCAGAAAAAATATAAAAATCTAAGACATGCATTCAGATTCAGCAACTGTGACAAAACAAACTTTCCAAGGAGAATATCAAGAACGTGCTAATAAAGACGATTTTGACAATAAGTTAATACATATCGAAATGACTTGCCAACTAACTGATGTATCTTAACCAGCGGAATGTAACATAGCACCCAAAGAATTTGAAAAACCATGGAAATATAAAGATCGGGAAAGATAAAGAAATGTCAAAAATAAAAACAAAAATAGTTGGTTTGATTGGAATGATAAAAAAAGGAAAAAAAACACATTGAAAAAAATCACTGGAAATCTCAAGTTTAAAAGAAATAGGAAAAAATGTATTAATAAGTACAGCCCACACACTAACTAAAACTTGGTCTATGTAACGCTAAATGGTGTTAGATAAACAAATCATGAATTGTAACTTAACAACAGGGCTCTACTTGTCTTGTGTTTTTCCGTGGACTTGGTATGTAGTGTGGTCATAGTAGAAATTCGAAGGATAATAATAATAATAATAATAATAAAATAATAATAATAATGATGATGAAATACTGTAGATTATGAGCGATTTTTCCTTAACTATTCCTTTATTTTGTCCAAAAATATGGTTACATGGTCTGCCAGAAATGTTACGATGGTACTACTTCGAGTAATTGAAAGAGAATGCAAACCAAAGTCTGGGATGATGATCTTCAAACCATTACAGTTCCTGAACCGGGGGCAAGACTCACTCTTAACACAATTAAACATTATTACTAGATAATTAATGCAGCCATGCCTTTTAACATCAATACAAGATTGGCAAGTGATGGTGCAGATTTCCAGATTGGGGAAAAAGTTGGAGAAAACTGTTGAAATATTCCCGAGAGTGTTATGAGTTCTTGGCTCCATCTGACTGAAATTTAAAAAAATGTCAAACATTTAAATGCCATGCGTTTAGTAGATCATGTCTCCAAAGACGTGGCTTACCTGTGTCTCTTCTATAAATATTGTCATGGCTTCTGCTCCGATGAACTTAGATCACTGGTGTCCCCTAGGTTCGAATTTGCAGGAGATATTAGATTAGCAACTCGATACCACCCTTTTACAGTGAAACCGATAAAATGCAACCGCAACTTCTACTCCAACAGTTTTTTTCTCGTACTTCCCAACAGTGGATTCCCTTCCACATGAGTGCTTCCCAGACGGCTACAGGAGTTTAAATGTAAGGTCAATAGACAGCTCCTAACACACTAACTCGCTTCCATTCTTTCAAACACTCTTCCCATCCTCCAAACTATCTATCACCCCCTTCTGACATTTCCTATATCTAACCACTCTTTCTATATACCTTCCCCTATGTAGCCCCAAGCGCAATAGTGGCAGTGGAATGCCTTCCTTGATGTGAAAGGATTAAAAAAATAAAAGAAAAAAGAGACAAGACTGACTGGGCAGATTATCCCCCAATAGGTTGCAATCGCTTTCTGTGGTAGACTGGCTGCCAATCAAGGCTAAAAACCCAATCTGCCCTAATATTTAATCCATAACTGGAAAGAAGAGACGGATTAATACCATTCTCTAGAGTATTTGCGCGTAAATGAAATGCATGGAATTCAACTGGTATTCGAACTCAGTTCCTCGATTTCTCGTTCCAAGCTGATGTCTACTGCACTAAAACGCACTTTCTATGTCAAATACATTTTTCTAAACGAAAGAGAACATTACTGCGTTGGTTACAGTAGCATACTTCGAAGACAACTTCGAAGACAACTGTCCTTCTGTGAGGTCTTTGTTGTTATTTGAGAGGCAGTATTTTTTTTGACACAAACAAATTATACCATAATAAGTTCCAACAAATGTTAACATAGTCGATTTTGGAAAAAAATTAGACACTCAAGTCATATTTTTTGCTGACCAAAATTAAACGATATTCTCTCTTCATTTCTGGAATAATAAAATAAAAAACTATGACTACGGTAATAACTGAAAATTAAACTGACAAGTTTCGAGATTTTTTTTATAACGATTTTGTAAAATAAGTCTGCACTCAATCAGTAGATTATATTTCGAAATGAAGAAAATGATTGTCCTATTGACAGGAATTAATGCAAACATTATTATCATTATGCCATTTTTCATCATATTTCTATTTCTGCTATGGTCGCACTACCAACCAAGTCTGTGGGAAGACCCAAGGCAGGTCGTGGCGTGTTGTTCTGGCCCCATTACATGTTTTCTATCTCCCCTATCATCCCTAGCGTTACATAGACAACGTTTTCCTTAGTGCGTGGGCTGTACTTAATAAGACAATTTTTTGTATATCTCTTAAGCTGGGGTTTCCAGGGATTCTTTCAATGTGTTGTTTTGTTCCATTTTTTATCATTCCAAGTGCGCGTACTATCACTGGCACGACTCTTGCTTTCAATTTCAACATTTTTTTCTATTTCAATTTCCAGGTTTCATATTTTGAAAGTATTTCGAATTCCTTGGTTGCTATGCTACAATATGCAGGACAAGCCATATCAATTAATAGACAGTTTTTCTTTCTGCTTTTTAACAATAATGCCCGGCCTATTTTCTTCAATTTTTCTGTGTGTTTAGTTGGTGTAATCCCATAGAATTGTGACATCTTCCATTTCTGTAACCGGTGCTGTGTGATGTTCATACCAGTGTTTGTTTACAGATTTTCCATAGTTTTTGCACATTGTCCAATGTAAATATTGCCCCACTCTATCGTGGCGATTTTTATATTAATTTGCGGCAAGTACAGAAAAACCTGAGATTAGATGGTCTATTGTTTCTTGGAATTTATCACAGAACCTGCATTTTGGATCCACATATTTTATGTATAATATTTGCCTGAAAGTTTCTAGTGAAAAGACTTTGGTCTTGCGCTGCAAGAATAAAGCCTTCAGTCTCAGACTGTTATCTAGATGCACGTACCTTTATGAACATTGGATTTATTGGCACGTTCTGAATATTGGTCATGCAGAGGTTTGTCTTGCCAGCGTTGTTTCATCTTTTTAAGAGCTTTATCTTTGGCTTTGACTTTCTCATTTCTTCCGCAATAGTTGGTTTTTGGCTTCTGTTTTACTTTTCTACAGAATCTAGTAAATGTAAATCTTCTTTGTATTTACTGCCTTCTTTTATTATTGAATATTTTTCTTTTTGTTTTCATGTTGTTTGACTAATTGTATCATCCAGTCCTTTGTTGTTTCTATGTATGTTAGTAAGCCAATAGTTGTTGTTTTGTATGGCAATTCCAGCTGAATAAGTCCTTCTTCCTTTTTTACAGGTATGCATAGGCTGTCTACATCAGCTTTTGGATGATGCATCTTATGCTTAGAATATTGTTACTCACAGCATCCTTTTGTAGAACCACACTTTAGTTTCTTCAAGTCTCTCCTTCATCTGTTAGAAGACTACCTAGTATTTCTGCAATATAAGCTGACGGATATTACTTAATAGTCCAGTGGTCTTTACTTTGTGTCTAACGATTGCTTTCTCTTACTTCTTTACTTACGCTTTGAAAGCCATCATTTTTTACATTACATTGCGTTTTTCTTAATTGTTTTACCCCAAGAAACGCGTTACCGCCACTGATGTGCAGGGGCTACATAAGAGAGTTAAAGTTTTAGACAAGGGAGAGTGAAGACAAAGACGAACCAGATGTAGTGCTTGTATGAGAAAAGGCATGAGAAGGCTGTGAACACAAGAGTAAAAACAATTACGAAGGTAGTGAGAAAGGAAAAGAACAAGATACAGGGAGTGATGTAGAAAAGGCTTAAGTTTAGTGGATAAGAGATAGGAATTGCGTCTTCAGATTTCAATGAAGCACTTTGCGTCATTTGCTAAAACACTTTCTAGATTTTTCACTCGCTGTACTTGTTTAATTTCGGTATTAGCCAATATTTGTAATTTGCATCTTGACTTGACTGGAAAATGAATGATGAGAAAATAACTACTAATATTAATCCGTGGCTGATGCTGAATATTTTCATATTTATTCATATTAACTAATTAAAATGATATTGAGATAAAAAAATATGATTAAACTTAAGAATATTAACAAGTTCATAATAACTCTTGGAGTTCAGTTGCGTAATAGTTGTTGGTGAGGTAAATAGATTCGGTGAGCATGGTTCAACTTCCAGCGTTATGTGTTGACTTATGTGTTTTTTTCTTTTGATTTACGGCATATCAACCACTAATGGGTCATGTCCCCTCGAACTTTAATTTTTCTTGTTGATTCAAGCAATTGATAAATATGTCATTCTACTTTCACAATTAAATACATGGTAGACAATACTCAGCTTTTGTGCAATTATATGTTATCTATTACTTAATACTTTGCTTAGCATTTGAAAGCCATTATCTCTGCGATTTAAATTTTTTTTTGGATTTCGGTGTAGCACATCCCGTCATCTGCTAAAATACTTCCCAGATATTTTAATTGCTGTACTTGTTTGATTTCTATATCAAACATTTGTAATTTGTATGCTGACCTAACTGTAAAATAAATAATTAGAAAATAGTCAAAATTTAATTTTTCGAAATTTAATTTGCTTGGGGGCTTTGAAGTTACTAAAATATGTCATTCTACTTTCAAAAATGAATACGTGGTAGATGATACTCAGTTTTTATGCAATTATATGATTGTTTAGAAATAATTATTATAGGATGTGATGAGTATTTTCTATTGTACAATTATTGAAGTTATATTTGAGAATACAGTTTTAGTCAAGAAACAATAGAATATATGGATTAATTCCAAAAAGGTTTTCTTTCAGGTATATTGTTTGGTTATATAGTCGATTTTGTGTAACCAAATATCAACCTATATAGGTTATTTAATAGCAAAATTGATGAACGTTGAGGTGCAGTGGATATCGGCTCGGAACAATAAATTGAGCTGAGTTCGAATTCCAGTTGAATTCGTTGCAATCACTTACGTGCTAATGCGCTTGTAAAAGGTTTCATTTATCTATAGTTCAAATAACAGGACTGGTTGGGTTCTATAGCTTTGGGTGGCAACCAGTCTACCGTACAAAATAATGACAACCTATGCGGGGAGAATTTTCTGCCCATTCACGCGTATGACATTTGACTGACTGAATACTAAAATCTAAATATTTTGAACGCAATTGTATACATTCAGTAAAATGTAATTCTGGCCATTTTACTATAAATATCTATTTTTTGTAAGTATTTTATAAAACATGTAATGCTGATATTGTTTCTAAAAAATTGTATTTTAACAAGTTTTAATGATTTGTTTTGCTTAGGAGTTCGCGAACTGGGTATGAAAATAGACTACACCAGGAGCAAGGTCTGATCGGGAGATATTGAGGAACGCGGAACCACATTTATTGTTGTACCCACATCCACCCTAACCGAGGGTGGTAGAAACTGTTAGAGCTCCAGTTATTAGCTAATAGTTAACACTTGGACTGTAGTCAAAACAATATGAAATTATAATTATACATTGTTATAGGAAAATATATATGTTATACATTTACATAGTTAAAAAAAATTACCACCAATACTTTTTTGGAATAACAAAGAAAACAAATAATACCAACAATGCTTAAAAATATTTGCCAGCAATACATTTTCAAAAATAAATATTATCAGCAATATACAGGGTATCCATAAAGCCCATGTGCACTTAATAGTCATAAATTTTCTAAAGTGCACACGAACCTTATGGCCACCCTGTATTTTTAAAAATGTAGTACTCCCATTATATTCTCTAACAATATTAATAGTAATACATACTAGTTAATAGTAACATATAATTGAAAATAAATATTTATACATCTTTTCGAAAACAGAATAACAGCAATATATTAGGTTATCCCAAAAGTTCGTAAAAACTTGCGAAATGGGTCTATCTGGTCCAGCACAATCGAGACAAGCGATGGGTTCAGAAAGGGCAAGAGACACCGTCGGTTCCAATACAAGATCGATTCAGCAAGAAAGTCATGTTATGCATTTGGTGGAACTTTAAAGGAATCGAACATTTTGAGTTGGTTTCGAATGGTCGTGCCATCAGTGCCGAACTTTACTGTCAGCAACTTGAGCGGGTCTACGAAAAGTTGAAGCAAAAGTACCCGGATCTGATCAACCGAAAGCGCGCTTTGATGCAGCAGGACAATGCCAAGCCACACACCGCCAAGACGACCAAAGACAAGTTTGAAGAGCTGGACGGCGTTGAGATTCTGCCATACAGTTCTGACTGTCTTCCATCAGATTACGGCCTTTTCCGCTCAAAGCAACACTTTCTGAACGTTTGATGAAGGCGAGGAACCTTGTCAAGAATTCTTTGATTCGAAGCCGGCTGAATGTTATTTTGACCAGATCCGAAAGCTTGCAGATTGATGGCAGAAAGTCTTGGAAAATGATGATCTTTATTTTGAGCAATCATTTTTATTTTTGCGAGTAAATTTTCAATTTTTTTCGCAAGTGTTTTTTGGTAACCTTGGATTACTTGGCGAGTAAAATTTCAATTTTTTCAAGACTTTTGGGACAACTTAATATTTTTTTGTGAAAGAAATTACTAATTCTCTGAAGAATAATAAATTTTGGGATTAACTGACACGTAAGGGGTTGATGTGGCGCTAAACAAACGAAGAGATTTATAAATATGAAACTCGCGCTGAAAATCAAATCAGAACAAATCGGAACTAGTTGTAAGACCTGATCATCGATATCATATATATTTTTTAAATATATCTAACATGTTTATCACACTTGCCTCTTCTCTGCCTTTGAATGTGTTAATGGTCAAATTGACCCAGTTTGAATTAGAAGTACTTTGTGGTGTGATATCGGATCGGAAAGAAAAGTCGGAGAGCCAAGTTCGAATTCCAGTTGAATTCGTTTGATTCCCTGTTGCCGAAAGCAATGGCAACATACTGCGGGGAAGTCTCCTGCTTAGTCAGTCATGTCTCTTTTGAAATATGATCGCCCAAACGTGTATCATGTAGTAAACTGACTGAATTAATATAAAGAAATTATGGATAATGAATAAAGATGGCTGGATTAAGAGAGAAATGATCAGGCGCTTTAGCAGTAACTCTATGTATATAAAAAATAATATTATTTGTCTTGCTGAAAAGATGCATGCAATTATGTGGGTTCGTAGCTGTGTACGTGTGATCCATCGCAGATAGACAACGAAATAAAAGGTGGAATCATCTAAATTAAACAGGTAAGGAAAGACGCATGATTCATTTCAAAGAGAAAATATTTTTATTTAAAATATAACGTCGAAATTCTTACGAATTTCTATTTTTTAAGTTTATTTCTGACGTTATCTATCCCTATATATTTCTCAGGCTTTCCTTATCTATCTGCATTAGACGCGGACATGAGTGGTTAGAACGGGGAAAATATAATGGGACTGAATTTCTAATTACACTACATTTGGTTTTCAAGAGTGTTGACTTTTTGTTAATATGCTTTGGTGTAAGAGCCCAGTGTGTTGCGTCATATATGATGGCTTGAAAGCAATAATACGAGTTGGCTCATTGACAATAAAATTGGATGGACGGAAACGTTTGTTGTGGTTGTGTTAGCACTAAATCACAAGTTATCGTGACAGAATGAACTATCCTTGTTCGTACTGGGCATCAAATCAATTTACGTCCCTTATTTTATATATTTTAATCATCCCAACATAGTTACACTGTGAACCAGATTTTGACTCTACAAAGAAATGTTTGAACAGGTGTCTATAACAGGGATTAGCCACTCATACCAGCAACCAGGTGTGTTTGCGTTCATCCAATCTATCCATCTCAACCCGTTCATTTCTTTATAACTATAAATGTTTTGTCCGTAGGTATAAATGCGTGGGGAAGAATAATTTTCCGGCTTGGTGTCTAGACACCCAGTTAGCCAACAACGAGTGATAAAATCCAAGTCTTTGATAAGGTATCCCTCTACCAAACGGAAAAGGGTGTAACACCATGCTTCAAGTCTAATCGGGATAACTCGTATATGTTTTTCTCTGGGATTCTCAATATTGTTGCTTTGTGTATGTGGTGTTGTTTCAAGCAGTACATGACGATAATCTCAGCACGGATATTCCTGATATCTTAACGTCTATTTGTGCTCTTCTAGCAATCTGGTAAAAATAAGAGAGACTCGTCTATATAATGCAGTTTGATAACAGGTCTAGCATCAGGGTAAATTAAATTTGAAGCCGTAACAATGTATTTAACTTTTCAGCGATAGTCACACACAGAGACACACACACATACACACATACACACACACACACACACACACACACACACACACACACACACACACATATATATATATATATATATATATATATATATATATATATATATACATTTCAATATTTATCAAGTATTATGTACTTATTCGTTCATATTATCTAATGTTCTTTGAAGAATTATATTTCATGTTATTTTTTGCTTTCTAGTAACACTGGTGATCCCATGAACCTGTTGTCTAACGTTATCAAAATTTCATATTCGATTAGACACATTGTTGAGATGTAATGCCAAGTCAAAAATTGTTGACATCTCTTTAATTAAATTCTCAAATATACTAACCTGCTCAAGACATTTGCGCATGTTACACAGAGGGCTTCGTTACGGTAGATATGCACAGATATAATTTTCCTGTTTCAAGATGGGGGAATTTGAACTCACGGACGCTCCTAATTCTAACTGACCTGTTCAGTTTTATGAGAGCCAATTGCACGCAGGGATGGTAAAGTAATCTAATCAAAAGCGTAGGGAATTTATTCAGAAGATGACAAACTATCATGTTACTGTCGATCGTCATTTTCACTCAAGGAGTAAGGTCCAGAAACAAGGCACATGGGTGCGATACTCATTGACCGAGAGAAACAAACTCCGGCGCTCCTCCGTTACTGCCAGTTTACTCGCTCGACACCAGGTTTATCGGGGATACAAAGAAAGAGTTTGGTCAGAAAGTCCGGTCAATATTCTTTTCATTTAGCTTTTTCAGACTATAAATATTCTAGTCGCTTTCTAACATTTTAAAAGTTGCTTGTTTTTAGCAACGATGTAGATTTTAAAACCTGGCTTGAGGAAATTTTCAAGTAAAAACTTAGTGATTTATATTGTCTAAAAATGTAACAGTTAGTGGGAAATTGATAGAGTGTCCTAAACAATGAAATAAAAATAGATTGTTGAATGATTATTTAGAACTGCTAATAAATAATAAGTATTAAAATAAATGCACCAAAAACGAGGGAATTTATATCAGAAAACAATCTATCTTTCTATCTCTCTCTCTATCACTTTCTTTTTTTCTTTCTCTCTCTCTCTCTCTTTCTCTCTCTCTCTCTCTCTCTCTCTCTCTCTCTCTCTTTCTCTCTATTTATCTTGTATTCAATGGAAAATGCATTGCATAGCAGTCGAAGAAAATAACATTGAAGAAAACTTTCGAAGAAGAAAAATTGCTGGGTAGAAACGGGATAATTTTCTCTTAAAAAATAGTGAGCTTATTGCCACGCTATGAAGGAAAGAGTATTCGATAGCATGTCTATACAGAGCTCGGTTGGGATGTTCTGTCAACATTCCTCTCACTTAGCCCATTCAGACTACCACATTTTTCGTCGCTTTCTAACTATCTGAAGGTTTTTTCATCAACAATGTAAATCTTAAAACGAGACTTGAGGAATTACTTGAGTCAAAACCTAGTGATTTCTATTGTTGCGATACTGAACTGATTGGATCTTTGGCAAAGGTCTGTAATCAATGAAGGGAAATAAATTGTTGAATGATTTGTAGGATTGTTAATAAATAATTAGCATTAAAATAAATTATAAGAAAGAATGGCTTTATAACTGTTAATAAATAATAAGCTTTAAAATAAATGATAAACGAGCGAATTTATATCACAAAATAATTTACCAATCTATCTATCTATCTATCTATCTATCTATCTATCTTATCACTGATGGAAAAAAAAACTTTACATAGAAGTTGAACAATATAACTTTGAAGAATATTTACGAAGATAAAAACTTACTCAGTAGCATAAAAATAATAGTTCTTCAAGAATAGTTAGCTTATTGCCAGGCGGTGAAGGAAAGAGTATTCGACGATACCTCTTTATATATGCACAAACGACATATTCCTTCGAATCATCTAATTCCGGCTTTGTTTCATCCAGGGCCTACGATTAAGCATCACTGAAGAAAGAGATACCTCGTCTTTAAGAAGGCCGTTTATTCCATGCCCCCTGAGTAATCGGTCAGTTAAGTGCCATACGTGATACACGCTTGGGGGAATATATCTCTTTCCAGACATGACTGACTGGGTAGAAGATTATCCCACAGTAGTTTGGCATTGCTTTCTGCGGTAAACTGGTTGCCAGCCAAGGCAATAGAACCCATTCTGTCTTATTATTTAACACATAACTGGAGGTAAGAGACGGATTAATACGTTTCCCAAGGGTATTTGTGCGTAAGTGATTGCAAGGAATTCAACTGGAATTCGAACTCGGTTCCCCGATTTGCCGTTACGAGTCGATATCCACTGCACTACAACGCACATCATCCGAATAATACATCCACCAAAATAAAATCTAGTGCACCTTGTTTGAGAAATTAAAACAAAGGGGAGACTTTACCCGAGAGAAGATTTCCAGACTGAGTTGATTTTACAGTGTTTTCTATATAATCATTTCACCCATGGAAGGCAATGCCGCCACTGGTGTGCTAAAAGGTTACAGTGAGAAAGAAAAACAATTTATATGTCGAAGAAAAGATAAGAGGTGGATGGGAATCAAAGATATAAAAGATGGCAATTTACGTTGTATTTAAACTTTTGGAGACTGTAACTATCAAGGAAGCAAGCAAATGGAAGGGTAATCCATAAACAAGAAGTGCAGAATAGAAAGTGTTGGAGTAGAAGAGGTGGTTACATTTAACTATTTTGACGGTAAAGGGGTAGGGACTTGATGCCAATCTATTAGCACGAGTAAATACACATGGTCGGCTAACAAGGAAAAGAAGATTATCAGAGATATTGTCATTAAAATATGTGTAGAAAAGATAGAGATTAGTCATAACATGTCGGTAAGAATGTGACAAAGACGAGCTGCTAAGTCATGATTAATCATATTGCAGATCCTCGTTTAGATTTTGTCGAGAACCTCAAGGTGAATAGCAGGATCAATCATATTGCAGATCCTCGTTTAGATTTTGCCGAGAACCTCAAGGTGAATAGCAGGGTCAATCATATTGCAGATCCTTGTTTAGATTTTGTCGAGAACCTCAAGATGAATAGCAGGATCAATCATATTGCAGATCCTCGTTTAGATTTTGTCGAGAACCTCAAGGTGAATAGAAGGATCAATCATATTGCAGATCCTCGTTTAGATTTTGTCGAGACCCTCAAGATGAATAGCAGGATCAATCATATTGCAGATCCTCGTTTAGATTTTGTCGAGAACCTCAAGGTGAATAGCAGGATCAATCATATTGCAGATCCTCGTTTAGATTTTGTCGAGACCCTCAAGGTGAATAGCAGGGTCAATCATATTGCAGATCTTCGTTTAGATTTTGTCGAGAACCTCAAGGTGAATAGCAGGATCAATCATATTGCAGATCCTCGTTTAGATTTTGTCGAGACCCTCAAGGTGAATAGCAGGATCAATCATATTGCAGATCCTCGTTTAGATTTTGTCGAGACCCTCAAGATGAATAGCAGGATCAATCATATTGCAGATCCTCGCTTAGATTTTGTCGAGACCCTCAAGATGAATAGCAGGATCAATCATATTGCAGATCCTCGTTTAGATTTTGTCGAGTCTCTCAAGATGAATAGCAGGATCAATCATATTGCAGATCCTCGTTTAGATTTTGTTGAGACCCTCAAGGTGAATAGCAGGGTCAATCATATTGCAGATCCTCGTTTAGATTTTGTCGAGAACCTCAAGATGAATAGCAGGATCAATCATATTGCAGATCCTCGTTTAGATTTTGTCGAGAACCTCAAGATGAATAGCAGGATCAATCATATTGCAGATCCTCGTTTAGATTTCATCGAGACCCTCAAGATGAATAGCAGGATCAATCATATTGCAGATCCTCGTTTAGATTTTGTCGAGACCCTCAAGATGAATAGCAGGATCAATCATATTGCAGATCCTCGTTTAGATTTTGTCGAGACCATCAAGGTGAATAGCAGGATCAATCATATTGCAGATCCTCGTTTAGATTTTGTCGAGAACCTCAAGATGAATAGCAGGATCAATCATATTGCAGATCCTCGTTTAGATTTCGTCGAGACCCTCAAGATGAATAGCAGGATCAATCATATTGCAGATCCTCGTTTAGATTTTGTCGAGACCCTCAAGATGAATAGCAGGATCAATCATATTGCAGATCCTCGTTTAGATTTTGTCGAGACCCTCAAGATGATTAGCAGGATCAATCATATTGCAGATCCTCGTTTAGATTTTGTCGAGACCCTCAAGGTGAATAGCAGGATCAATCATATTGCAGAACCTCGTTTAGATTTTGTCGAGACCCTCAAGATGAATAGCAGGATCAATCATATTGCAGATCCTCGTTTAGATTTTGTCGAGAACCTCATGATGAATAGCAGGATCAATCATATTGCAGATCCTCGTTTAGATTTTGTCGAGACCCTCAAGATGAATAGCAGGATCAATCATATTGCAGATCCTCGTTTAGATTTTGTCGAGACCCTCAAGATGAATAGCAGGATCAATCATATTGCAGATCCTCGTTTAGATTTTGTCGAGTCTCTCAAGATGAATAGCAGGATCAATCATATTGCAGATCCTCGTTTAGATTTCGTCGAGACCCTCAAGGTGAATAGCAGGATCAATCATATTGCAGATCCTCGTTTAGATTTTGTCGAGACCCTCAAGATGAATAGCAGGATCAATCATATTGCAGATCCTCGTTTAGATTTTGTCGAGACCCTCAAGGTGAATAGCAGGATCAATCATATTGCAGATCCTCGTTTAGATTTTGTCGATTCCCTCAAGATGAATAGCAGGATCAATCATATTGCAGATCCTCGTTTAGATTTTGTCGAGACCCTCAAGATGAATAGCAGGATCAATCATATTGCAGATCCTCGTTTAAATTTTGTCGAGTCTCTCAAGATGAATAGCAGGATCAATCATATTGCAGATCCTCGTTTAGATTTCGTCGAGACCCTCAAGATGAATAGCAGGATCAATCATATTGCAGATCCTCGTTTAGATTTTGTTGAGACCCTCAAGGTGAATAGCAGGGTCAATCATATTGCAGATCCTCGTTTAGATTTTGTCGAGAACCTCAAGATGAATAGCAGGATCAATCATATTGCAGATCCTCGTTTAGATTTTGTCGAGAACCTCAAGATGAATAGCAGGATCAATCATATTGCAGATCCTCGTTTAGATTTCATCGAGACCCTCAAGATGAATAGCAGGATCAATCATATTGCAGATCCTCGTTTAGATTTTGTCGAGACCCTCAAGATGAATAGCAGGATCAATCATATTGCAGATCCTCGTTTAGATTTTGTCGAGTCTCTCAAGATGAATAGCAGGATCAATCATATTGCAGATCCTCGTTTAGATTTTGTCGAGACCCTCAAGATGAATAGCAGGATCAATCATATTGCAGATCCTCATTTAGATTTTGTCGAGTCTCTCAAGATGAATAGCAGGATCAATCATATTGCAGATCCTCGTTTAGATTTTGTCGAGTCTCTCATGATGAATAGCAGGGTCAATCATATTGCAGATCCTCGTTTAGATTTTATCGAGATCCTCAAGATGAATAGCAGGGTCAATCATATTGCAGATCCTCTTTCAGAATTTTTTGAGAACCTCAAGATGAATAGCAGTTCAATCATATTGTAACCCCATTTTTCTACCAGTAGATGCTGCTATGAATTCATTTCATTTGAAGTCATTTGAGAGAGTAAGGCCAAGTTGTCGATGTGTGTTGCTCTAGAAGAAACTAGCTTTAATCATTCGGGTGGTATACAGGAAAGTTTCACTAAGATGTCTAAAGAAAAGCAGCATTGTTTTTGTTATGTCGTGAGTAAGAATAAATAACACAACAACAGGAATAGGTTAATTGTTGTATTTCGTGAAATAGTATTTACAAAGGTTATTAGTATCCAATACAAGAATAAAGGTTAATCATCTCAACCGTCGTAAGACGTAGTATGAGCAATGGGTACTTCCGGGTCGTCACCGGAAGTCTACGACTGACTTGTCAATCGGCTGCTCGGCACACTCACTACTGCGTAGATGCCACCATTACTTTACATAGTAATGGAATAGTCCATTATAGCCGAATAGGCGCGGGCGTCCCAACAGTTTTAGAGACATTATAATTTAAAAGCCATTTTGCAAGCCTATTCAATCACAGATTGTATGTCTTTTTGACAGGCAGCAGCTAGGTTTATCTTGTCAGATTGACTGGGTAGATTTCTTATTGAGACGGAAGTAAATGGTGGTGTAGTCTGCATATATGCCTCCCATGGAATTGATTGTATAAGGAAAATTATTGATGAAGATCAGAAAAGGCGTTGGACCTTAGCTAGAGTCGTGAAGCACAACCACGTTTATCAACCCCTTGTGGGTAATATTTACCTGGAATATATTTTGGATTGGAAGATTACTTTTACGAGTAAATAGTGCATTACTTTTATATTTTTGAAAATATCAAAAAACTTTACAGATAAAACTTCTATTATTTTACGCAGAGCGTTTAGAAAAAACGGATTGATAACTGTCTAAATGGAATCAGCATGTAAGTGAATGTTAGCTAACAGATATGGGTATTCGTCATCCTAAGACAGCTCTCGGAATGCTGGATATAATGGATCACGCTAGCTACTGTCGGAGTCATGTGATGAGACATAGCTTTATCTTTCTTTAAGCACGTTTGAATCATGCAAGTAGAAGTACTGTAAGTTGTTAAAGGATAATGACATATTTGTCCGAAAGGAATGATATTTAGAAGAGTGTAACTAATTCGTTCTAGTTGGACGTCGTATTTGAAACAAAAGCCGGGCATCTTGTAAACCAGTCCGTCTAAGGGACAATCACACCTAGAATCTCTTAAATTCGGTGTATTTTCCGACTGACCAAATCGTGGAATTGCTCATTAAGATACTGTCGACGTGATCAAGAGATACTGATTGAGATAATACCAACGAGATTCGTGTTTCTAGTTAGGCACACGTTCGCTATCAATTTGCGAAGGAACCGTTCTAGCGTCCAGTTATAGAGCATGGAAGAAATCGAAAAATATTGACAATTATTCTAGTCAATAAAAAGGACTTCGATTGTACCTTCTTTATATATATTCCAGTTAGTCAGTTAAGTGCCATGCGTAATACACGCGTGGGCGATTATCCCTCGACTGGGCAGAGGATTATCCCTCAGTAGGTTGCCATTGCTTTCTGCGGTAGACTGGTTGCCAGCCAAGGCTATAGAACCCAGTCTATCCTATTATTTAACCCGTAACTGGAGAGAAGAAACGGATTATTATCTTTCCTGAAGATATTTGGACGTAAGTGAATGCAAGGAAATTCAGCTGGAATTCGAACTCGGCTCCCCTATTTCTCGTTTCGAGCCGATATCCACTGCACCAAAACACACATCCTTTCATATATTTACTTGTGCAAAATAATTGAAACAATTGTTTTAGTTCTCTTTTCTTTAATCATACGGTCAGTTTTAGAACAACTGAAGTTACAGGATATAAACAATTACTATCTTTTCCTCAGACAGGATCATTTGAGGTGATGTACGTATTTATGTACGAGATCTGTGATCAAATTTGTTTGGCATTGAATATATCAGGCCATTAATGATGCATTACATTTTTATCACGCCCAGACGCGGTATCGACTGTTGATTAGTGGTTCTGCGGCCATTGTCTTCGATGGACGTTACTCCAATGAAGAATACAAAAATTGTAACGCCGCACAAACACACTGACAAGCTTTAGGAATATGTTGGTGGCGTCAGCCTTTTAACTGTCAGTCGTATAATCCAGGCGAACAAACAGACTGGACACATCAGTTCAAAAACGTTAAGAAAATACAGCAGGAAAAGAAAACCAACGCCAAGAGACGACATATAAGTGATGGAAAGTGTGAAAGATCCTGGAAAGGTATTATTTCTTTTGTTTAAACTAATTTACACAGGTTTGTAAATATCGAGGTGTATATCTAGGCATCTCATACAGGAAGCGAATCTAGGTGCAAATGTGAGGCTGAATGAAACTGTAGTCAGCGTTGAAATAGAATAGACGTGGATACTTTCTGTTGACCTTTATCATTATCATATTGGTGCGTTATATTAGATCTATCCAATCAGTAGAGAAAAAATGCTGTTCAGATGTTCCAGTACAGTCTCCAAGCATTTTTTTCTCTGACATTTAGCTAGTTGTTGGTTGGTTGTTTTGTTTTTATGGCAATTCAACCTCGGCGGGTCATTTATTGCCAAGTAAATTTTTATTTATTTATTGTTGGTAATACATTTTCTTTTAACAGTTTATTGTTGTTTCTATATAAGTTTTCTATCTAGTAATATTTTTTCCTTTTCGAGTATGAAGATTCATTGGTACTTGTTTTTGTAAGGGTAGGCCCCCAAGTCCTACACTTGTTATTTAACCCATAACTGGAGGGAAGGGACGGATTAATAGTTTTCTCACGGGTACCAGTGCTTAAGTGAATGCATAGCATTCAACTGGAATTCGAACTCGGCTCACCGATATCTCTTTCCGAGCCGATATTCACTGCACCACAACGTACATCCGTCACAAACGCTTACAGCGGTCACCCATCTAAGTATCGATCAGGCTCAACCTTGCTTAATTTCGGTGATCAAGCGAGAACCGACGTATTCAACGTGATATGGCCGTAAGTCAAATTTAGCTAGAATCTTGAACTTTTTTTTAATCATTTCACCCCAAGCAAGGCATTCCACTGCCACTATTGCGCTTGGGGCTACATAGGGGGAGATAAATAAGAAGAGTGGTTAGATATAGGAAATGTCAGAAGCGGGGTGATAGATAGTTGGGTGGGTGGGAAGAGTGGTTGAAAGAATGGAAGTTAGTTTGTTAGGAGGTGTCTAGTGACCTTACATTTAAACTCCTGGAGATTGTAGCCGTCGGGGAAGCAGTCATGTGGAAGAGAATTCCACAGTCGGGAGGTGCGAGAAAAGAAGCTGTTGGAGTAGAAGTTGCGGTTGCATTTTATCGGTTTCAGTGTAAAAGGGTGGGATCTAGTTGCTAATCTAGTATCTCGTGCAAATTCGAACCTAGGGGGCACCAGTGATCCAAGTTCATCGGAGCAGAAGCCATGAAAGTATTTATAGAAGAGACACAGGGAAGCCACGTCACGCCGGTGAGAGAGAGACTGCAGGCGGTCTGCTAAGTCGGTATCGATCACATTACAGACCCTCCGCTGTACCTTGTCTAGAAGCCCAAGGAGAATAGCAGGGGTACCCGACCAGATATGGCAACAGTATTCAATGCACGGGTGGATGGTAGATTTATAAATGTGCAGGATAGATTCAGACGGAAAAAACCTCTGGGCCCTGCACAGAGAACCGACTTTCATAGCAGCGGATTTAACAATGGATTCGATATAGTCATTCCACTTGTGGCCCGCTGAAAGTGTGAAACTAAGGAGGCGTAGTGTTTTACTCTCTGGGAGGCAGGCCTGGTCCATGCCAATAGGAGGTAGGCGCGATTACCTATGATGATTAATTGATAGTAGCTTCATTTTAGAAGCATTAAAATTTATGAGCCATTTCTTACCCCAGTCCACTACTCTGTACTTAACAGATTGAAAACTGGAATATTACTAATCATTTCACCACCATATTATCTTTTGTATAACATCAACAAAAACTTGGTGAAGCTTCTAGGTATATACTTCTGCATTATATTGTTGATGAGGGTTAATAGTTGAAACGTAGCAATATCTGCTATAGCCTAAAGTACTTTTGGGGCGGAGGTCCATCAATTACACGATCTCTGTCACTTCCAACCTTTGTTATTCTTCTTAAAATTTATGTTTATTGAATAGACCCTCGCTTCTAATTGGTTTAAAGAGTTAAATAGAATTTTCTGTATGATTGTATGTGCTTACTGTGAAAATTTTTTATCAAGCATTGTGTGGCATTTAGGCTCAAAATTCATGGCTATCCCCTGAAAGAATCAGAAGATTTGTCCTTATATTACGATGAACTAGTGCATTTATCTTGATAAAATTATGATATTTAGAGAGAACTAAAATGCTGCTGTCTCTATTCATCTTCTATGATTCGAGATGTTTCAGAAGGGGTGGAAGATATCATGATAATCCGCGATTTTTTCATCTGATGCTTCTCTGAAGAATGACAGTCGTTTTTTCTGATCCTCAATCTCTGACATCCGTCCACGTAAAATAGGTAGCCTACTGCCCTTCTCTGTATCTATTTTTGCTTTTACAATGATAAGTGTCAATGTTTTTTTCAATTTTTTCTTCCTCTATCTGATTTTGTGTATAAGTGTCCTTTCAGTTTCCATTTGTCTTAAGATATCTTCGTTACTTACGCTCTCTTTCCATGTAAGTCTCATAATTCTTCTATAGCACAACTTTTCTGCTGCCTCCAGTATTGTCTTAATCACCGAAGTGTTCTCTATAATAGCATCTCATATTTTACTCCATTTAGAGTTTATTGTCAACTAAATCATGTTGAAAGTTACTCTGACGCTGACGTGCGCATATAAAATTGCACTTGCTGTCGATCTTAGCAGTGATAACGTTAAATGAATGGGGCGTTCTAGAAGGTAAGAAAGAGACCGGTCCGACAGGCGACGTTAGATGCGCGCTAATGTCACTCAGCGAAGGCGGATACTGCGGCTGAGGTGAGCAAAAACACCTGATGAGGAATGAGCAGGACCGCTCATTAATAAAATCATGATACATAAATTCACAAGAAAATATAATACTACAAAGCCTTGATGTCACTAATGAGGACGTTTATAAAGATAGTGATTTAGTAATGTGGGATAATGTTGAATATTCAATTAATAATAATAATGATAATATTTTCTTTTTACAAAATTGATTATTAGGAAATATGAAGCTATTACTGCCATGAGATATCAGGTCAAACCCGGAAAAATGTCTATACAGCAGAAATAAAAAAAAATATGAACAATCTTGGATCTTGATGTGAAAATTTTAAAAATGTGGCTCATGAGGACATCAGTAATACCAGTGGTATTTGCAGCAGACTTCTTCTTTAGTCTTATTGAAAAAATCCCTGATTGCATATCTCTTAAAAAATGCAAAGATTGTTTACACAAGTACAACAAATTTATTAAGACAAGCTTTATCAGTAAAAAATGTGTGGATTTAATTTGTATTGTTTATTTTACAAAAATGGTCAGTGAAAATGTCATGAAAACATTTGTAAACGGAGGTTTCAATATTAAGACCTAGAAAGAAATGTGTATATAACATAAATCAAGCGAAATATAAATAATCAATTATAATAAAGACCGTTTGGTAATTACTTGTATGTATATAAACTCTACTGTAAATAATATCGTTATATATATATATATTGTAATATAATTTCAGTATTTTCGTGACACAGAATTTCCCATGAAATAAAAAAAAATATGAACAATCTTGGATCTTGATGTGAAAATTTTAAAAATGTGGCTCATGAGGACATCATTAATACCAGTGGTATTTGCAGCAGACTTCTTTAGTCTTATTGAAAAAATCCCTGATTGCATATCTCTTAAAAAATGCAAAGATTGTTTACACAAGTACAACAAATTTATTAAGACAAGCTTTATCAGTAAAAAATGTGTGGATTTAATTTGTATTGTTTATTTTACAAAAATGGTCAGTGAAAATGTCATGAAAACATTTGTAAACGGAGGTTTCAATATTAAGACCTAGAAAGATATGTGTATATAACATAAATCAAACGAAATATAAATAATCAATTATAATAAAGACCGTTTGGTAATTACTTGTATGTATATAAACTCTACTGTAAATAATATCGTTATATATATATATTATAATATAATTTCAGTATTTTCGTGACACAGAATTTCCCATGATTAACAATTATGTTTGGACTCCATCTCCAACAATCATTTAGGAGTGACTAACAGAATTTTTATATGTTAGTCGGCCACAAAATGATCGCTTGGAAATAATCAAAGTTAAAATATGATTATGAAATATACGACATTCTGTATCGCGAAAATGATGAGCTTAATTATATTACAATAATATTTAGCTTTGCTTTTGTACTGGGCTTATATATATATATATATATATATATATATATATATATATATAGCCATGTTGACACACTCATGGAGAGAGAGAAAATAGTGAGGCAGCGTCGGCTCAGTTTATTCTCTTTACTACCAGTTATGAAGTCTGTGACCGCGTATTAGCTTTTTAACGGTGTATGATTATTTTATTTTTTGCAAAACTTATGTCATCTAGAAAAGAATATATATATATATATATATATATATATATATAAGAAAAATTAAGGCAGACATGTTATTTCATGGTAAATCGGAGGTACAGGTCAATTTTCAGGCGAACCATCATCATCTTCCGTCTTTTTATTTTACAAAGGATTTTACACTAATGAAATTCACAAAGGCCTAAAAAAACGGAATAAAAATAAACATCACACCCTTAAAAAAGAAAATTTAAGAATAAATAAATCATTACATCAGTTCGGCGAATACACACACATATTCATACATAAGCATATATATACGCAACAAATAATCAAAGAACAGGAGAAAGAGCGGATGTCAGCTCAAATCTAGTTATACATTCAGCAAGTCAGACCGCTGACCCGTAGATTTTAAAGGTAAAGGAAGAGGATTAGGTGAGAGAGAGAGAGAGAGAGAGAGAGAGAGAGAGAGAGAGAAAGAGAAAGATATATAGAGATAGCGTTAAAAAGAAACGGTAAAGCGTAAACGAAAAGAGAGGAAGAGGCCTTTGTGAATTTCATTCGTGTAAAATCTTTTGTACCATAAAGACGGAAGCTGATGCGATTCGCCTGAAAATAGGCAAAAACTTCCGATTTACCATAAAATAAAGTGTTTGCCTTAATTTTTCTTATATTTGCTCTATATGTAATTATATACATATATATTTAGAGCTCTCTTAGAGAATTATCCTACCACATTGTGTACAGGATACTTCTTTGGATTCTTCTATATCTACACCGCATGCTGACATATATATATATATATATATATATATATATATATATATATATATATATATGATAAAGACGGTTGTGTATATATTTTACTGACGGATTTGTATATATTTTACTGTCAGGTGAGCATTACTACTACTACTACTAAAATTTCTTTGTTGATGAGCCTATTTTACAAAAATGACTAGTGAAATATATATTTTGACATTTCTGTCTTTAGTTTTCAGACTGGGAAGCGAAATGAACTGTGTATTTAACAGAAATCAAGAAGAAGAAGAAGCAGACGAATATTTAGGCGAATTGAAATTTTGGATTTCATCTGCTAAAAATAAACGAGTATATTTTATTAAACTTTTCTACGATTTACTGACGCTCTTTCTGCGTTTTATCTTTAACAATGCACTATTTAATTTTTGCATCAATTATGTCATCCTGTAGAGAAGAATATATATATATATATATATATATATATATATATATATATATATATATATATATATATGCTCCCTATTGAAATAAAGAAAGTTTTGTATTTATTTGTATACGAGTTTGTTCATACCGTCCAAAATGACGGCAAAATATTTATATCGAACCCCGTCTAAAATGACGTCAACATATATATTGATGTACATATTGAGTATCTTGCATTAAGACATAAAAAAACTCCAAAACTATATGCGAAATACAAGATATATATATATATATATATATATATATATATATATATATATATTTTTATTTGTCTTCCTAATTAAAAATATATAGCGACACGGGAATCTCTGGGTTTCAAGATTTCTATCTCATCATCAGGCAATGTTAGATCATAGTTGTGAAAATGTTTTTGAAAATCATTTTTAGAACTATGATCTAACATTGACTAATGACGATATCTATCTATCTATCTATCTATCTATCTATCTATATATATATATATATATATATATGTATATAGTTTATTTGTTTGGATATTAGTTTTAATTATTTTTTAATATGTTGGTTGTTTAAACCATTTCATTTATCTCCGGGATTTTCCATCAAATATATATATATTTTACGGAACATATATATATATATATATATATATATATATATATATATATATATATAAATTTTTTCCAGTTTGTCTTACAATTATTTCACGTATTTTCGAATCATTCTTTTAGACCTAATTTACAATTATGCATATCAGTCCGAAGCTATTAGTCGGTAAAATCGTCTTTCAGGAATAATGAGCCTTATTTAAAAATTCGCAGAATTAATTTTGGACGCTGATCAGAGAATTCGTGTCCGTCCGATCGGAAGACATGAATGACAACATCGAGCTAAATGACACCTCTCAGAGAAATAAAACGCTGTTATTTGAATATTTTTGGACTTATTTTGTGCCTATTTACAATTATATTTTTAGAAAATGCAAATAGAAAAAAATTCACTGAAGCTCGACATGAGAATAAAATTTGGCATTTAAATGCCAAGCGTAATACACGGTTGGTCACTTCTGATTCATTACTGACAAAGCATATTCTCCTGCACTGTTTCTTTTAGAGTTAGACTGGTTATAAACCAGTTTTGTAATAACGTTTCCTTTTGGCTATTTAACCCATAGCTCGCGGCACATGTAATGAATTTAAACTCTTTAATGGTATCTTCATATAAGTTAAAAATAATGAATCCGACTGTAATTCAAAATCGTTTCCTAGATTTCTCATTTCAAATACTAGCCATTAGACCTTATTTATACATGAACAGATAATACCATTATATGAAACAGTATTTTTAAGATATTATCATCAAATTACCATAATTTTCAGACTAATAAATAAACCGTTTTTCTCTCCTGTTAAAAGATAAACGTAACTTTTAGTTATCACATTTATTTTTTAAAACTTTTCCGAATATTACTAGTTGCATCCCTTTTTTTGTTTTTTGTTTCATTTATTTTACATCGTTTGTTGTTAATAGATATTACATTATGAAAACATGAGAAATAAGTTTGAAATGTTATACAGCTTAGATTGTTTTAAAGGGGACGAATATAATTATATACGGTTGTTCTAATTACCCAGAGTGAAGTGGAAGAATAATCTGCTATTGATCATGATATTGCAAGGATTTTAGGGATGCTCTCTTTTCTATTCGATATGTTACATACCATTTTTGTTCTTTGGTATATACTGTTTCGACGAAGAATAAACTGGAACGAAAATTGACGAACGTCTTGACGGACAAACGATGAACAAAGAACACGGATTTATAAAAATATAGAATCATATTTTTTTCTTTTTTCTACAGTGACTCGGCGCTGAGTGGTCGAACCGGTAGCTCACGCGTATATGAGACACAGTTAACTGCTGCGTCTGTTTTCTCTTTTCAATCCAATATCCTCTCTCTTTCCTCACTAATCTCACCGTATTCCGATGTAATCTCTTGCCTCTCTCTCTCTCTCTCTCTCTCTCTCTCAGCCTCTCCCTGCCTAGGCGAGATTCGTGTGACACGTCAACCTACCGCCACGTATTTGTTCGATAAATTCGAATGTTTATATTCTCTGACTTTGAATACGCTCTTTATCAAAACATAGTCACGCCTGTCATTTCGGTTTTTGCACTGTTGACCTTTCAGAACAATATTGATTTTTTTCTAAATTCCGCCTGCTCCATCATTATTTAATCAATGTAAAATACATTTTCAGCAAAATTACACATCATAGTAAGAGAATATATAACACAGCCTGAACATCTTTAATCGTTTCACCTCGAGCAAGCAATAGAACCATTAAGACGCAATCGGTTATTTATTATGAGTAACTATGAGAAAAAGAAAATATTATTAAGGAGAGAGAACAATAAAATAACAGGAAGACAACGATTGGCATTACATTCGAATTTTTGATGGTCAAAGTTAAATGGAAATGAAGATGTCGGATAAGAATTTTACAAGTGAGTATTGCAGGAGAAGAAACTGTTAGCATAGAACTTACGATTATATTTATCATTTCAAAAGTCACATGATGAAAATAGTCGCCAGTCTACTAGCAAGTTGAAATTTATAAGTTCTAGTTAGCAAAGATTGAACTTGATCAGAACAAATATCATGACAATATTTATAGAAATAGTGTAAGTCCTATCACGGCATTAGAAAGATGACTAAGACCAAATCTGCTATTTAACCCATGGAACATTAGAAACGCAATCTTATCATGTCAAGGGACAAGGATTTTCTATCCACCATATCCTAGTAATATTTAACTCTTTATCCCGCTTCCTATTTTTGTATAATGTACAGTATTCGGTATTGCTCTACCTTGAGGTATTCTTGGGCATTATCAGGTGTAGACTTTAGAAAAAGTATATATGTTCACCTATCGCTCTGATATACATTTTTTGCCTGATCTTCTGATCAGAAGAATAGGGTTAGTCCTTCTGTAGCGATATCAGTGTCTGCCAATGAATAGAAAATTCTGGGTTGTGCAAATCATTATTTTAGTCTTGCCCTAATGATTATCTCCAAAGTAAAGTGATCTCTCAACAAAGACATGGTAAACGATCCTGAGAAAGAAGGTCGTCGAATAAATATAAAGACAATGAGTGTTTACTATAAGACAACCGTCATGATCAGCCGATAGCGGAGGGTTTGCCAGATTGACGAGAGACCATCGAGTAAAAATTATATATATTCGTCTATCGCTCTGAATGATATTACTCAATAGTTTTTTTGTCAGGAGTAAACGCTTATCCTTTTTCTGTTTAGGATTGTGTTTCTGGTTCTTTCTACTTTAACAATATACTTCTAACGACTTCACTTGATATTAAAAAAAAACGTTTTTTACTAATTATTTCTCTATTCCTTTCTTTTCTTTTTTCATCCTTCAGTGGAAATGGATAGGTTCGCATAACATCTGGTTCACAGTCTCTCCCTTCTTCTGTTCAGAAGTAGAACCCTTATTTTCTGTTTGAGTTAGGATGCCGGTTCCCTCCTGAAGTCTATTTTAACTCAATATTTCTGACGACTCAAAATCAAAAAAATTATTTACATTTTTAATTTAACCTTTTAATTTTTTAATTTTTTTTCTCATCAGTGAGTGGGAGTAGATAGAAATCTTTCTATATTTCGGACATAAGATATTTTAAGTATTTACACTATTTATATTTTCGTACTCTTGTCCTCATCATTATTGTCATATTAACGACATTTTGTTTAAGTTAACACTCCAAGATTGGTCAACTTTCCTGTGGCCAGGTTTGAACTCACGCCTATTTGGGTCAATTTACTGTATTATTTAAACAATCGTTCTTATCCACTGGGCCATGTAGTTCGAAATTTTAACTTATATTAGCTGAAGAAGGCCGGAGTGTACAACGGCCAAAATGACGTAAAGACGACAATAAAGATTGGGAGAACAATTTGAACTATTTAAATAGCGTAAATGGTAGTAGATAGCTTCGCATATCGTCCCGTTCACACTCCTCTCCCTTAATTTGATCAGGAGTTGATTTGATTCCTGTTTAGATTTGGGTTTCCCGTTTCCTTGAACATATTTCCGTTTCCTTTTACTTTCAGTGGTCCCTCTTTGCTTGTTAGTGAAATTGTCTCTTTGCTTGGCGGAATTGATAGAAAATAGATCAAAATAGAAATCGACTGAAACTATTAGTAACGTCTTGTTGTAGAAAGCACTATTCTTATGCGAAACTTTCGTTAACTTTTTTAATGAGTTAGCACTGTAAATTAATTTGCACCAATTTTAGAAGTTTTTCTCATTAGCTGCTCTTTATTAATGTCGGCTCAGTTGTATGTAATTTATCAGCGATATTGTTATGCATCTCACAGTGTAAAACCACCGACATTTCTGGTTAGATTCGTCATCGTTTATTACAATATCAAACGAATTCTTACATGTCTCCTAACAATAATGAATGCAAATTGTATTACAACGTTCTTAGTGAGGCCGAAGCCGACATATCATTTTATGTGTCGAGAAATGAAAGACAAAGCGTGCCATATTCTCAGATGCTTGGAAAAAAACACAAAAAACAAAAGAGAAACAGTGATGATTTTGAACAATCAAGACATTACAAATAAAAGGCGACTGAGAAGAAAGAAATTCTTAATAATGACTAAACAAGAAAATATAACAAAACAAGGTGAGAACAGACATTGCAATTATCCTGTAAACAACTATGCAATTCCTATTTGGAACGAGGTGAGACATTGAAATTCCGAATACATTTTGACAATGAATTAATCCATTTCAGTATTTACATTATTCGGACCATTGTCTTAATCTTTGTTGTATTATACTAGAGAAAACCATTAATATAAAAAATTGCAAAATTAACTCTAGTAAAAAATATATTATTGGACATTAGTTTTATAATTCCTCAAAATTCAGATGTTCATGTCCTTGACACATCGTTCAGTGGATATAGACGTTGATTATTTCTTGACTTAACTCTTAGAGTTGTGAGTTCAGTACCAGGATACAGCAGTGGTGAACAAGGGACTTGCAGGATTAGAGAGAGATAACTCATGACTTCCAGTGAAGGCTTTACGCAAAGAATGAGGATGATATATCCCAGTGATTGTAATAAAGAGTTCCGTTCGAAATTCTTACCACCGCCCGAAAGTCGTACAAATGGCAACTAAAAATGAGGACAATAGTCGAATAATGTAAATACTTAAAGTACTACCTCCTCTCCGAAATAGAGACAAATAGTAATCCACTACAATTTTCCCACGCTTTTTTATGATCATATTGTCCCAACAAGGCATTTTACTGCCACTGTTTTGCAGGGGGTGACATAGGAAGAAGGAATGACAGGCTATAGATGGTGTAAGGAAGTGGGTAATAGAAGGATGAGAATACTGATGAGAGTGGAGTGGATGGAGAAAGGAACATGAGAGATAGTATACAGGTTAGTGAGATTCGAGGTGACTATAGATTTTACATTTAAATTATTGGGGGATTGAAGCTGTCGGGGAAGCAAGTAAATGAAACGGAATTCCACAGACGGGAAGTGGAAGAAAAGAAGCTGATGGAGTAAATTTTCGCAGTAAATGTATTCCGAGACCCACGCGAAACGCGAAAAACCGCGAAGTACGGACACAATATTATTTTATTAGTTAAGTATATTTTAACCCTATATAAACCTACTCAATACTAATATTAACCCAGACTCTACCTGTATTATTTTTAGAGACTCTTACATAGTATTTTATGTATAATGCTTTTAGAATTTATGAAAATATATAATAAAATATCGGGTCTCATAACAGTAATAACAGTTGCGTATGACCGAACACACTATAAAGTACCGTATGCATCTATTGGACAACTGTTAAAAACATAATTTACGAAACGTTGCATATTTGAGAAGTGTGAAAAAAAAGACATAAGTTACAAAACCTTTTACACTACGTACATAGTTAGTAAGATTCATAAACCGTGAAACATTACAGCGAATAGTGTATTGTCTCTTGTATGTAGATACCACGCAAGAAGACGAGACCCTATGTGTTCGCTAGACGCAGAACTACTTTCAGTGCGTATGTTTTTTTTGTAAAATGGTGCAATATACTTTATAATTAATGTATTTTTTGTTTTTAATGCTTTAAAAGGTTTCTTTCTAGAGAGAAAATACCTATTTTACTGTTATATACATTTAAATATCAAACGTTTATGATTTTCGACTTCCCGCGGATTTTACGTTATTTTTCGTAATTTCCGCGCTAATAATATATATATATATATATATATATATATATATATATATATATATCATGCGATACAGCGAGACAGCGAAAGTTGAGCCGCGAAATGGTGAGAGAACACTGTATTTCATGACTCTGTTTTCCAGCTTTAAGCATTTCAACATGGTGTGATGGTTAGCAAGATTGTCTTAGTAAATCAATTACAAATGTGGAGTGACTTGTATTATTAATAGAAGCTTCAAACTTTCCTCCGTTTGCCGCATCTAATTTATACTTCTTCTAACTGTAGCTCTGTACCAGACGCTCTCATGCCTTGTTTTGACTGTGATTTATTGAAATCTTTTTATTTTTCTTAAAAAAGAAGCTCCTTGAATTTTTATGTTATATTTATTTTCCCTCCGAAGTTAACGTTAAGCAATATCGTCTTGCTAGATCAATTACTAGTGAGTTGTAAGTTTGATCCACACATGTTTCGAATGAGGTGAATCTTTGAAAAACCTACACATTTTGGCAATGAAATAATCCGTTACTTCTTACTCTTACTCATCTTTCCGGTTTTAGGCACTTCGACATGATGTTTTGGCTAGTAACCGTCTCACTAGATCAATTACGACTGACTAGTGAGTTGTATTCTCAAAGGAAGCTTCCAGTAGCTTAACTTGTGTCGCATATTCTTACACAGTTAGTATACAAAAAAGAAAATTTATAAAAATAATTTTTGATATTTTTCCATCAAATTGCTATGATAAATTAGGATTGTATAAGGCACGAGGAATATATATAAGATCCGTTGCTAAAGATGCCTGGAGAATAGTATGCTCCCCCTACTTCGTTATCATTTAATTTACATGTGTCATATTAGACTAAAAATAAAGTATTGCTGGTGCATATATGCTGGGCGTGATCAATATTCACTTTCAAATATTGATAGAGTGAGAAAAAACACAATAATAAAACGTTTACTTACGCTTAGGGAGAAAACTTAGTCTACACAGCGACGAGTCTTGCCCACGGATACAATGTTACAAACTTCTAAATATTCTATCGGCAAATATCCAGAAAAGTTCCGTTCCTTAATACTTTATGCACACCTTGTTCCAAAAGAAAAATAAAAGTACCACGAAATGATCTGCATAAAAACTGCTAAAACATTGTTAAGAATACTGCCATAAACTAAACATTCTTGACCTCATCATATCAAAGTTAAATGGCTAACTGCCCTTGCTTTCTTCATAAACATAAATTTCCTTACGCCACTTTTACTCATTTCATATCTTATCATAACTATTTTAACAGTTTTTGGTTCCAGTGGCTCTCAAACATTGTATTGAATAGTGTTTTATTCTAATACTTATTTTATTATGTTAACAAAGTGGTCCTATCAATCTTTCTGTCTTTTTTTAAAATGTTATTTCTGCTCATAAACAAAACTTAGATGTGGCAGAATGGTTAGTAATCTCGTCTTGCTAGATCAATTGCGACTGAGTAGTGAAGTCACTCCTCACTGGGTCCTCTACATCTTTAGCCCTGTGCTACGTCTACGATACGCTTTTCAATTCATTTATATTTTGATGGCACTATTACCTGGAAAGTTTTAAAATGATATTAAGCTGAAGCACCAGAAGGCCATCCTCGCTGGCAATAACTTTCAACACGGAGGGGGCGCAGGTTATTACCTGTCGCAGGTGTTGTTCCTAACAATGAGAATTGCTGATGGGGTTTCAGCGATTTTTCTACGGTATTAAAACCCATTTATATTGAACATGTGGCACATTCCGTAACGACGTAAGATTACTAAAATTACACTTATTTCTGTCATTAGACTGTATCCTTTTATCAATTCATTCATTGTTTCCACACGTTTAATTACCTTGTTTTGAATATATATATATATATATATATATAGTCTTTGAGATCATTTTACCCGACCAACTTCATTTTCTTAATGGTCGCCTTACGTTAACATACGTGAATTGCTGACGGAAAACAAAAAATTAAATTTTAATTAGAATATCAAACGTCTTCGAAAGGATTTACATTTTTCAAAAAGAATAATGACAACAATATTTTATCTTTCCTTTTAATAATAGAATAAACATTTTGATGATAAAATATCGTTTTTATTAAGTTTTATCCTTTTAAAAATATGATATGCTGTTTTATGTTATTTGTTTTTTTGGCATTTTAGTAGAGGTGCCTACATTCGTAGTTTCTTCCTTCCGTTTGATTACAACCTTCATCTCATAGATGATAAAAAATAACAAATCTTATGTTTTTAAGATTTTCTATAAAAAAAAAGTTACTTATATAATTTGTTTTTCGGTGCGTAGTTAAAAGAAGTATGTTTTTTTTTTTGCTTTTTTTTCAAACGTTCGTATTTACTTTTCGTAAGTGGGGAGGAAATATAGATTTTAAGTAAAGGATAGCATTTTTCGAAATGAGTTTCTAAAAATCCGAGAGCGTCTTTAATCTGGGCGACAGAGACATTTGGGCTCCAATCTGGAACAGTTAATTAAACGAATGTTCAAACTGACCGGAACGATAACAGCAAAATAAGAACTTGTCAGTCTAAATTCTATTTGTCAGATCTTGTCTTGATGATTGCGGGATGTCACTGTCTTTTATATAACCATATATATCGATGGGGCGAGTGAAATATCAAAAGCAATATTTATATATATATATATATATATATATAGAGAGAGAGAGAGAGAGAGAGAGAGAGAGAGAGAGAGAGAGAGACGAGAGAGAGAGAGAGAAAGAGAGAGAGAAACAGAAGGAGAGAGAAAGAGAGAGCATTTTGAAAACTTCTTTATTCCTAAAAGACTTTATATCATTTCCTCTTGACCTGTTGATATTTAGCCGCCAGATAAGTCTCTTTTTTCTTTTTCATGTCCATGCATTCCTAAGCCCTTCTTTCTGCTTATGTATATATATATATATATATATATATATATATATATATTACAAAAAACATTCTATCAATGAAACTAGATCAAGGTGTTTAATATAACGTCGATTAGGTGGAAAATTTGATTTATTGATATATATATTTTTGAACGTTATGTTTGATGGAAACACAAACATCAATAGAGGCTTCGTTTGTTTTATTTAACTAGCGTGGCAATTTTTTTTTCAGTAAAAAACACCATTCGATTTATTATTCTTTGCAGTCTCGGCCACGAGTTTTGCAATCTAGCAAATATATATTTTCTCTTTAAAGAATATTCACTCGTTCAGTTTTTGAATAAACAGATAGCTGCTCAGTTTTGTATCCGAAACGAAAATGAAGCCATTTGTAAAAATTAATGTAACTTTTTTTAATCTGACATATTTTCAGTATTTCAAATGTTATTTTCCGTGAATCCCCGTAGTTTAATAGGTGACCCGTTTATTTTAAACATTATTTATTTCGTCTACTGACCACAACAAAACAAGCCCATTGTATTAAACATGATCTAATAAACATAATCTGTCAGATAAATGTCATACGTGATACACACTCTGTACGATCATGTCTCGAAAGAGACATGGCTGACTGGGCAGAAGATTATCCCCAAATAAAATGCCATTGCTTTCTGCGGTAGACTGTTTGCCGCCAAGGGTATAGAACCCAATCTGTCCTATTATTTAACCCATAACAGGATGGGAAGTGATGGATTAATACCTTTCCCAAGGGTATTTTTGCGTAAGTGAATGCAAAGAATTTGAACAAAGCTCCCCGATTTCTCGTTCCGAGTCGATATACATTGCACCACAATGCCCCTTCAATAAACATAATAGATAACCTAGAAATACGAAAAACTAACAACAATGAAAAAAATTGAAAAAGAAAAGAAAAATAAATTAAAAAAATAAAAATATTTATAAAGCTGGCAAATCCAGGACGAACTACAATATAAAACACAATTACAAAAAAATTACAAAAACTATTTAAAAAAGATGTCGCTAAATTTTACAAAGGAACTAATATTGAAACAGAAAAAGAAATAGACAAAGCAGTTAAAAACATAGCCGCTAAACTAAAACTAGTCTATAGAATAAAACAATTACCAAAAGTAGAACCATTTATTGAACTAAAACACCATAAGGAAAATTTCACGAAGAAAAAAGAAGGCAAATTGCTGAAGGCCTCAAAAGTAACGCTGGAAAAGTAATTAAAGAAATGTTAGAAAAACTAGGCTCAAGTCTAAGAATCAAACAAAATAGGAAAGAATCAAGAAATAAAAATATCGAATCTATTGGTCTGAAAAAATTACCAATAAAAAAATTTACTCTTTCATATAATTTCTCTCTTTTTTTAACTTGTAAGTGAAGGTAACCGAAAAATCTAACGTCCAATGTAGTCTCTGCTCTTATTTGATCTGGAGTATATATATATATATATATATATATATATATATATATATATATATATATATATATAATTCTCTTAATACCCTGTCCGGTGGCAAAAGCTGCTTGGTAGCGACAGGAGTGGCAGTACCGCCTTGAGCTACCGAAACCTGTGTTATCACCCTGGTTGGCGGCTGATGAGAACAGGGTATCCCACGGGCTTTCACGCGTTGTATGATAAAAAAAATTGTAAGGGAAGGTAACCGAACAATCTTATAGTGGCTTTAAGGTCTTCACTTGATTGGATGGCTGATTTCTTTAACTCCTTCAATGTAACAGGAACTTGAATTCCTGATAAAGGAAAAAATTTCCTTTAAATTTGTGACCCCCTCTTTCTCTCATCCATTTTCCCCTCTTTCTCTCTCTAGGACATGCACTATAGTCACTGTCAGTCGCCTAATTTATTCGTAACTAAAAAAATCGAAATGGAATTCACCATGATGACTTTTAATTTCACTCATCTCTGGCAAGCTTTTTGGATTCTTTCTTTTTCCTGCTTGTTTAATTTTGGAAACGCATTTTTTAAATTTTAATTCCACATTTTCGTTGTTTTCTTGCACATAGCGCTGGTTAAATTTAAAAATAAATTGATTCTTGCCAGTGAAGATCTGATATAGCACTATTCACGGTAGCAAAAAATAGTTTTATTTTCTCTTTTCTTTTAAGGGAAGGTACTGGAAAACCCTTATATTGGCTTTGATCGACTTCTCTTGTTAAAACAGTGTTTTTTTATTTATTCACTTTTTAAATTGGAGTAAATACACCCTACTATAGCCCAGTCACATACCACCCACTTTTTTTAAAACAGGAGTAGAGGTGCATGCCATGTTTCTTGTTTAGGAAGTGGATCCCAGTTTCGTTCCTCCAAACTAATATGTCCCTCGCTTTTACAGTAAAACCAATAAAATGTTACTGAAATTTATACTCAACAGCTTCTTTTCTCGCACTTCCAGACTATCTCTCTGACTCGCATCCTTACCCTCATGTTCTTTTCTCTGTTTCCTCTACTCTCATCACACAAGTAATCTCATCCTTCTCTTACCCAATTCTTTCACACCCCTATAACTTGTTCCTTTATCTCATCACCTTAATCTTATGTAACCCGCTACACACAAGTGGCAGAAAAACTGCCTTGTTTGGGGTAAAATTATTTAAAAAACAATTCTATTTATCTATCAATGATCACACAGTAAGCAACGCATTACATCTAGCAAATCAATGTATAAATATCTCCAACGAAAACATATATATATATATATATATATATATATATATATATATATATATATATATATATATAATTAAACACTGACCAAACTCAGTATTATAGCTCATTAAAAATATAGACCAAAAAGTGCAATAATAATAATAATAATAATAATAATAATAATAATAATAATAATAATAATAATAACTTTGACGTAATAAAGAGTAGCTACGATAGCGCAAAACATACGAAGTTATTATTAATAAAAAAACATGTTTGTACAGGGACGACGGCTTACTAATCATACAAATTTGTAACGGCAGAAATATAGAAAAACATTTAATAAATACCTCAACAAACATATGATTTGAAATAAATATTAAAACCAATCAAAAATTGTACATTTACTTGATATAACATTCGACCGAAACAGCAGAATCTACAACCCATACAGAAAAACAACAATAAAATATACATTAAAAACCTCCAAACACCACCTAACATATTCAAACATATACCTATATCTATAAATAATAAAATCTCAACAAATTCTAATATCCTCAATATATTAAAAAAAATCATATCATTCAGCACTGAGAAACAGAGAATATTAAAACAAACTAAAATACTAAAACGAAAATAATTAAAAATAACACTAAAACTATATAATTTCGTTCACTCTTTACAATAGCACAATAAAATGTGGTTGAACACAATAAATGCAAGAAAAAAATTTTCTTTTTTCAAAATAGTTGAAATACACTTCCCTAAAAACAGTTAATTATCAAAATTTACAAGGAAAATTCAAGTCACTTGCATCTGCATGGATAAAAGTGAGAAATTATTAACCAAGCACAATCAAAATTTACTCAACACAATCATTAAGAATCACAACAATAACAATAATATAAACCAACAAAATAACTAATAAATGTAACTACCGAAAGCAAAGAAAGTCGTCTACCTAACAATAATATTTAACCAATAACATAATATACAAAGCTACCATAAGAATAAAATTAACCCAAAATAAAAAAATACATTCACTCAACAGAAAAAGATTACAGAAAGGTATAACAACCAAAAAATGTCACATAATACAAAAAATTCACAAACACTACAACCCTATCAAAATAAGTATGGAGCGAAGATAAATTGTACCAGCACCTTTATATATTTTTCCTGCACCTTTATATTCTCCAACATTTGGATAATTTTTTATTAAGTTGGTTCTACGCTTTCGGCTCACATGAGCCATCTTCAGAGAGGTTACAAGGACGCTAACAAAAAAACATCCACCATCATCGACGATTTTATCTTGTGCTGACATAAAACTTTGCAAAGCAACTATAACAGTTACCAAAAATAGCAAACGCTGTTCGTAAATTCGTAATTCCTTTCTATGACATCACATCGCGTGAGAGCTCGAAATGATAACAGTTGGAGAATTTTTGTCTTTTTTTCACCTGAAGTTAAAGCCAAAAATGTGATGTTTAGAACGTCTCATGATTAAACATAATAGACATTCATTGTCTCTTATATTTAACAGTATATGTTTTAGAAAATGTGTCCCTGAATTCTCTTCTGTCCTCTCCAAACCCTATGATAACTGCCTTCTCTTCATCTTGGTTTCCAGTCTGCTAGAAGTCCTCCCCTGTTGTTCCTATATTTAAGAATTCTGGAGAACCCTCAGACCCCTCTGACTATTACCCTATTATTCTTCTACCGATTTTTGAAATGGTAGCTCGGTTGCAGCCAATTTCTCACCGGCGTAATGTAATAATGTAATGCTGCCTCGATACACTAAATTTACTATATATATATATATATATATATATATATATATATATATATAACACAGTGATGATCCAAGTATACTGTCTTAATATGTATAGGAAAAACTACTAAAAAGTTTAACTTTAAAAACGTATACATTTTTAAACTTACAACTTTTTAGTAGTTTTTCCTATATATATATATATATATATATATATATATATATATATATATATATATATATATATACTACTGGCCATAACTATTAGGTGCCCCAGATTTTTAAGGAAAAGTATGTATTTCATACTATTTTTAGTATTTATTGCCAAATGGATAATTGTAAATGAAAATAAACTGGTTCTTTTGTTAATACTGCACAATAACATGTGTATTAAATGAACTTTACTGGTGTCCAGTTTTTGTGCTCTGTTCCGTATGCTAGTCTCTACTTCTTATTGCCTGGCCAAAGCAAAAGCTTTCTGGCTGCCTTGTAAAGTATTGCAAAGTAATAATAACAAAAGAACCATTCCATTTTCATTTAGAATTATCCACTTGGCAATAAATACTAAACATAGTATGAAATATATCAATTTGTGAAAAACTGAGATAGACTAATAATTATGGCCGGTAGTGTATATTTAATTAAATTTGTTTCTATTATTACAGTTTTCATTGCGACACGGAAATGTCTATGTCTCCAGGTTGTACCTCGTCATTAGGCAATGTTAGCTCATTTTTAAGAAAATGAGTTACATTTGAATGTTGGAAACAATAAGTCTCCCTGAAATAACATAAATGTGGGAAGAAAGAAAATTTATGTTTGTGTTTAATTTAACTAATTGGAATGGATTTCAACCCTTAAATTTAAAAATATCAGTTATATTTTTCGGGAATACAGGTTTCTTCTTTCAATCTTAAGGAAAAATGTGTCAATATATTGCGCTACCGTCTAGACTGCTATTTTCAGTGTTGATACATCCATTATTGTTAAAAGATTATTGTTTTAGTTTTCTCTATATCCCAGCTTTTTTTATAACACAAAAGATAAAAAGAAAACATTTTATATTTTTGAACTGAAATAAAAGAGGCCATCGAGTATAATTATACCACTTTTAATTAGGTTCAGAATGCATTCTATTTGAATTTTTCATAAATATGTAAGAAAATTAAAATCTATTTAATTGCTATTATATCGTAGTATTTGTCATCGGAGGTCACAATTTAAACAACCAAAGGTACTCAGATGATACCCTGCTCATAGCAGACACAGAAAGGAAATTACCAGACCTCCTACAGAAGGTAGCTGAAGAGAGTGGTAAGAAACGACTACAAATCAACTGCAAGAAAACTGAATGCATGGTCATCAGTAAAAGGGGCAGCCCAATATGCCAAATACAGGTCTGGGATACTAGAATCAAGCAAGTACAAATATTTAAATACGTGGGCAGTGTTATAACAGAAGACGGAAAATTGCGACACAGAGATCCGAAGGCGAATTGGGATGTCTAAAGAAGCATCCCAGAAGTTGAGTAAAGTATTAAGAAACATAACAATTTCGCTAGAAACACATAAGAGTGAACTGGATTGTTATGTGTTGTCAGATCTTCAATATGGCAGTGAATGCTGGAAAACATCATCAAAGATGAAGGAAAAACTTGAAGCAACTGAAATGTGGTTCTACAGAAGGATGCTGCGAATATCATGGATCGAACATGTGAGCAATGATGAGTTCTTAGAAATATGGAAACAAAAACGTAATTATAATTGAGTATCAGGAAGAGACAGCTGAAGTTCCTGGGACATGCAAAGAGGAAGGACGGCTTTAAGAACCTGATACTAACTAACAGGCCAGATAGAGGGAACAAGAAACGGGAGAAATCAACAGACAACATATTTGAAGGACCTAATATGGTGGATGATGGAACGAGGGTTGCATGGTGTAACAGGAGAAGGCTTGCTAAAAGCCACCAGGGATGGGGAGACGTGGGAACCTATGGTCACCTACGTCCTGAAGGGACAGGGCACTTAGAAGAAGAAGATCGTAGTACAAAACAAATTATCAGGTACCAATAATATTTAGACAGCAATGTTCTATTATTATTAAATGAAGTCGTGTGTTGATAAAATCTTATTTTTCAGTGAAATCTTAATACTACACACATAAATCTTTATATTATTAAGGTTTTTCATAAAAGAAATAGTATACTGAAAAAGAATGGATTCTGTAAACACCTGTTTTCCAAAGGAGTCTCTATAAGGATTATTACTGTCTGACTTATTGATTTTAGTATTTGAATGATTCTTATTTTCTGTTAGGTTTAAATTTTATTCAAAATATTATTGTTATGACTTTTTCTAATTGTTCCAGGCTATTCGTAAAACTATAACTTAATTTTAGAATATATATATTTAGATTTTTGCTTAATGAGTTACTATTCGGAAAATGTTTCTTAATCAAAGCGAGAATTTGTTTGCCTAATTTACTGCTAACCAACTGCTTGAAATGATGTGTATACCAAATAATATTCCTATCTTTTTTTTTTCGGGAGTAGATCTCTTTTACACATTTAATATTATGTTTTCATATCCACTATTTTTAAGGCAGTATTATTAAAATTACTATGCTTATTAAATACTTCTTCAATTCCAGAATTTCTCTTAATTCTATACTCTGTGGATAAGTTACATACTAATTATGGATGAAGGATGGTTATATTTTGGGTTAATATACAAAGGACTTCTATATTTGTTTTTTATATGGTTGGTATATATTTAAACTTATTTATAAAAAGAAATTCGTCTGTGTGTGTGTGTGTGTGTCCGTTACCTATAGATCTCAAAACGGCTGAACAGAGTTTCTTGAACATTTACACAGTTGTACTATAAGTGTCTGCGAGTGTTCTTAGCTAGGTTTTGTGTCGAGATACCCCCGATAAATATCGAAAATCGATCATCGAAAAAATCGGGTTATAGTGTGAGTGGTCCGATTTTAATCAAATTTGATACACTCATAGACAAAGATATAAGAAAAGATATTCAGAAGTTTCAAGGTTGCAGTTCTTACAATAGTGCAGAAAATCGATTTTATATATATATATATATATATATATATATATATAATCGATTATATATATATATATATATATATAGATTATATATATATATATATATATAATCGATTATATATATATATATATATATATATATATATATATAGATTATATATATATATATATATATATAATCGATTTTCTGCACTATTGTAAGAACTGCAACCTTGAAACTTCTGAATATCTTTTCTTATATCTTTGTCTATGAGTGTATCAAATTTGATTAAAATCGGACCACTCACACTATAACCCGATATATATATATATATATATATATATATATATAAGGCAAGATGTTTGTGTGTATGTCTGTTTATCTCTCTGTATTTCCTTTATACAAATCCACATTTTTTATCCGATACTTACCAAACTTCACACAAATATTTTTTTAGGCTGAGTCTGAGCTCCAGGACCATGTATTAGTTTTAAAGCTTTCATTACACCCGAGCAACGCCGGGCTATACTGCTAGTTACTTTCTAAATCTAAATTCACATCGTCAAAATCTAATTTTACATATTTTTATTAATAGACACTTTTATATTCATCTTTTTAAGTTCTCTTCATATTTACTTTCTTTTGTAGAATTCCGCTTTGCCATAAGACCATCAACTCTATGTATAATCTAATGTTTTCTGTATTTACATCTTTATGGGCTGTAAGATTGTATAGCACAAATAAGCAAACCACATTTGAAAACGTGGAAGTGTCTACAGATCCCATTGTTATATCAAAATTTTTCTTGGAATTATTTCATCCACTGTTCAATATTATAATTGAGAATAGATCTTTTGCATTTATTATGATATTTATCTCCTGCTCTGATAGTTCCGAAAAAGTACCTTGCAAATTCTAATACAGTAACAAAAAGTTCCTTTGACATAGATGAGTAACATTCCTGAATATGAAAGCTATATATTATTAAATTTTTAAGAGATATAATTCTTTTAAATAAAAATGATAATAAATGTCATGTAAACATTGAATAATGTTCCCCTTAGAATATTGTTAAAATGATTCTTCATAAAAGAATATTTATTAACTTACACATATCTAACAATATTTTTTTGTATTATGATAAAATAAATTTGGGTATGTTTCTTAGATGTGATGATATTTACACTATTTACATTATTCGGATTATTGTCCTCATCTTTGTTACCATTTGTACGACGTTTCGGCAGTTGTACGATTCGTTCTTCCTCGTGTGCTGGAGTATATCATTCTTATACTTTGTGCCAAGCCTCTTTTATCTCCCTCTAACCGGGCCTTCTATGTTACTTGTTCACCACTGCTGTAGCCTGGTACTGAACCCACAGCTCTTTGGGTTAAACCACTGGGCCATGTATCCTTAAAGACAAGAATAACTAAATTTCTTGGACTCATGAATCTAATGTTCAGTAACCATTTATAGAAAGATAACTCATGATTACCAAAAGAGACTTCGCACAAGGAACGAGAATAATATGGTCCAGTGATTGTAATAAAGGGTTTAATTCGAGATGCCTATCACCACAAGAAAGTCGGAGCAGTACACAGCCAAAACTCATACAAATGGCAGCAAAGATGAGGACAATAGTCCGAATAATATAAACAGTAGCTTTAATCATAATTTAATAGATATTTAAATTTTTACCAATTAAGAGGTAGAATCGCCGACTGATACCACTTCGGTAAGGTTTCATTCCATGCTACAAGCAATCGAATGTCTAACCGTACTGATGAGCTGTGATACAGCTGCGGAGGGATATATATATATATATATATATATATATATATATATATATATATATAATAATAATAATAATAATAATAAATTATAATTATATAATATATAATCATAATGGTCAATTAAAAGACAAAAAGAAATCAGCTCATTATAAAAACAATAACTGGACACCTATTCACGCGCACACTAAACGAAGTCAACACAATAAAAGCAATGAAATGAAATCAACCAGTATCAGATAATTATACACATGAAAAAATATCAACACAACAGAAACAATAAAAAAATAAACCATCTATAGAATCGCTCATAGACAAAAAAATCTAATTACACCAAGCTCCTTATAATTATAAATAAAAGCGGGGCATAAAAGCAGATTGAAAAAAAAACTTTTCACGAAAATTTCAGGTCATTATGTCTATTCTCAATTCTGTAATAAACATTTCTGCTTTAATATCTTTTTTCAGTAAACCACTGAAAAGCAAATATATTGGCACTAAGCATAATCACAAATCAACATTACATATATATGTGGATGACTAATATACCAGCCTGTTTCAGTGTATCACTGCGCATCAACAATCAACAATATATATATATATATATATATATATATATATATATAGTGTTGATTATTAATTACAAATAGAATATCTACTTAAATACTAGTATCGATAAAAAATAATGTTCCAACAAATCATTAATTTCCGTAGCATGTTTACATTTGTTGACATTACGATACATTTCTGAGCACATATGATTATTGCGATAAATCGAAAACTGTGTTATATAGGCTTGATTAAAACCTTATTTAGACTAATGGTCATTCGTGGTCGAGGGGTCTAAGACGTGCCAGATCACATGGTAACTTCACTCCATGTGGATAGTGGTTTCAGATTCGAATCCTGCCAGATGAGACACATTTTCGTTATAAAAATTAACGTAAATAATCAGGCCAGTATATATAAATATATAATACTGTCTAATTAAAAACAGAATATCTACTTAAATAAGAGTATTAATGAAAAATAATGTTAAAACATGTAATTTCAAATTGTCGGTTGTTTAAAACCAAGTTTCTTTAATCATCGTTAATTTCCGTAATACACAGACACACACACGTATATCTATCTATCTATCTATCTATCTATCTATCTATCTATATATATATATATATATAGTCATCCACATACAAGCCTATTTCGCATTTGCTTCTGATCGGGATCGAACCTTGACAGATTTGAGTCTTTCGGAGTCGCTACCTCCTAAGCTATGGGGGCATGCAATCAGAGGAGGGAAATGAATTAAACAGACAGATATAACAGTCTTTAATTTATTTACTTTTATTCTATTAATAGTAGATTTTCTTAGACAACAAACACACATACATATATAAATATCAATAAAACAAGGCTCATGTTTCTGTTTTCACTCACAGTTGCATAAAACATTGCAGAATATTTCATTGGGCGTTTGATCATTTGGCCATTCCTATATTTCCTTTGTTTATACCATATTTATTTATTCATTTCTAGCAGCCATCATAGCTAATGGCCTTCATCATGCCTCTGTAATCGGTGGCGTGTTCATATGGGATTCAAATTTAGCGTTAACCATTTCATCGATTAATTTCCCTTATATGTCTAACAAAAAAAAAATGAATGGTTTCACACTTAGCAAAGACCATCTCGTGAAGTGAAAGCACTGGCCTCGACAGAAATTCGGAAGTATTCTTTTCCTTGATACTTCACAATCGATAAATTAATCACGTGATAATTTGATTATCAATAAATTTATCCTCAATCACCCGTCTAGTGCCAATGTAAGAATGTGATCTGACAAACATTAAAAGTGATTAGACACTTAATAAAAAATAACCTCCAATAAAAGTATGTAGATGTGGAAACCGAGTCGAGCCAATCAGGTGCAAATAAATTACTTAAAACCCTAGAAATATTTCAGTCATTCAGTTAATTAAGGTGATAAATGCTTGGGTGACCATGTTTCTTTCGAGACAGGACTGAACAGACAGAAGATTTTTCCAGAATCGGTTTGCATTTTTTTTTGCTGCAGACTGGTTGCAATCAAGGCTATAGAACACAATCTTCCCTGCTATTCAAAGACAAAACTGAAGGGAGAGGAGATGGATTAATACCTTTCTTAAGGTTATTTGTGCGTAAGTGAATGAAACGAATTCGACTGGAATTAGAACTCAGCTCTCCGCTTTCACATTCCTCGCCGATATCCATTACACCAGAACGCACAAGGAATTTTTATGTTCATTAAAAACGTGTCCATTATGAATGGAAATAAAGACGCATCTTAGCTAACCTGTATGTGGCTATGAATTCTTCTTTCTTTTCTTGTATGATAACTCGAAACATCCTTTCGAACTTAGGAAGATCCAGTCGATAAAATTCCTAAACAAAAAATACCGTGGGTGTAAAGAAAAGAAAATTCGACATTGAAGACTCAATGGCCATATAGAGAAAATATTATTTTACCGCAATTTAAAGGCTACTCCTCTCTATCGTAATAAAGACTGTTGTATATATATATATATATATATATATATATATATATATATATATATAAATTAAAAAAGGATTAATTCAATGATGTTGAATGACCATGTCGATGTGAAAATCCCCACGGGGATAACACATCACCTCAGCTAACGAAAAATCCTTTCAGAAACTGGAGAAAATTTTCTTCAGTTTCTGAAAGGATTTTTCGGTTGCTGAGATGATGTGTTATCCCCCGTGGGGATTTTCACATCAAAATGGTCATTCAACATCATTGAATTAACCCTTTTTTAATTCATATTTGTCCTGTAATATTTTATTACATGGAGCTCTCTTCCTGTATCATTTTTTAATATTAAAAGAAAATTTTTAATATTAATTAGGATCGGGATTTTGGAATTTACCTTCCTGCTTTTTTCACTTGGATTAAAGTATCTGAATTATATATATATAAATAAAATAACTTTAATCCAAAAGGAAAAGCATGAAGGTAAATACCAAAGACCCGATACTAATTAATATTAATATTTTAACATTAAGAAATGATACAGGTGGAGAGCTCAATGTAATTAAAATTACAGAGCCAATTATAAAATAAAAATAAAATTTCGATATTCAAAACTGTTGAATGATCATTTCAACATGAAATCCCTCAGAGAGATTTCACATCTCATCGACAACTACAACATTTCAAAATGAAATAAATTAAAAAGAAATGAAAATATTTGAACATTCACCGGCGGAATTAAAAATTTTACGTCACAAGAAATCGGTTAGCAATCATTTGTCTGTTTTTAGATTTTGTACAATTTTACTTTTAGATTGAGTTGTAAGTAAAAAAAATTGAAAATTTAGCTTTGTCTAGCTTTACAAAGGGAAAATGAGGTTGACGGATGGAATAGAAAGTGGTGTTTGATTGAGAAGTGGGTTAAACAAAACAGAAAAGAGGGAGGAAAGGGTGAAGAAGAAGAAGAAGAAGAAGAAGAAGAAGAAGAAGAAAAGGAAAAGAAAAAGAAACATTTCCATATTTTAGAGACGCTCGGTACTTGTCAAACAAAACTAGCGTTTATAAATGGGTTAAAGTATTAGAAAAAAGTTTTTTAGAAAAAAACATATTTAAGGGAAAAAGCTGATATATGATTTAATTAAATTTAATTAAGTCAATATGATATATGATTTAATTAAATTTAATTAAATTAATCTAATTAATGATAAATCTAGATTTAGAAAAAATAAAAATAAAATTTAAAAAAAATAATATTTAATTTTTTTTTAAATTCCTAAAAATTATTTTAAAAAATTTATAAAGATTTATAAAAAATTCATGCTGTGAAAAAGATATATACACTTGCAGAAGATATCGGGGGTTAAGTTAGTAAAGGTATCCTTATTATATAAACTTAGATATTCAAAGAAGTCAGGAAGAGGAATGTAGAGGGGTTCAAAATTACTATTTAAAAATTTAATAAATTTAAATTTACTCTCCTAAAACTAAATTTAGAATTTAAAATTTTAAATGTTCACAAATTTCGCCCTATGGCGGCACTCATTAATGAATTCTAAAATTCAGGAATAGGTAGTGGTTTGGGTACTTTAATATTAGTATTTTTTCTTGCAGACATAGATCGCACCTATCAGGAAAATTCATTTTATATATATATATATATATATATATATATATATATGTGTGTGTGTGTGTGTGTGTGTGTGTGTCTGTGTGTCTGTGTGTGTGTTTCCACCCTCCTCACGCTCATGGTCAGAGAGACAATAGCGAAAGAGACAAATTAAACATTACCAGCAGTTATGAAAGCTCTTGCCGTGTGTTCAATTTTTAACAGTGCATAATTATTTTTTTTACAATAATTATCTCGCCGAGTACTGAAGAATATATACACATCCTTCTATTATAATAAAGTCCCTTATATATATATATATATATATATATATATATATATATATATATAAGAAAAAGTGCAAGAAGCTGTAAAAGTTTTGTTTAAAGTGTAAATTTGTTGTTGTTAATAATATTAATATTACTTGCTTTTTTTATGATATATTAAATGTCCATAATGATATTTGTGTCACTACACGTCTTTCGAGTGTAAGGTTGACTCTCTTCAGATAAATAAATTCGTGACTTTACATTTCGAGATCCGTTTGTTCTTCTGATGACCAAAGTATTGTGTATATATAGAGATAAGTGGTTAGCAGGTCAGAAAGTTCATCTGCGTGGGTGTTTATTGTTTTTTTTTTTTTCACACTTGCAAGTTAAGTCTCTATCGTCACTTTTCGTTGGTCATAATATTTTTTACATTGCCATGCGAAATTTGATTTTGTCTTTATACTTCAATATTGTTTAAGCGATTTTGATTCAGTTCTACCCTATGATTCAACTATTTCTTTTTGTTGTTTTTGGAAGACTATTTTTACAATAGTTCACGAGTTCATATTTTTGTTTTATCTTATCGCGTTTGAATTTAGTGTGTCTCTGTGTGTATCATAGGTTTTCATGTTGTTTTGTTGAAGGAAAACTTGTATTTTTTTTAATAAATATTTCATCCTGCATCAAGAGCGTGTCATAATTTGCATTTTGGTAGATACGCATTACTCTGAATTTACCTGCACTACATTTGTGTAAGTGTTGGGAGACATATAATTTCCTGATAATGCTTAGTTTATTGTTACATCTGTGAAGTGTTACTCATTTATTCAGGTGTTTTGTCGCCCCCGCGTATATATTTGCTGATTCATCACATCATAGAGAACTCTTATTCTTGTTTTTAATACACACACACACACACACACACACACACACACACACACACACACACACATATATATATATATATATATATATATATATATATACTTACGCTCAGGGTGTTGGATTATTTTTTATACTTTAATGTAAGAGATACAATATGCAGGATAAAACGATGTGAAAATATATATTGATATACATACTATTGTATACTATTGTATATTGTATATATATATATATGGAGTATATAGACTAAACTATCGCCCAGTTCACACTCCATCCACGTCTATTGAACAGATGAAGAGGCTCATCCCTTGTTCCCTGATTAGGATGTGGTTTCCGGTTTTTCTGTTTTCCAATGTTTTCACTCTTACGTAGCCCCACTGCGCATCAATGGTGTTTTCCCTTTGCTTGGGGTGATATGAATAATATATATATATATATATATATATATATATATATATATATATATATATCCTGCATGTTGATATTACTAATTTACCGATATTTTGACGGCGCAGACCCATTCTTGTTTAATAATTAAGTGCATTTTGTTGAACCAATTTTAGTCAAAGCTATAATGAGCATCTGTCTCTTTTGAAAGAGTCACTGACTGAAATATTATTGTTCTCTGTTGACCAATGCTCATTTCATGTCTTATATAATTCACATTTATACTGCTGATGAAACACAACCGCCATTTTTGAAAGAGGAAGAGAAAGATTCTGTACAAAGCGCAGAAATATATCTGCCTAACAATCTCTCAATTATTTGTATCAATTTGTTTGGCACTACAATAATATTCATGTATATTCAACGTGTCCGAGATATCATAAATTCTCCTCTTAAAATTCTTGAATCAGTACTAGAGACGTTCATTTCACAGCAAACGCTATTTAAGATGGAGAATGAATAATAAGAAAGTGCTACTATTTACTAGAGAATAATCAGTGATAAATCAAACCTCTGTAAAATCAGTATGTTCTTTTTTTATGGCGCTATCAAGAGAACATAGTTTTCGCTGTGTGGCTACAAACACCAAAGTAGAAATAATAAAGTTATTTAATCTCGATCCTAAAAGATTCTGTTTGATAGACGGGTCGATGGTTTCGTTGAGATGCTACAATAAAGAAAAGAACAAATAGGAAACTTATGACAATCTAACATGTGTCATTTGGTTTCTGAAGAAACTTTAATAAAATTGAAACACGTTATATGAAGAAGCATTTTTTATTTGTTCTTTTCTTTATCCACCATCTTGTCTGATTCTGATACATATTTTCAGTTCAACGTATATATATATATATATATATATATATATATATATATTCAGCGCGAAAAGAGGAAAAACTCTTCTTAGCAACGCGTCGGTAAATTGTTTTTTCCTTGTGTATTTATAGTAATTTTCGTTCTTTCCAGATAGAATGTTTTTGAAAATTATTTGCATATATATATATATATATGTATATATATATATATATATATATATATATATAATATTTGTCATATTTAAATTAGACCAGCACATATCTGTATTAAAAAGTGTTCTATAGATCTCTACAGTATGTGTCTGTGTGTGTGTCCGTTACCTATAGACTCCGAAACGGCTGAACCAACTTTCTTGAAAATTTTCACAGTTGTACTATAAGCGTCTGAGAGTGTTTCTAGCTCGGCTTTGTGTACATGTACCCCCGATAAATATCGAAAATCGATAATCGAACAAGTCGGGTTATAGAAGGAGTGGTCCGATTTTAATCAAAATTCATATACTCATCGAGAAAGACAACAGAAACGATATTCAGAAGTTTCAAGGATGCAGTTCTTACAATAGTGCAGAAAATCGATAATATATATATATATATATATATATATATATATATATAAGGCAAGATATTTGTGTGTGTGGGTGTGCGTGTGTGTGTGTGTGTGTGTGTGTGTGTGTGTTTATCTGTCTGTATGTCCTTTAAACAAATCCACAATTTTTATCCGATTCTCACCAAAATTCACACAAATATTCTTTAGGCTGAGTTTGACCTCCAGGACCATGGATTAGTTTGAAAGCTTTCATTACACCCGAGGAACGCCGTGCTATACTACTAGCATATATATATATATATATATATATATATATATATATATATATATATATATATGTGTGTGTGTGTGTGTGTGTGTGTGTGTGTGTGTGTGTGTGTGTGCGACAAGAGAAAAATATCTTCTTAGCGACGCGTCGGCAAGCTGTTTTTCACTTGCTTATTATTTCTGGTTCTTTCCAGATACTTATTTTTGTCATATTTAAATTAAACCAGTACATAGCTGTATTAAATGTGTTCAATACATTCAATACATTTATAATGTAGAACTTTTAAATATATATATATATATATATATATATATATATATATATATATATATATATATATATGAGTCATCCACATACACGCCTGTTTTGCTTTATATATATGTATACGTTCATAACGTTAATGACAGCTAAGGGCTCGACAATGATCGGCAAAATCAAATAATTTAACAATGCTGTGCAAAAGGAATAGGAATACGTTGAGAAGCTCATATATTTTAAGCAAATTATGAAGATATTAAGATTAATACTGTAAAATGATTACACTTGCTGGTGTTTCATTACTTAGATTTTATAATTTTGGCAGGATTGTAAGTTTAATTATGTAATATGTCTACAATTTCCTGTAGTTTCATCCCACTGATTTCGTAAGATATCACTGTTCATGAAATTTATTTTCTTATATTTTTATTACTGACAAACGAAACATTGTTCATACACCGATCGCAATATTCTAGCTTGTTTGAAAATTTTCCATTTAACCTTAGTGTTTTATTTTCTTTTACCTTCAAAAATATTTAGAAATTGATGTCATATTTATGTTTGGAAGTTTAAAGTAGAAAACCGTGTTTGTTCTTTGACAATAACTTATTTTTTATTGATTTGCAAGACTTTTCTCGTCGAGTAGTGAAGAATATATATATATATATATATAGTCATCCGCAGACAGGTCTGTTTCACTGTATCACAGCTCATCAATACGGTTATATCCTTCCTGTCACTTTCGGGGGAGGGTTAGTTAGTTTTTTTTCTTGTCTTAATGTAAGATAACGAATAGTACGTACATGAATATATGTTGTCATTATTTTAGACCTCATATCGATATAAATATTTTGACGGCGCGGGCCCACTCGTATTTATACATAACATCTAGGTGTCTTTATTGTAAGTTTCTACTTTACTTTACTGTAAATAATTAAGAATATTATTTTCTCGAAAGTTAAATCTCTGCTTTATATATTTGTAAAAGATTATTTTTTTAATATACTTTTTTCATATTGGTACATTTTTAGATGGTTACCGTCTTTTTTAATGTTTCTATTGTTTCTTTTATTTCTGTTCAAGACACAATTTGCATTAATTTTTTTTTTCTTAAGGTGGACAATTCTCTCTTTCAAGTCTTTTTTCCGTCTCTTTTTTCTTTTCTTTCTTTTCTATTTTTGCATTGTTTCTTTTTTGCCTTTTCTTTTTTTTTCCGCATTGCTTACTTTACGACTTTCATCACTATTTTTTCTTGAAATCAGTTACATTATTTCATGACACACTATCACTTCTTTATGTTCTTCCCGTCTTTTTTCCTCCTCGCTCCGAGTTTTTCTATACTTCCTATATTTTTAACTCTATTTGTGCGTTTGTTTGTTGCGAGATAATAATCATCTTTGTGTAAAAAGATTACTTCCAGTGCCGTGTTCCGTTATCTGTGAAAACACCAAATTTTTATGGAAAAGGAATTAAGACATGTTACATTGACTATTGTGCAACGAAAAGAATTAACACGTACACATACAAGATTTATCGATCTTAATCTTGTTTTCAATTCTGATCAGCAAAATGCATCAGACTGATGCAATTAACAGAGAGTCGTTCAACCCTCATCAGTATTACAAATTTTCTTGATTTCATCCGCACTTTACCGAACTCAGAACATGAAGGTTTGTCTAAGATTCTAACATGATGACCTTTTTGATTTTGCTGTGTAAATGCGTGCAAGTCAAAAAGTGCGTAAAGAGAAAAGGATTTACTTCAATAATATAATGGTTCGAAACTGGTGAGCGGGCCAATTTTTTTACATACATGTCTGCTTAATCAAGACATTCCGTGGAAACAGAATGATTTGTATATTTTAACGCTTCTTATAAAAACTGCTTTCATTTGATCATCATAGAGAAACATTTCTTCTTGGAGTCATAATGGCTGAGATTAAGCTGTTGGAAAACAGTTATTTGGGTCTTTTTGGGCTTGCAGTCTCCATGGACTTGAAGTGGGGTGATTATTTTTAATCAATTTCTCAGGCTATTGTAACAAATTTAGTTACCTGTATGGTGCAAGTATCTATTTATAAATCTGCTATTCGTCTGTGCATTGTTTAGATTATATATATATATATATATATATATATATTGTCATCTGCAGACAGATCTGTTTCGACGTATCACAGCTCATCAGTACGGTTAGACTCCGATTGCTTTTTCTCCCAGGATTGAAACCCGACCGAAATATCGGGTTAGTTTTTAAAATTCAGAGAGACCATCTGTATTATAATCGATCACAACCTGACATCTCAACATTGAGCATCCTCTTACGTGGATTCAGTTCCTCTTCTCTAAAAATATTTTCTGGCAATTACTCTGATGAACTTTTCTTACATTAATCGCATCGTTTCATTCAAATCGCGTAATGAAGGTAGTAGTGAATGGACATTCTTCCAGATGCTATTATACGTACAAAGGTATCCTTCAAGGTTCTATTCTGTCCTACGCATTTTCTGATCTTCATCAACGATCTTCTGGAGGTAATAAAATCCCAAGTAAACATCTACGCTAACAGCGACCTTACTTCCGCCTCGATAAGAAATTTGTCGTGGCTCATGAAGCAATTCTCGCTACTGATCTAGAAAGAACATCCTAACTGCCGATCTCAACACTACATTGAATCCTTCGCTAAATCAGCTGCTAGGAAGGCCAATTCACTGTTTATAGCCAGGAAGCTTTTCTCATCTGAATCCATCTTGCACACATATAAATCTAACATCTACTCGTGCATTGAATATAATTGATGCCCACCTGGTAGCACAACTTCAATCATTCTCTCACCGTCATAATATGGCTTCCTTCTGTCTGATCTACAAATAATTTCACGGCTTCTACTCTGATGAGCTTAGCTACTTAGTGTCTCATTTGCATGGTTTTAATTGATATTCTTGACTAGCGACTAATTCTGACCTTTTTAAAGTGAAACCGAACAAATTTAACCGCAACTTCTCTTCTAGAAACTTCTTTGCTCGCACCTAACGCCTGTGGAATTTCCTTTCGTATACTTGCTTCCTTGACAGCTAAAATTTCCAAGAATAAAAATGCAATGTCAATTATCTCCATGACACGCATCCTTTCCTCGACATCTTTTTGAATCATGTTCTTCTTCCTCTCCACTCTACTTTTATGCAGCCCTCCTCCTTGCACAAGTGTTCTCATTCATATCTTATCCATTCTCTAACACTGTAACTTGATTCTCTTTCATTCACTTTATATGCAATCCCCTGAACACCAGTGTCAGTTCTACTTTGTTTGGTATGAATTGATAAAAAAAAGCAATATATACTGTCTTCATGCTATTTTATTGTGCAATTCTGTCTTCACTGTTATTTTATTGTGCAATTCTGTCTTCACTGTTATTTTATTGTGCAATTCTGTTATTTTTTGTACAATTCTGTTATTTTATTGCGCAGTTTTGTTATTTTATTGTGCAATTCTGTCTTCACTGCTTTTTTATATGCAGTTCTGTCTTCACTATTTTTTATATGCAATTCTGTCTTCACTGTTATTTTATTGTGCAATTTTGTCTTCACTGCTATTTTATTGTGCAATTCTCTTATTTTGTTGTACAATTCTGTTATTTTATTGTGCAGTTTTGTTATTTTATTGTGCAATTCTGTCTTCACTGCTTTTTTATATGCAATTCTGTCTTCAGTGTTATTTTATTGTGCAATTTTGTCTTCACTGTTATTTTATTGTGCAATTCTGTCTTCACTGCTATTTTATTGTGCAATTCTGTCTTCACTGTTATTTTATTGTGCAATTCTGTTATTTTTTGTACAATTCTGTTATTTTATTGCGCAGTTTTGTTATTTTATTGTGCAATTCTATCTTCACTGCTTTTTTATATGCAGTTCTGTCTTCACTATTTTTTATATGCAATTCTGTCTTCACTGTTATTTTATTGTGCAATTTTGTCTTCACTGCTATTTTATTGTGCAATTCTCTTATTTTGTTGTACAATTCTGTTATTTTATTGTGCAGTTTTGTTATTTTATTGTGCAATTCTGTCTTCACTGCTTTTTTATATGCAATTCTGTCTTCACTGTTATTTTATTGTGCAATTTTGTCTTCACTGTTATTTTATTGTGCAATTCTGTCTTCACTGCTATTTTATTGTGCAATTCTCTTATTTTGTTGTACAATTCTGTTATTTTATTGTGCAGTTTTGTTATTTTATTGTGCAATTCTGTCTTCACTGCTTTTTTATATGCAATTCTGTCTTCACTGTTATTGTATTGTGCAATTTTGTCTTCACTGTTATTTTATTGTGCAATTCTGTCTTCACTGCTATTTTATTGTGCAATTCTCTTATTTTGTTGTACAATTCTCTTATTTTATTGTGCAGTTTTGTTATTTTATTGTGCAATTCTGACTTCACTGCTTTTTTATATGCAATTCTGTCTTCACTATTTTTTTATATGCAATTCTGTCTTCACTGTTATATTATTGTGCAATTTTGTCTTCATTGTTATTTTATTGTGCAATTCTCTTTCACTCTTTCTTTCTTCCTAATGGTATTATCACCTTTAATTGGATAAAATGATAACAATAGAAAAAGTAGAAATAGAATAACCGCAACCGCAAATGCAGTTTATTAATGACGATCTAAACCTTTGTAGTAATAATGAGGAACAAACGAGTTGTGTATTAGTTAACAATGAAGAGTCTAAACATAGTTTTATGATCAAATGCGAATAAAACAAAATACTGAAACGTTTCCTTATTTTATTTCATAGTATAACACATCACTCAATAAATGTTAGGCCTAACTAATAAAACAACAAATTTTAGCAAAATGATACTTTATTCATCGACATAGACTTCTTGTAGGTTGATATACTTATTTAATTTTTCTCTAACAATTCGATGCCAACTTTCAGACTGATTTGTCTTTGGCTTGCAAATACACCGTCGTTTCCGATATCACTTCTTCATTGGAGCCAAATCTCTTTCCCTGTAACATTCTTTTAGGTTTGCAAACAGTCAGTAGCCACTGGAGGCCAGATCAGAAAAATAGGATGGACGTAGAAGCAATTCGAACTGCAAATTATGTAATTTTGCCATCGTTGCTATCGACTTGTGACACGGTGCCTTGTCTTGGTGAAAGATCACTATTTTCTTGATTTCTAGCTGTTTCTTGGTGATTGCGTCCTTCAAACGCACTAATAATGCTATATGATATTCGCTGTTGATAGTTCTTCTTTTCTCAATGTAATCAAAGAACAAAATACCTTGTGAATCTCAATATGCGGAGGGTAAAATCTTGCCTGCTAATGTATTTACCTGCTGTTGTTTAGTCGGCAAATTGCCGATTTGACTCTGGAGTGAAGTGATGAATCAAGGTTTCATCTATTGTGACATATCTACGCAAAACGAATCTTTTTGTTGCGTTGAAACAGTTGTAAACGACGCTATGAATCGTCGTAGCGTTGCAGTTTTTGATCGACTGTGAGCAAACGCGGCCCTCACATCGTACACAGCTTTCTCATTAACAGATATTCATGCAAAATGGTGAATACACTGCCTTCTTGCGTGAGATAGCAGAGAAATTGAACATATTAATGTTCAACTTCTCTGCTATCTCACGCAATTTCAATTTAACATCGGACAAAAGAAGTTTGTTGAATTTTTTAATTTTCTTTCCAGTACAACTGCTGATTTTGTGTGACCTGAGCGTTTTCAGCATTTTTCTGTCTGTGTGACTGCATTTAAGGTCAGCATACCACCACTTACCCGTTGTTTCCGATGCAGCTGAGTCTAAATAACACTTATCAAGCCATTGCTTTGCCTGAAAAGTATTTTACCCATCAGAAAGTGATGCTATATCAACACACGAAATCAGATTTTCGTATTGTTTTGAACATTTGCAACAGTAGTTTCACTTAAAGGAAAATTTATAAACTAATAATCCGATTTGGCTCAAATGTTCTCAGTGACTATTTGAAGTTAAGAACTACATAAATATTAAATACTTTTTTATTAGTGGCGCCATTTATATGTCAGGATCGGGACTTATTGAGTGATGCGTTATTTACCACATTCTTGTTAGTTAATATCAAGCATATGACATAAGTTATCTGATAAACGGAGTTCCGGTTTAATCTTGGCTTAAAATGTAGTTATGTCTAGATTTCACCTGAGACATAAAACTTGAAAGTCGAGCTGTACATTTTCTTGAATGCATTAAAAATTACATCACTAAACTCGCTTTACAATTCAAAGACATATTAACACTTGCGTGACGAGATGTAAATCAATTTTATTGATACTAGATTGTTTTCTGTCAATATGAAGTACTTATTAAATTTTCTAATCGTCTTTCTTTCATTAGTAGACCCCTTTCGTAATATAATGTGGAGGTAGTTGGAAGGCGCAACCTATATCAGTATTCAATGTTTATATATGAAAGTTAGCTTTCAAATTTGACAAGCCACTCTTCTAATAATTTGGTATGAGCAATATATATTGCGGGTTGTTCAATATGTTCAACATACGAAGAACGGATAAACAATCAATAGAACTAAAGTAAATTGGTACAAAAAGAATGTCGGAAAATGTTACTTTTTACAGGTAATTATTCCAAATGCCCACTAAGTTTTAATTATGTTTGATTTTTTAAAATTATAGTCATACGTAAAAACGAACACACACACGCACACACACAGACACACATAAATGTAAAGATATTGAAAAACTCGCTAGACAGATACAAATACACAATCACGAATGCACAGTGCTCGCTTAGAAATACAAAAATATTCATACATGCAGAATTAACTAAGTTTTTATGCATCTGATTCGTGACTGACCAATGAGAATCGAAACAAAGAAAAATGGATATTGTAAATTTCTATTCTTTTATCTGTTTTTTTAAGTCTGATGAAGATTCAATAAAACATTTTTATTATCTTTTACTTATTGGTTCTTTATTTTATGATCCTGTCTAATTCCGATCCATTTTTGATCTGCATTTGATCTCTTTAATTCAATTATATATATATAATTTTACATAAGCTCTTAAGGAAAATAATTACTGACGTACTATCAAAATACAGTAAATTGGAACATAATATTATTGATAAAAAAATTCTGTTTACAAACATTTTTACAAGAAATAAATAAATATTAGAAAGATCGGATAAGAACAGCAGGAAATAAATCAGAAAAAATAAATAACAAAAATGTTAATTATAAATCAAATGTTTTGAGAAAACTAGAACTAGAAAAACACTGATGAGAAAAATAAATCCCTCTTTTTCTTCAACCCTCTCCCGCTCGCTAGAAGAGGAGACCAAAATGATAAAAAACGAAAAGGACAGCCTTGGTACTAAATGGGCAGATCACATCAAAGACAACGGGAAACAATAAAGGTTGAAAAAAGGAAAATGATAAAATTAGGTTAAAAACAAGTTGACATCTTGACCGTTAGGGAGGAAAAGGAAGAAAAGAGAAAAGTAAGATAAGGAAAAAGGGAGGAATAAAGAGAAAAAGTAACATAGTATTTATTCTTTGAGGCCAAATTCCAAAATGAATCTTCGCTCTGACGAGTTAATAGAAACATACGTGTAAATTTTATATCTTCCCACATACATAAACAGCAAACTGAAGGTTCTTGTATTTAAATATAAATCATTTGCACAACCAACATCAAATATTGCCTGATGAAAATAATGTCGAAACATAGAAATGTCCATGCCGCAATGTTCAATTAATTCATACCTATATATATATATATATATATATATATATATATATATATTACATGGTATTCTTTCTTTCTTTCTTTCTTTCTTTCTTTCTTTCTTTCTTTCTTACCTCCACGCAAATATTACTATGAATAATAAGGATTTACGCCATATTTGATTTCATTTTTCTGCATTTTAACATATTTAATATGTTTATTTCAAAATTTTAATAAGTATTTTCTTTTTTACTTTAATTTTTTATCTATATGTAGTCTTAGTATATTTACATTTTCACTGTTATCATTAAAAAGCAGTAATTTAACTTTGTAACATTTAACTCGCATGAACATTGAGCGAACGTAAATTAAAATCCATTAAACTATCAGTTTGAAAAATGCACCTGTCATGCCATTGGCTTATATATATATATATATATATATATATATATATATATATATATATATATATATATATAGTCATCCGCAGGCAGATCCGTTTCGCTGTTCATCAGTACGGTTAGATTTCGATTGCTTTTAACCCAGGATTGAAACCCAACCGAAGTGACATCAGTCGGGGATTCTACCTCTGGGCTATTGGCATTCGGTGGAAGAAGGCAGACTTTTTTAATATATATATATACACATATATATATATATATATATATATATTGAGAAAATTTGAAAAACTAATAAAACTGTACATTTTCTTTTGACATAAAAAGAACAAGTTCTCATCAAGTAGTTAATAATGATGTTAATAAAAATATAATATAAACAAGACTGTTGTGACATCGTTAGCAATACACAAATAATGAATTCTGTTAAACAAATATATTACAAAATCAGCAGTGCAAACATATACCAATGAACAATTATTAGCGCGGCTCTCAGAGTTATTTTAGAATAGATGCCACTTTCTCTCTCTGTCTCTTTCTCTCTCTCTCTTGCTCTCTCTCTCTCTCTCTCTCGATATCTATTGCATCGGAAAATAAAATTATGGCACAAGGCCAGTGTTTTAGAGGATAAATATGAAATTGGTCAACAATAACTATCCTATACATAGTTAAGTAGAAACATGACCCAAACATTCTTTGCAATTTCCCATTCACTATAAGGACCCATTTACCTAAATGCCACATCCGCTTAGAGAACCTACTAAAGAATCTCCACGAGAATAAAAATTTCTTTATACGATATATATAGAAAAGTATATAAAAATTATGCATGAAATGTAAAAAGTTTGGGTACATAAAGCCAAAAAATATTTTTTTACTTAAAATAGAAAATAAATCAATTACTGTTAGTAGGACACGTACATCCCACAAAATATGCCTTTATGACAAAATCAAGAGGCGCTCTTTCTACAGGGTAAAAAACGGATGGGAAAAATAAAATTCTGACCCAATCGAGATGAAATACGGGATTTAAAAATTGGGTACGATGGGAACTCGACCTGGGTAACAAAAGATGAAGCCGGGAACAGGCCAGGAAACATACTTACAGTAACTAGGTACACAAGAAAGAACTACCTTAACCAGGGGAGAGTTCCACAAGAATCCACATAGATGCAACAAAGGAGACTTAAAAGAGGAATTCAAGGCTAGCCCCTTTCACGGGAACCAGGCTCGATACAGACACCCAACTTTTGCTAAGGCCTGTCCGAGTCATACGTTTCCAATCAGTTCTAATCTTCATTTTGAGCTAATGCTCCAAATATCGCATCAGATTCTGATGTGAAAGATGCTAACCTCGCAAGATTCCTGTTTTTGTGTAGTCCATATCACCACTCGAGCCATGGCTTATAGCAACAGAAACACCATCCACTTCACCCCAGAGATTACTTCTTTCTTCAGGAGGACAAGCATTGTCCGATTTCCTGATCTGATTTAAATTTTTGTATGAGTCAACTGGGGACCTTTTAATTATATAAACCATATTTCCTATTCTGTTGTTAATTGTACCCATTTCCAAGAAACATATATTGGAAAAAAACTTTCTCTCCTACTTGGGAACGTTTCGTACGTACCGTGCTTGTTTGTACAGTTTAATACGTTTGGGAAATAGCTTATCGAACACAGACCTAATTTTACGCGCAAACATTACCTCGGCTGGGGGTAAAGACGATGGTGTGCTGTCTTTCGGCGCTATTCTATATACCTAAAAACTATTGTAGAGTTTTTTGTTAGTGTGCCTCTAGCTTATTTCAAAGCTTATTTTAGCGTGTCAACGAAGCGCTCGGCATGTCTGTTGGACTTTGGGTGATATGGAACAATCGTGATACGGTTGATCTGGAAATTCTCACAAAAATCCTTAAATTCGTCGGATGTATATTGTGTTCCATTGTCTCAGACTAAACAAACGACTATCCCAAATCTAGCAAACAGTACGTGTAAGAAAATTCACTTTTATTTTTTATTATATTTTTGATATCCTTGTCCATGTTTGGCCAGTAGACATAACTGCGAATTAAGCATTTCTTAATTGCAATTCCTGGATGCCCGTATGAAATTCTTTCAGGATTCTTCTTTGTAATTTTGTGAATGACGCCTTGGTCACTATATATCAGTACTTCTTCGCATAAAAATAAAAGATATCCGAAGTCTGTTTGTTTTTTCAAGAATTTTTATTTGCCTCATAAACTCATCGATTAGAGCTTCTTATTTTTTTTTAATCATATCACCCTGATGCGCAGGGGGGCTACGTAATAGTACAATTGGAAAAGAGAGAACCGGAAACCACATGCTAAACAGGAAATAAGGGATGAGCCTCTACACATGTTCAATAGAAAGTAGGTGGAGTGTGAACCGGGCGATGGTTTAGTCTATCTACTCCAATTGGGAAAAAAACGAATAAAAAAATGGAAAAGAGTTAAAGATTGCAAAGAGAAAACCGGAAACCACATCCATACAGGGACAAGGGATGAGCCTCTACACCTGTTCAATAGACGATGGTGGAGTGTGAACTGGGCGATAGTTTATCTATCTACTCCTGTTTAATCTGGTTGAGAGTTACAGAGAGTTCCATTACAGGTTGCGCAAGACAATTTTACATTCTTCTTCTGTTCGCAGAGAAGCAATTACAGTATTTTCAAGTTGTTCTCTGTGTTTCGAGATTAATCTGGAGAATATATTAGACAATAGGAACTCCATTTTGAAATTACAATTTTAAAGAATTGTTCCCCATCTGCGCAGTCTATTTGCTTTATGCACAGGCAGACCATTTTTGGAACCGAGGATTGTAAATAACGGTTTATGGTCCGTCTGCAAAATACAATGTCTACCGTGAATGTACCTGTGAAACTTCGTGTTTTTTTAATCGTATCACTCCGAACAAGGCGGTAATGCCACTGATGTGCAGGGGGCTACATACAGAAAAAGGAAGGCCACATTTCGTCTTGGGGAAGTGGCTGTAGTTGAGCCGCCAAGTCGGTACCTATCAGATTAATGTTTCTCCTTTGGAGCCTGTCGAGAACAGTGAGATGAACCGCAGGGGCGCTTGACCATATATGGCAGCAGTAGTCCATGCACTGACGAATGGTTGATTTGTATATATGCAGGATGGATTCAGACAGGAAAAACATCATGGGTCGACACAGTGACCCAACATTCTTAGCAGTGGATTTAGCTATGGACTCGATGTAGTGGTTCCATTTGAGATCAGAAGAGAGAGTTAGGCCGATGAGGCGCGGTGTATTGCTCTCAGGGAGAGTCACTTGGTCCATGCATATGGGAGGCAGGAGAGGTTGTTTTTGATGATTGACAGACAACAGCTTGGTCTTAGACGCGTTGAAATTGACAAGCCACTTATAGCCCCAATTCACCACAGAGTGTAGATCCCATTGAAGTTCAGCAGCGAGGTTATGTTTGTCCGCTACGACGGGTTTCTTACTGATGCGGGAGTAAATTGTGGTGTCACCTGCGTAGATGCCTACTTGGCACTTGATCTCATGTGGGAGGTCATTGATAAAAATAAGGAAGAGCGTCGGGCCCAGGATAGAGCTTTGAGGGAAACCAGCATTTGTGCTGTAGGATGAAGAGGCATGCCCATTCAAAACGACCTTCATTTTGCGGTTATTTAAAAAAAAGATTGGATTAGCTCAAGCAAGTGTCCGGTAATACCGTAACCCCGTAGCTTACATAGAAGGCCAGAGTGCCAAACCCTGTCAAAAGCCTTGGAGATGTCCAGAGCAACAGCACAAACTTCGCCTGTTTCATCAAGGGTCTGGAGCATGTACTCCGTAACGGTTGTTAGCATGTCGGCCGTGGACCTGGCAAAGCGGAAGCCATACTGCCTGTAAGAGTAGAGTTTTACTGCGAAAATAATCCGTAATGACTTCTTCTCAATTTGGGAATATTTTTTATTCTACAGGAAGAACCGTTCTAGACGCATGAGCTATTGCTTTGTGAGATCGATCTGGCATCTTGTGCATAATACATGATCCAACGCCGTACGAGCTGGAGTCGCTGGCAACTATAACGCCTAAGTCTTGTTTATTTTGGGTGAGAAACAAGCCTGACGTTAAGACTTGCTTTATTTTTTTAATGCGTCTTAGCATTCAGGTGTCTATTCCCAGTTCATGACTTTTGGATATAAATTGTGGTGGATTAAAATTCATCCATTTTCATTCGTGGCTTTTTTCACATTACCCGAATACAAATTAAATTCAATGAAAACATTTTCTTTTCTTTGAATAACAAAAAAAAACAAAAAGACAAACAAACAAAGAGAACTGTAGTTTTTTAAAAGAAAATCTAATCTAAACTTATTTATAAATGGAACTTTGTCTGTGTGTGTGTGTCTGTGTGTGTCGGTTACCTATAGACTCCGAAACGGCTGAACCCATTTTCTTGAAAATTTACATAGTTGTACTATAAGCGTCTGCGAGTGATCTTTGCTAGGTTTTGTGTCGAGGTACCTCAGATAAATATCGAAAATCGATAATCGAACAAGTCGGGTTATAGAAGGAGTGGTCCGATTTTAATCAAATTTGATACACTAATAGACAAAGACATATGAAATGATATTGAGAAGTTTCAATGTTGCAGTTCTTACAATAGTGCAGAAAATCGACAATATATATATATATATATATATATATATATATATATATAAAGCCAGGATATTTGTGTGTGTGTCTCTTTATCTGTCGCAATTTTTATCCGATTCTCATCAAACTTCACACAAATGTTCTTTAGGCCGTGTCTGAGCGCTAGGACCATGGATTAGTTTTAAAGCTTTCATTACACCCGAGCAACGCCGGACTATACTGCTAGTAACAAATAATTGAAAATTAATAAGATAACTTTAGTTTCTTCCTCACTTAATTGGAGTAGATAGAATAAACTATCGCCCGTTTCACACTCCACCCACCTTTATTGAACGGGTGAAGAGGCTCATCCCGTGTTCCAAGTTTTTGGATGTGGTTTCCAGCTTTCTCTTTTCCAATCTTTTCACTTTTTCTTTTTCTTTTTTTTTTTTTTTCAATTGTAGTAGATAGACTAACCTATCGCCTGGTTCACACTCCACCCACGTCTATTGAACAGGTGAAGAGGCTCATTCCTTTGTTCCCTGTTTAGGATGTTATTTCCGGTTTTCTCTTTTCCAATCTTTCCACTCTTATGTAACCCCCTGCGCATCAGTGACGTTACCTCCTTGCTCAGGGTGATATGATTAAAAAAAACTTAGAGAATAACGAGTGCTTTCTTTCTCATAAAAAACATGAATTCTCGTAGTTTAACGCTCAAGTTTAATTACACTTCTTTTTCCTTGTGGTTTTCTTTTCTCGACTGCAAAGTAAGTGTTGCATCGAAGAACGGATGACGAAAATAGATTTTTTGCTCGGCGCATACAATGTTGAACCAATATTGACAAGTTCTATAGCAGTCTTTTAGTGAACCTCTAGTGTCCTTAAGAACCCTGGTCGTCCATAAGATATCTCGTGGTCTTCCGTAAGAATCATCGTGTCCGTCATCATCGTCACCAAATTATACTTCAATGTATCAACTGAGTAAGTCACAGCAACAATTATATTCATTATTAACTACATGGTGGTACATGGGTCTTTCATTTCTGGAAAAAATATACAATTTGTTAGTAGTTTGTCACATTTTCTCAAGTAATACACTCCGTGCCAGAATTATATGCAAATCGATTTTTTTGTTCTAACTCCCACAGTTTTTAATAAAAATTAGTGAAACTTGGCACGTTATATGGCAACATTAACACATGTGCAAATCTAAAATTCGAAGCTAATCTGTGCAATAGTAATCAAATGGCAGCAATTTTGGTGACTTGCAGCCTGTTTCAACTTTATATGCAAGATAAGATGTAAAGGTGCTTTGTGTCAAGCTGAGAAGTATGGAATTGTCCAAACGGTTTGTAATAAGATATCTACATTAGAAATAGCCAAAGAATTGGCCCGTGATCTTCGTACAATTAAAAAATTTGTTACTTACCCTGAACTTTGCAACAGACGTTTTGACAAAGAGAAAATTCATAAGAAAGCACCTTTATTGCGTCGAGCCATGAGTAGGATCAAGAGAGAAGTCCACCGTAACCCACTTTAAACTAGCAAAAAATCTTTGAAAACGCTGGTGTTCCTGACGTGCCCAAATCAACTGCCGTATCCAGAGGACGGTTGCAAAATGTGGAAAGCCAGAGATTCGCCTTACATTAAAGGATATCCACAAGAAAAAGAGGACGGAGTAGGCAAGAAATCAGAAGAAAGTAAATTTTCAAACTGTTTTGTTCACCGATGAGTGTCGAGCGACCATAGATAGACCCGATGTTTGGAGGAAAGAATGGTATTGTAATGAGGGTCCAATTTCCCCCCGGATCAGGCATCAGCGAGGAGGTGGTGGTGTGATGTTCTGGGCTGCAATCATTGGTAATGAGCTGGTAGGACCATTCACAGTCACAGATAGAGTGAAAATGACCGCCAAACTCTACATTGACTTCATTAAGGAGCACCTCCAATTCTGGCAAAAGAAAAGGAATTTTCATTCCAGAAAAAGATGTTATCCATGCATGATAATGCACCGTCTCATGCTGAAAGGATAACCACTGAATATTTGGAGAATGTTTTTGCCAGACATGGAAAAATAATTCAATGGCTTGCCTGTTCTCCAGATTTCAATCCCATCGAAAATCTTTGAAGCATCTTGAAAAAGAAGATTTACTCCGGAGGAAGGCAGTACACCTCCATGGATGACCTCTGGAATGCCATTCTGACTGCTGCCAAAGAAATGTCATCAGATGAACTCGAAAGTTTGACATCTTGAATGGACCAAGTTTCTTTTCTCTTGTTAATAAAAATGGCAATTATATACAATATTGATTGTAGTATGAAACCATATTGAAGATGTTTGTTCTGTATTATTGGTGTTCTCAAATTACATATTCGTAAATTAATCAATGTTCTAATTTTCTGTCACCACTTCACCATATTTGACACTTTAGCAATGATTTGCATCTAATGTTGGCACGCAGAAACAGGCCGCAAGTCATTTTGTTACAATGTTCACACCCCTGAAGATGATCTCGGAAAGAGATTGAAAGCAATTGGGTACATTGAGAAATGAATGATAATAACATCTGTGAAATGTTACAGCTAATTTCTGACATCATTCAATCATAACACACAAAAGATTATCCGTGTGAATAAACGTATTTTTTAAAAATAAGCAGGCACAATGGTTGCAATTTATTTAATCTGACAAATCTAAAATAATTTCTGCTGCCTAAATACAATTTATATATATATATTATTAAGTAAATCATCGAGCTTTATATTCGACCTCAACAGAATGCGGTAAGCACTGGACGGCCGTTTCGTCCTATATTTGGGACTCATCAGCAGTACGCATCCAATACCAGGAATCGAACCTAGACAGTCTTAGTTATTAAGATGATGTCATACCAACTGTACCACGGGCCCTGAAGTCGGATATAAAGCTCGATGATTTACTTAATAATTGTTCAAATCCTCCTACTACTTCTTGATATATATATATATATATATATATATATATATATATGTAATCTCTCAGAATTAATCTGCAGATAAAAACAATAGTCATAAATGTAAAAGACAAAGGAAAAACCGTAAAAGTCGCCGAAATGTTTCATCCAAAGTGGACGTTGTCGAGGCAAGAACGAAATGAATTTATTATACAAATTAATCAGTAATAACCAAACATAACATCCTTAGCAACTGGAAGAATGCTTACTCAAGCTCATCAAATCATCACACCATATTTCCCCTTCTTATGCCCATTAATTATTGAAACATTCAATACAGGAATTTCAAGAAAATGTAGCCATTCTTTACCATAAGGCATATATGACAGAAATCACCTTCAAAAACACGAACGGGAATGATACCCCACTTCCTCGAAGTTACATCAAAGCCCTGAAAGAATTATCTAACAACAGAAACAACAATATATTTACTTCTGATAAGCGCTGAAGAATCGTAATCATGGATAGACATATTTACCAACAGAGAATCCATTAACGATAAAAACATCTATGAAAAAGTAAGTGAAAACAAAGCTATACTTTACAAACAACAATTTACCTAATGCACAAGCAAGTCATACATAGAAATAAATTCAAAACTAAATTTGACTTAAAGAAAAAGTTACTATCCTAAAGAAATGGAAATATCAAGGAATCAAAAGAAAAAAAATGGCTGAATTTGTCCACAGCAATAAAAACAATATATACACACGTAGCGTAATTTTCAGTTAATAGTATAAAAGTAGCTCCATAAATTCTTCCAGTTGCTAAGGACATTTTGTTTTGTTATTGTTTTTTTTTAAAAAAAATTAATCTCGTTCTTGCCTTGAAAAAAGTTCACATTGGATGAAACACGATTTTCTTTTGTCTTTTCCATTTGTATCTCTCTCTTTCTCTTTCTTTCTCTCTCTCTCTCTCTCTCTATATATATATATATATATATATATATATATACTTTAAAGTACGCATATTTTGGCAGCATCTTTTCTTTTAAACAAGTTGTGGTAAATGATAGAGACAACTTAGTTTTAAATATTTTCTTTTGAGGTTTTTCATATTTTCTGATTAGACTTTTTATTTCAGAATTATACTATATAATTATATAAATAATCTAATCAGAAAATATGAAAAAATTCAAAAGAAAATATATAAGACCATGTTGTCTCTATCAGTTAACACAACTTGTTTATATATATATATATATATATATATATATATATATACTGTGTGGCTTTCTTTAATATTATGGATACTATTTTTACAACTCGAGAGGAACTGAATACACTTTTTCTTATTAGGTCTAAAAGCCTCTATCCAATGTATATTTGTTATCAGTTGAGGAATACAAAAAATTCCAAATAACCCCCAACTAGAAATATCTGCCAAATGCCAGTTTTCTTCTTATGTGATTTTGACAATATTAGTGCAAAAAAAAACAAAAAAAAGCTTTTTGCCATTCTTCGGTTAAAAGCAACAAACGTGGCAAATAATTTAAAAGCTTCACAAAATATGGATTTGTCGTGCAGGACAAATCACACTTAAGTAGACGACAATAACCTGCAAGTGATTTGGAAACTCAACTGAATAATGTCCCCCAATTATTGTACATTGCGAATATGCAGGTGATTTCATAATTTACATGTTAGAATGAAAAACTGAAGAGCCGAGTTTAAATTCCAGTCTGGTTGGCTACATTTATACTCGCACTAAACCCCGCGGCAAAGATCTGCCTCCAACCCAGTTATAAGAAAATAGCAAGAGAAAAGTCAGTAGTTTCCTCAAATATATTCCTAATGCATTATTCATTTTCGCAATTGTAAAGCATTCTGCTTTAAATGACTCACAGAGAGTTGATAAAGTGCAAAAATAAATCAATTAATATTTTACATTGGAAATGACTAAAAATATTAAAGAGTAATAATTTGAAAATTTACTGGGTATTTTCAAAGTAACAGAGACTCGAAAATAGATTTTCAGCGCGTAACATTCGTGTCACTAACTGTAGTTTATTGCTTGGCAGAAATGAAAAATTATTTCTTCAAGTGCATCGCTGGGTATTAAAATTCGTCTGAAAGCGGAAATTACAGGTGGATTCAGGAGAGACGTCTAGTCTCAACCACAAACTCTAATATTTATGTAAAGCAATTATAGTTATGTATTTAATAAAATAACAAAATATTTTATGTTAATTGTTACTGAAGCCAGACGTAACCGTTGCAATATAGCGATTCAGTTGTCATTTTCGTGGTTTTCAGTGAACATTTTATGAAAAAAGAAGTTTTACAACTTTGACCTGTAAATGGGTATGCTGTACGAGAATTTTCTCCTACATGTTGCTTTGGTAACACAAAGAACATAATGAAGATGAGATGCTAAATTATTCTACACATAAATATTCACTAAACTTGGCAAAATTTAATGATGTGTTTGGATATTTAAATATACCAAATGTATGGTTGAACCTTTAAGATATCTGGAATGTTACAAATTCCAATGACAACTTCATTATCTGAAAGTGAAGTCGTCAACAATAACCCTATAATATTCTGCAGTTCTTCTATGTATCTTTTCCGTTCAAGGCTTTGGCGATCATGTCTCTCCACAATTCCCCGATGTTTGTAGCGCTTAGTAAATTTTGTCTTTTTGTAATCTTTCTTAAGCCCTAATCTACCAAACATTTGAAGAAGCTTCGGTGACGAGAAACATAACTCGACTATATTCTGTAAAAAACGGTTTAATTTCTATTTTTGTCTTCATAAATTGAATTAAATCAACTTTACAGTGTTAGCTGCTTGTGGTAAGTCAACCGGGATTCAGTCCATTTTTCAGTCTGTTTTTGTGAAATTTCTTGGAAATTATTTATTTATTTATTTTTTCGTCTTTTGGTCGTCTTTGATTTTTTTTTTTTTTTTTTTTCGTCACTTAATTTGTGTAAATAATTTTACTATTCAAGGGTATTTTCGACTAATGATAAATAGCATCACGGTTCAATTATTTCCATTAGTTTTGTCTTGTAGAAGATTTAAATTTCTGTCTTCGAGAGATTGAATTCTTATCGGTTTGGCAAGCGAACGCAAGCAACATAACTCGACTATATTCTGTAAAAAACGGTTTAATTTCTATTTTTTGTCTTCATAAATTGAATTAAATCAACTTTACAGTGTTAGCTGCTTGTGGTAAGTCAACCGGGATTCAGTCCATTTTTCAGTCTGTTTTTGTGAAATTTCTTGGAAATTATTTTATTTATTTATTTATTTTTTCGTCTTTTGGTCGTCTTTGATTTTTTTTTTTTTTTTTTTTTTTTTTCGTCACTTAATTTGTGTAAATAATTTTACTATTCAAGGGTATTTTCGACTAATGATAAATAGCATCACGGTTCAATTATTTCCATTAGTTTTGTCTTGTAGAAGATTTAAATTTCTGTCTTCGAGAGATTGAATTCTTATCGGTTTGGCAAGCGAACGCAAGCAACATAACTCGACTATATTCTGTAAAAAACGGTTTAATTTCTATTTTTGTCTTCATAAATTGAATTAAATCAACTTTACAGTGTTAGCTGCTTGTGGTAAGTCAACCGGGATTCAGTCCATTTTTCAGTCTGTTTTTGTGAAATTTCTTGGAAATTATTTTATTTATTTATTTATTTTTTCGTCTTTTGGTCGTCTTTGATTTTTTTTTTTTCGTAACTTAATTTGTGTAAATAATTTTACTATTCAAGGGTATTTTCGACTAATGATAAATAGCATCACGGTTCAATTATTTCCATTAGTTTTGTCTTGTAGAAGATTTAAATTTCTGTCTTCGAGAGATTGAATTCTTAACGGTTTGGCAAGCGAACGCAAGCAACATAACTCGACTATATTCTGTAAAAAACGGTTTAATTTCTATTTTTGTCTTCATAAATTGAATTAAATCAACTTTACAGTGTTAGCTGCTTGTGGTAAGTCAACCGGGATTCAGTCCATTTTTCAGTCTGTTTTTGTGAAATTTCTTGGAAATTATTTTATTTATTTATTTATTTTTTCGTCTTTTGGTCGTCTTTGATTTTTTTTTTTTTTTTTTTTTTTTTTTTTTTTAATTGGAGTAGATAGTTTCTACTATCGCCCGGTCTCACACTCCACCCCCTTCTTTTGAATGAGTTTAGAGGTGATCACCTTGTTTCTTGTTTAGGAAGGGGTTCCCGGTTCATCCCCTTTCTCTGGTCTTGGTGTTAGTTTAGCTGGAAGCTCTTTGCAGTTACGGAGTATGGTGGCAACGTCTTTACATTCTGAGGGGACCGGGTTGGCAGTTTCCTGGTTGCTGCTTCCGACTGGTAGTTAGGAGCCCGAACTCTTGCGTAGCGTCTTGAGAGGCTGCTCTGATCAACAGTTGAATAATACCGGGGTTCTTGTAGTGCCATATCGCGCATGGACGGGCGTCCCTGCATGAACGTTCGGTGGGCAACCCCGAGGCCACATTATGTTGTAGGCCGCGCCAGTCTCCATCCTTCACAAGTTGCAAATGATTGACCGACTGATTCTATTCTAAGACCACTCCTTAACTGAATTACTATGGAAAAAAGCAAACATAATAACAAAACTAAACCAGCTCATTTGAAAACGCCCAAACCTGTCTGCATCTCTTTCACTAACATACGCGGCATCCGCACCAACTTCCCCAGCGTAGATTCTTTCCTCCATAATAACTCACCTGATATATTAGCCCTATGTGAAACTAATCTTAACCCTTTTATCCCCTCATCTGAGTTCTGCGTTCCTGGCTACCTTCCCTTCTTCAGGAAGGACTCCAATGTTCATATGCATGGGCTTGGTGTCTATGTCAGCGAACACCTTCCCTTAGCTAGGGTGTCATCTTTTGAATCCCCAGATCATTCTTTCATGTGCTTCCGCCTCTCACTTCTCAGCTCGATTAGCTATCTCTTCTTTCTGTACCGCTCTCCTTCCTCCCCTGACTGTTCGTTACTTGACATCATTTCTGACAATATTGACAAAGCCATTTCTACCCATCCCTCTGCCCATGTATTCGTGTTTGGCGACTTTAACGCCCACCACACCAAGTGGCTGAAGAACGCAGTCACTGACCCTGCTGGTGTCCACACCATGAACTTTTCAATCACCCAATCCCTTACGCAAGTAGTGGACTTCCCCACGCGTTTCTCCGACAACCCTAACGGAAGGAACTCACTTCTAGACCTCTGCTTCACTTCCATCCCAGACTCTTGCACTACCAGACAACTCTGCCCACTTGGAAACTCTGACCACACTGTAGTGTCCGTCAATATTTCACTCCACTCCCGCCCGACCCATGAAACACAGACAAGTAGAATATCATACTGCTATCAAAGAGCAGACTGGGATTCGTTCCGAGACTTCCTCTGTGACATCCCTTGGAACAACGTCTTTAGTCTTCCCATCGAAGAATGTGCATCCGAGGTCTCCTCCTGGGTTAAGGCTGGCATCGATGCCTTCATCCCTGCTAGGAAATTCCAGCTTAAATCTCATTCGTCTCCATGGTTCTCACCCGCTTGCTCGGCTGCCATTGCCCACCGGAATCATTTCTTCCGACTTTATCGTAACTATGCGTCGGACCAAAACAGGCGCCTTTTCACTTCAGCTCGTAATAAGTGTAAAAGGATACTTAACGAAGCTAAGATGTTGTTTGCTGCCAGAATGAAGCAACGCATAGCATGCTCTAAATTCGGCTCTAAAGACTACTGGCGACTCTGTAAAAGAGTACTTAACAAGAGCAAGTCCACAATACCCCCGCTAATCAACAAATTTAAGGTCCTCACCTCCCCAGCAGATAAGGCTGAATGTTTTGCCCGCAGATTCTCGAACAATTCGAGTCTGGACTCATCTGGAGTTTTTACACCCGACTTCTCACCTAGAACCGAGGCACAACTGAATGATGTGCACATTACACCTTCGCTTGTCTCTAAGATAATCTTAAAACTTGACCCTCACAAAGCGAGCGGTGGTGACGGAATCCCAACCATAGTCTTAAAGAAATGTGCCCCTGAACTATCCTCTATCCTTTCTAAGCTCTACAACCTCTGCCTATCTGCTTCCTGCTTTCCTGCCTGTTGGAAATCTTCCTCTATAGTTCCTATATTTAAAAACACTGGAGAACCCTCTGACCCTGCAAATTACCGCCCTATCAGCCTTCTTCCGATCTTTGGCAAAGTGTTCGAAGCCATTATCAACGCCGAGGTGGTTCAGCATCTCACAGCACACAGGCTCCTCTCGGACAAGCAATATGGTTTCCGCTTCACCAGGTCTACTGCTGATATGCTAACGACCATCACCGAGTACATATACCAGGCACTCGACAGGAATGGCGAAGCTCGAACCGTTGCATTGGATATATCTAAGGCGTTCGACAGAGTTTGGCATGCTGGCCTTCTATGTAAACTGCGGAGCTATGGTATAACTGGACATTTGTTTGAACTAATCCAGTCCTTCCTCTCTAACCGCACAATGAAGGTGGTATTAAACGGACATGCCTCTCAGAACTACCATACAAACGCAGGTGTCCCCCAAGGCTCCATCTTAGGTCCTACACTCTTCCTGATATATATTAATGATCTCCCTGATTCCATAAGAACCCAAATAGGTTTGTACGCCGATGACACCACAGTTTATTCTCGCCTCCAACAAAAATCTGGTGTAGGCGTCAAAGCTAAACTCGCAGCCGAGATTGAAAAAGACCTCCAATCCATATTGGACTGGGGTAAGAAATGGCTAGTAAATTTTAATGCTTCTAAAACAAAGCTACTGTCAATTAACCATCATCGACAATCTCACCTACCTCCCATTAGCATGGACCAGGCTTGCCTCCCAGAGAGTAAAACACTACGCCTCCTTGGTCTCACACTTTCAGCGGACCTCAAATGGAATGACTATATCGAATCCATTGCTAAATCCGCTGCTATGAAAGTCGGTTCTCTGTGTAGGGCCCGGAAGTTTTTTCCGTCTAAATCTATCCTGCACATTTACAAATCTACCATCCGCCCGTGCATTGAATACTGCTGCCATATCTGGTCGGGTGCCCCTGCTGTTCTCCTCGGGCTTCTCGATAAGGTTCAGAGGAGGGTCTGTAATGTGATAGATACCGACTTGGCAGACCGCCTGCAGTCTCTCTCCCACCGGCGAGAGGTGGCTTCGCTGTGTCTCTTCTATAAATACTTTCACGGCTTCTGCTCCGATGAACTTAGATCACTGGTGCCTCCTAAATACGAATTTGCACGAGATACTAGATTAGCAACTAGATCCCACCCTTTTACAGTGAAACCGATAAAATGCAGCCGTAACTTCTACTCCAACAGTTTCTTTCCTCGCACTTCCCGACTGTGGAATTCTCTTCCAAACGATTGCTTCCCCGACGGCTACAATCTCCAGGAGTTTAAATGTAAGGTCAATAGACACCTCCTAACACACTAACCTGCTCCCATTCTATCAAGCACTCTTCCCATCTGCCCGACACTCATCCTCGCTATCCTTACTCATCTATCACCTTTCTCCTGACATTCCCTATGTCTATCCACTCCTTCTCTTTACCTTCCCCTATGTAGCCCCATGCGCAATAGTGGCAGTGGAATGCCTTGCTTGGGGTGAGATGATTAAAAAAAAAAAAAAAAAAAAAAAAACATTCACAATTACCAGAGCCAAAGCGTCCAAGGTTTTTTGCTTGTCGGGATGCTGTGTTGTGATGAATGCGTGCGTAAGCCCACGCCAAAGATTTCGTCGTTTCGTCAGCTGATTATTCGCAAGTTTGGTCAAAGAAAGGAATAATCTTCGACCTGTCTTTTTATGCTGAGTGAGAATGAGTCCGACGGAGGTGATTGGTGCGTCGGCAATGGCTTTTTGTACGTAAAAAGGGTCTCAGACAATGACTGACAGTTTTTTTTTTGTGAGCCTGAGAGAGAGCGCGTTGAGTTAAGACTCTGTTTATATTTGTCTGGAAGCTTCAAACCCACGAGTGAAGCGAGCTGTGGAAACGAAACCAAACAGAAATTAACTCTTTAACTACAGCTTTTTAGGTAGATTATGTGCTGTTTTTCTTCGGTGTTCTTGCTTTTACGTTATCCTTTAAGTGTGAAAAATTTCAAGTCCGTTTTCTATATTATTTGCCTTGAAACGCAAACAGATTCATTCTGAAGTTAAGTTTTATAATTTATTTTCATTTTCCCTAAAACCTAATCGTTGCTCACATGTTCATTCATTATATCCTCAGCATTCTTCTGTTGAACCATAAGTCTCTCTTTCATGTATGAAGAAATTGTCCAGCATTCACTTACATATTACTGATATTAGGTAACCGTTCCGTAATTTTTCTTTGTGTCTAAGGAAATTTTACTGTAATTTAATTATAAGCGTAACTTTTAGAAGACATCTTTCGCTATCACTATGGGCCTTCAGATTTCGTCTTAGGTAGCAGCAACTCATTGATAAGAAGTTCTCTTGCATTATGTAGGATATTTCCTTAGTATGCAGATGGTCATGTATCTTCACAACATCCGGTCTTTTGTACCTTTGAATATTTTTCATATTTTTCATATTTCCCTTAAATCATGTTTCCCTATCCAATTTACACAAACTCACTAAGTAGGTTATGCATTGTTTTCTTCCGCCCTACTTGCTTTCAACCTGCCTTGTGAGTATCAGATTTTCGAAGCTGTTCTTCCTCGTGTTGTGCTCCAGAAATATCATCTTTTCTTTCTTGATATTAAGTAATTTTATTTTTTTGTTTCTATTTTCTCTACATTCCCGTTGTTGTTCATAGGTCCGGTCCATAGTTTTCTCAGTATTCTTAATTAGAACCACATTTCTATTCCCACAAGTCCATCTATGAGAAACCAGTATTCACTGTCATATAGGAGGATTCCCCCTAATGAGTCTTTTCTTTGATACATCGCAAACTTATCCCAGTATGACTTTTCAAAACAGTCTAAAAAGCCCTCTTTCAAGATCATCATCAATGGCCGAAGGTGTAACCCCTTTAAAAGTCCTTTTTTTGGGACATCACAAACTTATCCCAGTATGACTTTTCCAAACAGTCTAAAAGTCCTCTTTCAGGATCATCATCAATGGCTGAAGGTGTAACCACTTCAAAAGTCCTTTCTTAGGGACATCACAAACTTATCCCAGTATCACTTTTCAAAACAGTCTAAAAAGTTCTCTTTCAGGATCATCATCAATTGCCGAAGGTGTAACCCCTTTAAAAGTCCTTTCTATGGGACATCACAAACTTATCCCAGTATGACTTTTCAAAAACTCTTTCAGGATCATCATCAATGACCGAAGGTGTAACCCTCTTAAAAGTCTTTTCTTTGGAACATCACAAATTTATCCCAGTATTACTTTCAAAACGGTCTGAAAAGTTCTCTTTCAGGATAGCCATCAACACCTGACTGATTAACGCGATCTACCGTCTATTCAACTCTCGATGTGCGTCCATATCAATCTGAGTCTGATTTCTATCTATCTATCTATCTATCTATCTATCTATCTATACAAGATGCGATGGATTAAATGACGTCTAAATTATACGTAAACGAAATAACACTGACGTCTTATTTAACAAATTACACAAAAATATCTTGAAATAATAAAGAGTAAATTTATTCAATAAAGTCGCCGTTAGTTTCAACCACGGCCTCGAGATGAAGAATTAGGAAGGCACCTTTTGTTATCACAATGCGCGTTCGGATTTCAGTGTCACTCTTGAAGTCTTCAGTTGAAATTATTACCAGATATTTAATCTGTTTCGTTTGTTTGATTTTGGAATCTGCAATTTATTATTTAAATGTTGGGTTCTTACTTTTACAAACAACCATTCATTATGGCGTATTTATTGAATTCATTTCCTCTCAGTATGCAAAGCTGAGATTATATGAAAACAAGGAAATTATTTTGATATATATATATATATATATATATATATATATATATATGTTCATCTCCGTGTTCTTTCAGTAGTCTGACATAATTATATATGTATATTGTTTTCCCGAAAGTTCATGCGAATTTTAAGCGAAGAAACACACAAAACTAAATTATTTTATTAAATATTTATTCAACTAAATATGAACTATTTTCTTGCACAACCTTTATCTTTTTTACTTTTAAATAAAAGATACTTCTTATAATTTCGGTAGTTTCTCTTTCAAAAATTAACATTTTTATGATTGAGATTATTTTGTAAAACCCTAAATAAATTACAATTCCAAGAATCGATGTCTTGTAAATATGGCGCGTACAGTAATACATTCCAGCTAAGCTGCCCCAATTTTTGCCGGGTCGCCAAAGAAATGCAAGGACTGGCATTATCGTAATGGAGAAGAAAACATATCCTGTTCACCAAATTTGATCGTTTTTTTCTAAAGATCTTTCAAGTTACGAGCAGTCCTTTTTAGAATCAATGGACTAGTTAATTGATAGAAGCTGATACTATAGGATTTCTTTCGAATCCGACCATATGCACAGATATTCTTTTTAGGAGAATATCTTCATTTGGGGTGGGTAAAGTTGACTCATGTCGCTTATCCAAGGGTTTTTGACGCTAAAGATTTAAGTAAACGATTTATTACTTAAGACACAACAGTGTTTTTTTTTTCCAAACAGAGTGGATATTCATTATGTATATACATTAATTTACAGATAGAAATGCGTGATTCTTTTTACTAAGATCATATAGTACCCAAACATCATACCAAAGTTTCAGCCATAAAACGCCACGTTTTTTATGTAGTTTATCGAACGACGGAAACTGAGAAAGGTAATCACCAAAGAGTCAATTAGTATAAATAAATTAGAATAACATCGTTCGCGGAATTATTATTAATTTTAAATTATTAAAAAAGAAATGTACTTAAGACAAGGATTTGGCTTATTTAATTAAATTTTGATAGGATTTATTCATTAAACTTCGATATATTACATTTAGTTTCATTAACGTAAAATGTGAAATATGTGAGGAAACATTGTCAATTTCTTTAGTATTCATAATAAATATGTATTGAATTAAAATATATGGTCATCAGCAAAAGGTGCAACCCAAGATGTCAAATATAGTTGGGGGATACCAGAATCAAGCAAGTACAAAAATTTAATTACCTAGGAAGTGTTCTAACGGGAGATCGAATGTGCGACACAGAGATCCGAAGGCGAATTGGCATGGCAAAGAACACGTTCCAGAAGCTGAGTAAAGTACTAACACACAGAAACATTTCACTAGAAACAAGGAAAAGAGTGCTGGATTGCTATATGATGTCATTTCGTCAATACGGCATTGAATGCTGGATAATATCATCGAAAATGAGGACAAAACTGGAAGTAACGGAAATGTGGTTCTACAGAAGGATGCTGCGAATATCGTGGACTGAGCATGCAAGCAACAATGAGGTGTTGGAATGAATGGCAACAAAAAGGAAATTGATACTGAGCATCAGGAAGAGACAATTGAAGTTCCTGGGACACGCAATGAAGAAGGAGAGCTTGGAGAACCTGAGACTAACTGGCCAGATAGAAGGAAAGAAAGACAGAGGAAGGCAGCGGATAACATATTTTCAGGGTCTGATCAGGTGGAATACGGAACGGAGGTTGCCAGGAGTAACAGGAGCAAACATACTAAGAGCCACAAGGGATAGGGAGACGTGGAGAACCATGATCGCCTACGTCTTGAAGGGACAAGGCACATAGAAGAAAATATAGCTGCCGCTTGAATATATGCGATTTCTTTTTCTATCTAAGTTTTCTGTTTCCAATCGTGACCATTCACACATTCTTCTTCTCTGTGACTTCTCGTTTCAGGACGTAAGCGATCATAGTCTTCCACGTCTCTCTAGCAATGGTGGCTTTTAGCGCACTTTATCCTGTCACATCTTGCAATCCCCGTTCTGTCATCTTCATGCTCAGGCATCTTCAACTATGTTGTCTGCTGCTTTCCTCTGTCTCTTTTTTCCTCTATCTTGCCTGTTAGTATTTGGTTCTTCAAGCCCTCCGTCCTCACTGCATGTCCCAGGAAACTCAGCTGTCTCATCTTTATGCTCAGTATTAATTTCCTTTTTGTTTCCATCATTTCTAAGACCTCCTACTTGTTCACATGCTCGATCCATGATATTCGCAGAAACCTTCTGTAGAACCACATTTCAGTTGCTTCCTGTTTTTCCTTCATCTTTGAAGATATAGTTCAGCATTAACTGCCATATTGAAGAACCGACATCACATAGCAATCCAGTACTCCCTTCTTTCTTTCTAGCAAAAATTGTCCTGTATCGTAATTTTAGGTTAACTTCTGGAATGCTTCCTTCGCCATGCTAATTCACCTTTAAGTGTATTTATTAAGCTGAATGGGATATATTTCACATTTATCACCGTTTGGTGTCTTTCGGATAATATTATAAAATCTAGTCGTATTAAAAGAGAAAGAATGAACACAAAAAGCATCATATATAAATAGTAAAAAGAAGCTAATTGTCTTCAATGTCAGAGGAATTTATAAGTCGACATTAATTTATATAATAACTGCCATTGTTTTTTTAAAGGTTTCTTCTATGTAAAAAGGTTTGGTGCCTACTGACGTCTTCAGTTTGGAATTATATGAGCTTTTTATGTCTGTTTGAAAATACTTATATTTTTGGGTGTGCCAAAAGAAATTCAGTCAGTTAAGTTCCATACTTGATACACGATTGGGCGATCATGTCTCGAAAGAGACATGACTGACTGGGCAAAAGGTTATCCCGCAATAGGTTGCCATTGCTTTCTGCGGTAGACTGGTTGCCGACCAAGGCTATAGAACCCAGTCTGTCCTATTATTTAACCCATAACTGGAACGAAGAGACGGATCAATACCTTTCCCAAGGGTATTTGCGCGTAAGTGAATGCAATGAATTCAACTGGAATTCGAAATCGGTTCCCCGATTTCTCGTTCCGAGCCAATATCCACTGCGCCACGACGCACATCAGAAGCAATTACATCTTCCAAAAGTGCAGCCCAACTTTGGCCAATCCAAAGATTTCTTATATTCCTTGCAGCACGAACTGTCCACAGAAATTTTGTACGGATATATATATATATATATATATATATATATATATATATATATAAACCGATGATAAAGCCAACTGACAGCTTGCTTAGACGTAAAACTCTTATCCAGATATAATCTCAAACAAAAATGACAGTATCGAAAAAGAAAAAAAGAAAAACGCCTACCTACTCAGTAAAGTGCAAGATGACGACATTGGATAGACAGAGTGAAAACGATGAAGAACGTTAAATCCAATGAATGATGACCCTAGACTTAATCTCAGTTTCACGCTAACACGATCTTCCGACGATTTGAACGCAACTGTAAAGGATGAGCTTTATATAACACGTGTACCAAAATAACCCTGAAACATCAAAAAGCAACATTGGATTTTCCAAAAGTTTTATTGCATAGAAAATTCGAGATTAAACAGTCTTAGACTTTTTCATGTGCCAATAAAACAAACAAATACATTTATATTGTAGCGTATATCTGCCGTTACAATATTTATATTTAGGATTCGACACGATAAATGATTGATCAGACACATGACTCACGAAATAATAAGATAAGAACAACGCCAGTTTAAGCAGATTAAACATGTTCGTTGTGGTGCAGTGGATATCGGCTCGGAACGAGAAATCGGGGAACCGATTTCAAATTCCAGTTGAATTCATTGCATTCATTTACGCTCAAATACCCTTGGGAAAGGCATTAATCCGTCTCTTCCTTTCAGTTATGGGTTAAATAACAGGACAGATTGGGTTCTATAGCCTTGGTCGGCAACCAGTCTACCGCAGAAAGCAATGGCAACCTATTGCGGGATAATCTTCTGCCCAGTTAGTCATGTCTCTTTCGAGATATGATCGCCCAAGCGTGTATCACGTATGGCACTTAACTGAAACATGTATTAACAATAATACAATTAACCGTGAGAAGAATACAAGTTACTGTGAAACAGAATTAAAGGTAAAGCGTTTTCTTCCTTAGACTTTTAAGGAAAGTTAAACGTTCTTTAAAAGAAAGTCACATGTGCAATGAAAAATTGATTGGAATAAAGTTCTGAAAAGAAGAATAAAGTGCATAAAATTCTTCACTTAGTTGTTTTGTATTTAGAAGAATATTGACTAATAAAATTAAGGTTGCAAGAATTTATGCTAATGCGTTTTTTATATGCTCAAAATATCGGATCAGATCCTAATGTGAAAGTCGGTCACCCTGCAACACTTCCTCCAGTCGCGTCGTCTATATCACCATTCGAGCCGCCTTTGACCAGCAAATCTAGTCCTAATATTGCCAAATCTCACGCCTCGTATTATCTAGTATTCTCTAGTATTCGACTAACCGTATAGTACGGCGTTTCTACTAACTTCTCTCTGTAAATATTACTTTTCAATATATTGCGTTTTCTACCGTATTACTCTCAGTTGTGTATTTATTGGATCTAACCCCAGATCCACAACAATAATGAAATAGTGAATGTATTATTACTAGACATCACAAGAACATCCAAGAATTTTAGTTTGTTTTTTGGTTATATTCATTTGTGTAGTTAAGAAGAGAATGTTTCAAAAGTAGTTTTAAGATTATAAATTTTGTTTTGTTTTCAGATAAAAGAATTCTTTATCAACGGAATGAAAATATATTTTTGATTTGATAATTTTCTTAGAAAGCATGTGTTCACCTTGGGACATATAAAAGTTAGACAGACACAAACTATACTCACACCATTAATGTGCGTATTAAAAATGTCGTGAAGTTTGTAAAAAAGAACATTAATGGTACAAATAAAGTTTTTTGAGAATATTGACCTTAATAGATGTGCTGGAATTGATTTATGTTTATATACAATGTTAATTATTATGTCAACAGTTTCAGCAACAGGTGCATTAGTAAATAGTCTTTCGACATCAAGCGGTGCTAGGGAGGCTTGTTTTGCTGTTGTGGATTAAAGAATTTGAAAGAATTCATGAGTTGAATAATGCTGTCATCAGTAGAAAAGTATGGGATGATAATATCATAAAATTAAATATGTATATATATATATATATATATATATATATATATATATATACTTTTTCTTGAAAAAGACCTGTGTGGATCTTTATCACGGAAAATACGAGGATTTTATTTTGTAACTATTTATATAAAGACAAACAAATTATTAGCTTTTCTAATTTTTTTTTAATTGTTTCACCCAAAGCGAGGTAATACCACCAGTGATGCGCAAGGGTTGGGGGCTACATAAAATAGTAAAAGGCAGGAGGAGAATGAAGAGAAAGAACCAGTTACAGGGGCGTCAGAGAAAGGTAAGAAAAGAATGGGAACACAGGTGTGAAGGCAGTTGCGAAAATAGAATGGTAAAGAACAAAATACAAGGAGAGATGTTGAAAGGACGAGGAAAGAACCGAAGTCAAGTAAATAAAAAATGGGAATTGCCATTGCATTTAAATTCCTCGAGGTTGAAGCCATCAGGAATGCATGTATAAGAAAGGTGGTTCCACAGGCGGAAATTATGAGTAAAAAAGCTGCAGGAGAGGAATTGTCGGCTGCATTTGGGAAATGATCATGAATATGTTAAGTTTTAACCATTGTTTTTTTTTAAACAGTAATCATTGAAAGGAAGTGAAGGTAGTTGAAATAATAATGCCACGGAAAAACCGTTCTTTCCCTCCATCGTTTATTTTAAGAAAGACCTGTGGTGCATGAAAATTATAGATTGAGAAACAGTCGAACCATGCGTAATTTACCCGCATATGAGAAAAGAAACTGCATATGAGGAGTATTAATGAAGTACTAATACGCTGCCTACAAAGAGTGTCTAGTATATGTAGTGCTCTCTAGGTCAAGTGGGTGGCTAAGAGGAAAAAATTATGTCTGACAACAGAACTTTGTACCATGTAACATAAGCAGGAGAGCCTAATCATAGCTTCAAGATAATGACTACGACCACATCATCACCCCTTACATCCGGCCACCTATCATCCAACACTGCAACTGCCTTGATCATTATGAGTGATGCGATATATATTAGCGAGAGACCAACGAACATCTGTAAAAAGTATAATGTTTCTCTTTAAAAATGATGAATATGTGGCTTACATATTTTATATATAGTGGACACAGGCAGCAGTCGTTTGTTCAGATATGTCTTATTAACAAGTATAGTCATTATGTGTCTATTGCGTTTGGAGATGAAAATGGACACATAATTAGACACAAACAGTATATAGACTTTAATATACAGACAAACAAAGAAATATATATATATATATATATATATATATATATATATATATATATATATTGTATGGAGGCAGCAGATCATATTCTACACATATATAATATGGTTCTATGACGTCACACCACGTGAGAGCTCGAAATGATAACAAACCCAAATAACCCACACTTAATAAAATCACGTTTAAATCTGGTCATCACACATTACACTGCATTACACTGCATCATTTTGAGCTCTCACGTGGTGTGACGCCATAGAATTGTTTTAAAACATTGCGAACTGTGTTTGCTATTTTTGGTAACTGTTGCCGTTGTTTAGTAGAGTTTTATGTCAACAAAAGATAAAATCGTCGCTGATGGAGGATGTCTTTGTTTTAATGTCCTTGTGATCTCTCTGAAGATGGCTCATGTGAGCCGAAAGCTTAGAACCAACTTAATAAAAAATTATCCAAATGTTGGAGAATATTTGTCTTTATTTTCAGCTGAAATTAAAGCCAAAATACGATGTTTAGAACGGCTCATGATTAAACATAATAGACATTCATTGTCTTTTATATTTAACAGTATATGTTTAGAAAAATATATTTCAAAACCGACAGTATAATCCCGAGTAATTTCAAAACTCGTCCCTCATAAGGCGAGCGGTGGCGATGGAATCCCGGTGATAGTCCTTAAGAGGTGTGCGAATGAACTCTCTCCTGTCCTCTCTACACTGTATAACTACTGCCTTTCTGCTTCGTGTTTTCCTGCATACTGGAAGTTCTCTTCAGTCGTTCCTGTATTTAAGAACTGTGGTGAACCCTGCGACCCATCCAACTATCGCCCTATCACTTTTCTACCAATTTCCGGGAAAGTGTTCGGGACCATAATTAATGCTGAAATAGTTCAACACCTTACTGCCCACAAACTCCACGGCCGACATGCTAACAACCGTTAAGGAGTATATGCTCCAGGCCCTTGATGAGTCAGGCGAGGCCCGTGCTGTTGCTCTGGACATCTCCAAGGATTTTAACAGGGTTTGGCACTCTGGCCTTCTATGCAAGCTACGGGGTTACGGTATTACCTGACGCTTGCTTGATCTAATCCAATCTTTTTTTTAAATAATCGCAAAATGAATGTCATTTTGAATGGACATGCCTCTTCATCCTACAGCAAAAAAGCTGGTGTCCCTCAGGGCTCTATCCTGGGTCCGACGCTCTTCCTTATTTTCATCAATGACCTCCCAAGTGCCAAGTAGACATCTACGCAGATGATACCACAATTTACTCCCGCATCAGTAATAAACCCGTCGTGGCGGACAAACATAACCTCGCTGCTGAACTTCAACTGGATCTACACTCTGTGGTGAATTGGGGCAAGAAGTGGCTTGTCAATTTCAATGCATCTAAGACCAAGCTGTTGTCTGTCAATCATTACAGGCAACCTCTCCTGCCTCCCATATGCATGGAACAAGCGACTCTCCCTGAGAGCAATACACTGCGCCTCCTCGGCCTTACCCGCCCTTCTGATCTCAAATGGAACCACTACATCAAGTCCATAGCTAAATCCACTTCAAAGAAGGTTGGGTCACTGTGTCGGGCTATGATGTTTTCCCGCCTGAATCCATCCTGCATATAAACAAATAAACCATTCGTCCGTGCATGGACTACTGCTGCCATATATGGTCCGGCGCCCCTGCCGTTCATCCCAGTGTTCTCGACAGGCTCCAAAGGAGAATCTGTAATGCGATAGGTACCGACCTGACGGCTCGACTACAGCCACTTACCCACCTACGAAATGTGGCCTCCCTTTGTCTGTTCTATACATACTTTCATGGCTTCTGCTCGAACGAACTTAAGTCACTGCTGCCTCCTCAACAGGTGTTTACTCGTGCAACCAGATTGGCAACTGGGTCCCACCCATTCACAGTTAGATTAAACAAATGCAGACGACTATTCTACTCCTGCAACTTCTTCTCTTGCACTTCCCGCCTGTGGAACTCGCTCCCATAGTCTGGCTTTCCTGGCAGGTACAACCTCCAGGAATTTATATGCAATATCAATACTCATCTATTAACCACTTGACTCTAGGTCTTTCCCCACCCCATATATCCTTTCCTTTCTCCCCACCTTTGAAACTCTCATGACACCTGTATTCCCATCCTTCTAGTACTCCTTTCTAACTGTTTCGTCTTCCTCTTCATTCCCTTCTAATTAATCTTTTTCACTTATGTATCCCTCTGCACATCAGTGGCATTACCGCCTTGCTCGGGCAATACGATGAAAAAAATTATATATATATATATATATATATATATTTATAGTGTATCGAGGCAGAAGATAAGTTTCTAATCATTTACTGTTAAATATAACAGACAATGAATGTCTATTTTGTTGAATCATGAGCTGTTATAAACATCGCATTTTGGCTTTAATTTCACGTGAAAATAAGTACAAAAATTCTCCAATACTTGTTTTTTATTTATTATGTTGGTTCTAAGCTTTCGGCTCATATGTAATATCTCTGAAGATGGATCATGTGAGCCGAAAGCTTAGAACCAATAGAAAAAAATTCCCAAATGCTGGAGAATTTTTGTCTTTATTTTCACCTCAAATGAAAGCTAAATAGGATGTTTAGAACGGCTCATGATAAAATATACCAGACATACATTGTCTATTAGATTTACCGTATATGTTTATAAATATATATATATATGTGTGTGTGTGTGTGTGTGTGTGTGTGTGTGTGTGTGTGTGTGTGTGTGTGTGTGTGTAAAGGGTGAGATAGGTAAATTGTTATAATTTTCTATTTTATTTTTGCGCATGTGCGTTGTTTGTTTTTGACTTTGTCAGCTGCACACTATAGTAGAATCAGTTGGGAAAAGTCTGTGAGAAAAAGAACACTATCACATAATTCACTCAGCTAAAAATGTAGAAATGATATGTTGCACTGTTAAGAAATCACACCGGGATCTGTAATACAAACAATTCAAAATATTTGGTTATCAGTTTGAAGAGAATTTAGAGGATATAGAAAGATCTGAATGAGTCTTAATGCTGATCAGGAAAGGAGCGATCATTAGTGATGCCGATGGTATGCCTCAATTCATCTTTCCACAGGGCCTCAGACTCAACACCAGTGTCTACAAAGAAGGCCAAGTGTAGGTTGTTCTCCCGGGGTCGAGAGGCTGACTACAGGATAAAAAAAACCTATGTCTGACAACAGGACTCTGCACCATGTAACATAAGTAGAAGAGCCTAGTCACAGATGCGAGATAATCACTGCGACCACATCATTTTTTAAATCTGGCCATTTTACTCCCAAACCTGCATGTGCCTTGATTATTATGAATGGGGCGCATTTGAACGAGAGATCAACGAACCCCATTGTAAAAACAAAGGTAAGAATTATGAAAACATTCACAAAATAAAACAAGTTGATCACCCAAAAAAGGTGCAGTAGATTCCGATATTATCTAGAGACTTGTGGAAGCCAATGTCGATTGTAAGCTGCGTCTAGACATTATATGCAAAAGAGGTATTGTCAAATATTTTATGTAAACTTCATAGATATGTGTTATCCAATGAAATAATTTGTACTATTATGTATAGCGAGTAAGCATGAAAGCAATTAAGTCCCAATTTTCCATTTCAGATTGATATTTAGTATTGTTTCAGTAATTATAGCAATTTGCAGTGTCAAGTGATTATTTGCAAGAACTAGAATTTAGTAAAATGGCTCGTAAAAAAGAAGTAACAATGAATGAAAATAACTATATAATCAAAGAATTTAGCAAAGGAAATCCTCCGCTTCGAATTTCTAAGGATTTGAAAAGGGATCATCGAACAATCAAGAAAATATGTCAAATAGGAATTCAACCAAGGAAAAAAGTTTCAGGCTGAATTCAAGAATTTAACAAAGCGAGATCTATGACATATCCGAAGAGAATTAATAAGAAACCGAAATGCGTCAAGAGTGTTCATATTTGAGGCCGCTGGAGATTCTATGGTGTCGAGGGGAAACGAGGTGTAAAGCATGAAGGAAGTTTGTTGGTGTAAAAAATCAAATAAAGAAACCTATTTTAACAACAAAAAACATAAGGAAAGAAGTGGGCAAAAAATACATGAAAACTGATTTCAGTAAAGTGATTTTTACAGAAAAATCAGGAATCAAACTCGATGGATACGATGGATACGATGGATGGGCTCGAGGATGAGTATGCAAGCAACATGACTAAAGAAATTTTTTACACGCCAACAAGGCGGCGGTGGAATTATAATATGGGCAAGGATTATTATTAATGAGCTCGTGGGTCCATTCAAAGTGAAAGACGAGGTTAAAATTAATTCCAAATGTTACTATGATTTTCTAGAGCAATATATCTTTGAATGGTTTGATAACCAGTCTTTAGGCAAGCGTAGACATATGGCCTTTATGCAAGACAACGCACCAAGTCATGCATCGAAACTTACTAATCCTGGTTGAAAGAAAAGTGATTTGTTGAAGATTCTCTTATGGACAGGCCTTCAAATAACTGTGACTTGAATCCAAATGAGAACCTGTGGAGCATCCTCAGGAGAGATATTTATTCTAATGAAAGGCAATTCAACAGCAAGTGTGCTCCTCTGGGAGGTAGATAAAGTTGCTGCAAACAACTTACTAGCCGCTAAAATTGCAAAACTAACATCGGATCGTTGACAATAGGCTGCTAAGTGTTATTGAAAAGAAAGAAGCATTTGTGCAATAAATTTTAGGAGGTTCTTCTTATTTTTTGTTAATATATCTATTATTTCTAAAATAAGTTTTTAATTTTTTTCCTTTAAGAAATTGACGAATTTGTTCTAAAATCTTTTCATATTATTTTTACATTAGGTTTACAGGGCATAATAATGTACAAGTATCAAAATAAATAGTTGTAAATAAACTACTGACATTAAATTTAGCTTGTTGTGTAAATTTAGTAATTTTTTTCCAACCAAAAACAATAGTTTTCTCTATCACTATATATCTAAGTTAATAATATTGAGTAGAATCTAAACAATGTCATAATAAAACTTTTAACATTAAAGACGCAACCCTTTCCACCAATTCATAACTCACATATAATCTTTACACGCAGTTTACTTTATCAATTTAATCTTTAGTATTTTTAACCGTTTTACCCCAAACAAGGCGGTATTGCCACTGAACTGCAGGGGGCTACATTAGAGTAACAGTTTAGTCAAGAGGAGAGTAAAGAGAAAGACGGAGCAGTTTCAAAGGGTGTCAGAAAAAGGATAAAAGAAGAATGGAAGCACAGGTGTGAAGACAGTTGCGAAGGTAGAGAGAAAGGAAAAGAACAAGGTATACCGGGTGATGTAGAAAGAAATGAAGTCAAGTGGGTAAGAGATGGATATTGACATTGCATTTAAATTCTTTCAGGTTGCAGCCGTCAGGAAAGCGGTTATACGGAAGGGAGTTCCACGAGCGGGAAGTGTGACAAAAGAGGCTGATGGAGTAGAATTAACGGCTGCATTTCGTTGATCTAAGTGTAAGTGGGTGGGACCATGTTGCCAGTCTGGTTGCACGAGTAAATTATAATGGCGTGCGCACAAGTGACTTAATCCATTGCTAAATCCGCTGCTATGAAAGTCGGTTCTCTGTGCAGGTTCCGGAAGTTTTTCCCGTCTGAATCTATCCTGCACATATATAAATCTACCATCCGCCCGTGTATTGAATATTGCTGTCACATCTGGTCGGGTGCCCCTGCCATTCTGCTCGGGGTTCTTGACAAAATACAACGGAGAATCTGTAATGTGATCGATACCGACTTGGCAGACCGGCTGCAGTCACTCTCTCATGGGTGTGACGTGGCTTCCCTGTGTTTGTTCTATAAATACTTTCACGGCTTCTACTCCGATGAACGTAGATCACTGGTGCCCTCTAGGTATAAATTTGCACGAGATACTAGATTAGCAACTAGGTTCCATCCTTTTACAGTGAAACAGATAAGATGTCACCGCAATTTCTACTCCAACAGCTTCTTTTCTCGCACTTCCGACTGTGGAATTCCCTTCCGTATACTTGCTTCCCCGACAGCTACAACCTCCAGGAGTTTAAATGTAAGGTCAATAGACACCTCCTAACACACTAACTCGCACCCATTCTCTTCAAGACTTTTCCCGTCTACCCAACCCTTATCCTCGGTGTCCTTACCCGTCTATCACCCTCTTTCTGACATTTCCTATATCTAATCACTCTTTCTCATCGCATTCCCCTATGTAACACCCTGCCCAATAGTGGCAGTGGAATGCTTTGCTTGGGGTGAAATAATTTTAAAAAAATTTGTCCGAGCAGACGCTATGAATATATTTGTTGAATAGACAGAGGAAAGTCACATCCACCGTTGAGAAACTGGCTGGAGTCGAGGACCAACCACATTACAGATTCTCATTTGGAGCCTGTCGAGAACACTGAGATGAAAAGCAGGGGCCCCTTACCATATATGATAGCAGTATTCTATGCAAGGACAGATGGTTGATTTGTATATGTGCAGGATGAATTCAGGCGTAAAAAACTTCCTGGCAAGACAGTGACACAACCTTCTTTGCAGTGGATTTAACTATTGACTCAATATAATTATTCCACTTGAGGTCGGATGATAGGGTAAAGCAGAGGAGGCGCAATATATTTTTTTCAGAGAGAATCGCTTTGCCGATGCTTATGTAGAGCAGGAGAGGTTGCCTGTGATGGTTGACAGCAGTTTAGTTTTTGAAGCATTAAAATTTACAAGCCATTTCTTACCCCCAGCCCACCACTTAGTGTAGATCCTTCTCAAGATCAGTAGCGAGTTTATGTTTGTTCGCCTTGCTGGATTTCTTACTGATGCGGGGGTAGATTGTGGTATCATCTACGTAGATGCCTACTTGGCACGTGATCACGTCTGGGAGCTCATTTATGAAATCCAGGATGAGTGTTAGTCCTAGGATAAATCTTTGCAGGACTCCTGCGTTTGAGCAGTAAGATTTGGAGGTATGCCCATTCAAGACAACCTTCATTATGCAGTTAGATAGGAAGGATTGAATCAGATCAAACGTCCGGTGATGCCAAAGCCCTTGTAGCTTACGTAGAAGGCCAGCGTATCAAACCCTATCAAAAAAATTGGAGATATCTAGGGCAGCATCACTAGCCTCGCTGGACTTATCAAGGGCCTGGTATATCTATTCCATGATGGTCGTTAGCATATCAACTGTTGACCTGGCGAAGCGGAAAACGGCTGAGGACAGTTTATGTGCAGTAAGTTGTTAATCTATTTCAGTATTGAGTTCAAGATATTTGTGTAATTTTGATAAATATACTTGTTAAAATCAGATGTCAGAGTTATTTCCCTTTTAGGTCAGACGAAAATGGATCCATCCCAATTTATATATATGGTACCGATGTGGAATATTCTGTCTCACTTTCCGATTTTTTCTTAATACAAGGTTTAATACGTTGTAAGAATTGTTCGTAGTTAATAGTATTATTAATAGTATGAATGAAAAAAATCTTACATTTGATCTGTCTTTTTAGTTTAACTTTTATGTGTTAATATATACGCGAACGTAAACGCTCTCTGTCGGAACATGAATTGAACATGCCGCATTTCCTCGTTGATAACCTGTACGCTACGCTCACATTGCTATTTATATTACGAGTATTGAAAACGAAAAGTATTATGTGGTGAGGCAAGCAGCATTAATTTTCAAGCTGAAATCTCCCAACGCCAATGGAATAATTGCCTATGAAAGGAGAGCACTGATTAAATGTATATCGATATTAATATAATCGGCGTAAGACGAAGAGACAAACAATGTACGCCAAAAGAACGAATTAACTTTTAAGAGATAACAGCTCGTATGCAGTGCGGAAGTGGAGCGTCTTACCGCCGTAGATTGAATAATTGGTCTTGTTCTGAATTCAGAGAAGGGTGATGTTTATCGAACGGTAAATCTGCTGAAATATTGACACTATAAAACCCAGAGAAGGACAGACACTATATCGTGTAAATCATTTCAAAATGTCGAACGTACTTAATCTGGTCTTTCAAGATTAAACATTACTAAATAAGTGTAAAAATAGCGTAAGATGTTCGATACCTATTTAACTTTAGATAGTAAGAGTACGATTTTTTTAGAAGTCATTGTATAAAGAAAAACGCTTTAAGCTTTATGTATGACTGGTCTCTCGTTTTCAAGGATGCTTGTGTATTAGGACGGAAAGACTAAGTCAGGAACATTTGTGTTTGTTCAACACTCATAGAGACAGTTGTGGAAACCAATGGCGATTGTACTTTATAAATTTACTTTGGTTTTTTGGGACATTTGTGTAATTTTGGTAAATTGGAGTAGATAGACTAATTGGAGTAGATAGACTAAACTATCGCCCGGTTCACACTCCTCGTACTTCTATTGAACAGGTGAAGAGGCTTATCCCTTGTTCCCTGTTTAGGATGTGGTTTCCGGCTTACTCTTTTCCAACATTTTCACTCTTACGTAACAGGTATATATATATATATATATATATATATATATATATATATATACCTGTTAAAGTGAGATGTCAGAGTTATTTACATTGTTGCGCAATTCAGACGAAAATGGATCCATCCCACTTTATATAATTGGTACCTATGGATAATATCTAATTTCAATTTCCGATCTTATCTTAATACAAGTTTTAATAAGTTGTGTGAATTGTTCGTAGGTTAGGAGTAGTAATAGTAGTATGGATGTAAAAAAATTTTTACACTTGACGTTTATTGATTTTTATTTTAACATTTATGTATTGATATATAAGCGAACGTGAACGTAACGCCCTCTATAGGAACTTGAACTGAACATGCCGCGTTTCCTCGTTGATAACCTGTACGCTACGCTCTCATCGCTAATTACATTGCGAGTATTGAAAACGAAAAGTATTTTATGATGAGACAAGCAGCATTAATTTTAAAGCTGGAATTTCACAACGCTAACGGAATCGTTGCCTATGAAACGAGAGCACTGATTAAGTGTGTATCGATATATGCAGCCATTAATATAATCCCGCGTAAGACGAAGAGACAATCAATGTACGCCAAAAGAACGAATTAACTTTTAAGAGATAACAGCTCGTATGCAGTGCGGAAGGTGGGCATCTTACCGCCCTGGATTGAATAATTGGTCTTATTCTGAATTCAGAGAAGGGTGATGATTACTGAAGAATAGATCTGCTGAAATATTGACATTATAAAAGCCAGAGAAGGACACTTTACCGTGTAAATCAATTCAAAATATCGAACATACTTTATCTGGTCTTTCAAGATCAAGCATTTCTAAAAAAGTGTAAAAATATTAATTTTAAATAGCGTAAGTTATTCGATATCTGTTTTTACTTTAGATAGTATGAGGACGATTTATTTAGAAGACATTTTATAAAAAACCGTTTTTAGCGGTATGAATGTCCGGTCCCTCGTATCTAAGGCATTCTTGTTTATTAGGGCGGTATGACTTAATCAGGATCATTTGTGTTTGTTCAACACTTATAGAGCCCACCTCTGGTGTGTACTGTAAATATGGTGAGCCGACCTTATTCATTCCGCTATTCATTCACACAAGCTCGTCAGATAGTTGTCTTTGACACTCCCTATATCTCTGGCCCACAATATGCGCTGTGAACGGTAAATTTTCCAATCACTTCGTCCTCATTAAGTCCTAAATATTTCAACTGTCTCTATCTGAATCTGAGCATTGAAGTGTCAGTGGAGACCACTTCATTATCTTTTCCTAGAATAATAATCACGAATAGCTATATACGCTCGTATTCATTAGTCTTCAATAAGGTGCGTTGAGATTTGATGCTCATCAATCAATTTTTTATATAATATAATACAATAGAAATAAATTATAATGTCTTGTATTACGTAAGATCTGATATAGGCAGGATGTATCAACACATTTTTAAAATGTGTAGCTCAAGTTAACTTGCTTTCTGCTCACATTTATATGTTAATGGTGGTATGTGTTAATTGTAACAAAAGCAAAACAAATAAAATATTTACAAATATACAAAAAATACAATTTTTGTTGCATTCAAAACAAGAAACATAGAGTTTACTACTGGCAAGTGTTACGGAGAGAGAACGAGAAAGTAAGGTGAGTGTCTTTCACTTTATATTGGCGAATAATTTAAGTGCTCTACTTTTTGGAAATTCTCAAATAGATATATATAGAATAATTTTAAGTTTGGTCAATGAAAGAACCAAACATATGTATTTACCCATATAATTCGATGAGGTTCCCTTGGTTGTCAACTTCTTATAGATTTTTTCGGCTGGATATAAATCCTTGAATCATAACCGGAGTTGATAACATAGGAAAACCCTGGTAACAACTGACTGTTTTCTGCCCAAAACATATTTTTATAGGGGCTAACACCTAATTTGCATATTTCTAGAACCTTTCGAATTCTCTTGATTTTACAGGAACGTTCTCGATCAATCTAGTACCTTCCAAATATTCTATTTCTAATTTCCTTATTTTTATGATTAGTTCATGAATTAAAACTTTATCGAAATAACACTTAGGACTCAATAGAATCCATTACTATAACTTTTAAGACATTATTAATATTATTTTTGTATATAAGTGCATCCTCGTAACAATAGTACTTAGCTTTGAACAACGGAAGTTCATTCTGAAATGCTGATAGAATTACGAACAGGCAGTTGAAGTTCAGAGGCGGTATCGAAGAGAGTTTTATTCTGCTTATAACCTCACTAATTAGAGGTAAGTTTGAAGTTGATATCAATGCAGACGATGTGCACAAGAAACGTTACAGAAAACCACAAATATCAACCACGCCCTTTGAAATAAAAACGTGGGGTGATGGAAGGTTTTCACAGAAGTCCAAGAAACAAAAGAAATTTTGATTGCTGCTTGTGATTCAGTTGCGTCGCATTGTCAGAAATGTCTGGATAATCACGAACACAAATTTGAAAACGTGATGACGATTTCTAAAAAGCAGACATTTTTAATATGTCTGTCATCATGTGCATTATATAAATGAGGTATAATTGGTTCTAATTACTTGAATTATTTCTTGAGAAATCTCTGAAATGTATATAAATGATAAGACACACTATTCTTAAGAATTTATAATATTAGTTTTATAACAGGAGATGATAAACGTTTTAATAGAAAAATATAGTCTTTTACGATATTTTTTAAAACGTGAAATATTTTTAAATGTACATTCATTTAAAATAATCATTTCGAAAATACTTCAAAACTAATGAAATATAAATATGCATTATTTATTAATTAATCTCATAATTTAAAAATGTCTCTAGATTACTTCTGTTCAAAAGAAAACTTTTCGCGTAGAGTTATGCAGTTATTTTTATAATCAAGCCAACTCTTACAAGTCAATAAAGCTATTAAATACATGGGTTTGCTGGGAGTGTACAAATATGAATAAACGCAAATTCTACTCCAACAGCTATTTTTCTCGCAATTCCCGCCTGTAGAATTCCCTTCTCTTTATTTGCTTCCCGACAGCTACAATCTCCAGGAATTTAAATGTAAAGTCAATAGTCATCTTCTATCTCACTGCATCTTCTATCTCACTGTATCCTCTCTCTCATGCTCCTTTCTCAGTATTTTTTTTAATAATCATATTGCCCCAAGATAGGCAGTTTAATGTCACTGTTTTTCAGATGGTTACATATGAGGAAAGTTATGAGAAACAGTGACAGGTTATAGGGGGTGTCAGAAAGTGGGTAAAAAATGATGAGAATACTGATGAGAGTGGGGTGGACGGAGAAAGGAACATTAGAGAGAGGATACAGGTGAGTGTGATGGCAGATGACTTTTTATAATCATATCGCAAGTCATTTTACTGCCACTGTTGTGCAGGGGGTTACATAGGATGAAAGTTATAAAAACGAGTGACAGGTTATAGGGGTGTCAGGAAGTGGGTAAGAGAAGGTCGAGAATACTGACGAGAGTGGAATGGACGGAGAGAAGAGCATGTGAGAGAGAATGCAAGTTAGTGAGATAGGAGATGACTATTAACTTTACATTTAAATTTTTGAAGTATTCTAGCTGTCGGGGAAGCAAGTAAATGGAAAGGAATTCCACAGGCGTGAAGTGCGAGGAAAAAAGCTGATGGAGTAGAATTTGCGTTTACATTTTATTGGTTTCACACTATAAATTTATTCTCGTCCTTCTCTTACCCACTTCCTGTCATCCCTTATAACCTGTCACTCTTTCTCATAAGTTCCCTCCTATGTAACTCCCTGCACAACAGTGGCAGTAGAATTCCTTGCTTGGGGTGATATGATTATGAAAAACAAAAGCCAATAAACAAAACAAATCTTCATTACGTAGAGAGAAACAAAGAAGATGAATCAAGAAGTTAATGTACAACTATTAGCACTGTGTTTAATCATTTGAAGAACGATGTTAGCTGAAAAGCAAATATCTAAAAGAGACTTCCACGTATAAGAAGTGTGACAGAAGAAACTATCAGCAAAGAACTTACGGTTACATCCAGTCAATTCAACTTTTAAATAAGGAGGCAATGTTGGCAATGATATTTTTCTTAGATTCATAAAGCCTACGTAAAATGGAAGAATTTTCATCAGAATGATTATGAAGTTTCTTGATAAAGCACAGGAAAACTACATCATAGCGTTAGAAAATAACTGAATCTAGAATCCAGGTTCAGGGCCAGTAACATTGCAAATTCATTTTTGAGTTTTATCAATAATCTCTAAATACATGTTAAGAGCTCCAGACAATAATAACCAGCAATATTCGAAGCACATATAAATGGTAAACTTATAAATATTTTAAGGGAAAAGGAAAATAAATTCCGAAAATGTGTGATAAAAAATACTTGAGTAAACAACAAAATATGGATTTATTGTAGGGTAGTCAACGTTATAATATTTTAGTTGTTATAACCATCATCAGGGTTTATCTTATTATTACTACTGTAAAGTTTTTTGGTGTTACGGCCTGTGAATAAATTTAGAAAATTGTGACGTCAGACACGAACTATTTATAACGTTTTGATATTTTAAATAGTCGTTGAGATGAAATTTAAATAGTTCACTCACAGTTTTGTGTACTTTTTGTTTAGTTGTATCTATGTTTTTTTTAAATATTGCTGTACTTATTTATGTTTTGTTGATGTTTATCTGTTATATTAATTTAGATAAATTTTAATTATAAGTAGGGGTTGTTTTGTAAAGGACGGTCGGTCCATTGCGATGTTTATTAATTGCGATTCGATTCGGCGTAAGATAGCATAGGAAATAAGAAACAACACGTGAGTAAACAACGACAATCAAGTATTAACAAGATACAGTATTGGTTGAAAAAGGCATTAAGAAAACCCAATGATTGAAGTCAAATGTTTAACTTGTTAACTGAAAGTTTGCTTTGAAGGAAACTAAGTTTGATTGGTAGGAATGTACTGTAATGTACATTTGATTGGTCATTATTGTTCAAAAGATATAAGGTTGAAGCAGATTTAACCCGCCAAAGTTCTGAGTGTTCAGAATAAGTTGTTTAGTTCCCAGTAGTTTGGAAAGAGAAATGTGTGTGTGTGTGTGCACAAGTTTGTGAAAATAAAAACTCGCCTAATTGCGACTTGCAATTAGTGCGTGTGTAATGTGAGTAGAGTGGTATAATCCCAGCCGGAAGGCTGAGGTCAAACTGCCCACTGAAGGAAACACGTGTGAAACCGCTGCGTAAATGGCCACGTGAAAGTAAGGTTATCACGTGAAAACTGAACGAAAGCTGCTTGTCTCAAAGATGAGAACATGCCTCACAGAAGTAAGCGTAGGTGTAATAATAAATATATGTAAATGCATGAATGTATATTCCATAGTATTATAAGATGTGTAAATACACTCCTGATCAAAAATTTAAGACCACTTAAAAATCTTTAAAAATAAATTTTTTTTTTATGGATAGAATATTAAACTCCTACCACTTAAGGTTATCAATACTACAATCTAAAAGGTCATGGAAACAAAAAGCTACATTCCAAACATTTTATTTAGAAATTTACATTTTTATAAAATGAAGCGATTTACACTTGATCAAAATTATAAGACCAGAGACAAAAATTCTACGAAATTGTACAAAAAGTGTATGAAAATATTTAACAACCAAATTTAATAGTGATCGGGAGTGTATGTAACATATATTCTATAAAGAAATATTGTCAAGTACGACAGAGTGAACTGATATTCTAAGCAGCAGGCCTAACAACTGATTTAATAAAATATACCTTCAAGATAGAAAAAATAAAGCGAAAAACCTAAATAAAAATGGATCGCTAAATTACTTTTGTGTCCATGAAAAAACAAGTAGCAAGAAAAAATAAACAAATTAATTAACCATGCAATTAAAAAATTCTCATAAACGTTTGGGAATCTAAATTGAATGAGTTTAGAATATTACTAAACAAGGTTTTAAATGCAGTGTTTATCGTTGAATGAATTAAGAAGAAAATAGCAAAAGATTACTGATATTTGAGACAATTATCTCCATTTAGAAAGGAAAATATTACTGCTATCATCAGGGGGAGTTTGTGTGTCATGAAGCATTCAGTTCATGGCTGGCTTCTAAAGAAGTGTGTTGGGATCTAAAATGAATCGATGTTAATCAGGTCCAACTTGAGCATGTTGCAACAAATTCATTCCATTCCTTCCTTTCACACATTACTTGCATTTTCATATACATAATCTTCTTCGTGAGGAACCATTTTTACCAATGCGCCTCCCACCAAAATACACACACACACACACACACACACACACACACATACATATATATATATATATATATATATATATAAACATTTTCATAAATGGAACTTTGTCTGTGTGTGTGTCTCTGTGTGCGTGTCCGTTAACTATACACTCCGAAACGACTGAACCGATTTTCTTGAAAATTTACACATTTGTACTATAAACGTCTGCGAGTGTGCTTAGCTAGGTTTTGTGTCGAGGTACCCCCGATAAATATCGAAAATCGATAATCGAAAAAATTGGGTTATAGAAGGAGTGGTCAGATTGTAATCAAATTTGACACACTCATAGACAAAGATATAAAAGACGATATTCAGAACATTCAAGGTTGCAGTTCCTACAATAGTGCAGAAAATTTGATATCGATACCAGGAAATTAAAATTTGACTTGCATCCATTCATTTTTCTTTCAGTCTACGGTTTCGCATTAACTGGAATCAATTATTGTTTTAGTCTTTCGTGCCAACGTCCAAAGAGACTTAGCTCCAGGGCCATGGATTAGTTTTAAAGCTTTCATTACACCCGAGCAACTCCGGGCTATACTGCTTGTGTGTGTGTATATATATATATATATATATATAGTACTTGTATATCTATTTCATTTCTGGATTTCATTTCTTTGTTTATCCAGGACCGGAATGCAAAAGCCAGAGTCAGAATGCAAAAGCCAGAGTCAGAATGCAAAAGCCAGAGTCAGAATGCAAAACCCAGGGTTAGAATAGTCAGCGTTTGACCAGAGTGCCTCGTGGGCCGATTATTTTGAATGTGACAGAATGCCCTTTTCTGGGATTTGAATATGAGTCAAAAACAGTGCACAATCAACGGAAGCCCGCCAGAAATGTGAAGCGACAATACGCCTCCCACACCCAGGTTCAAAACCGTCTAAGACCACCCTCTGTGGGGCAAATAGACAACGTATGAAATGTGTGTTTGTGACGTCATTCCTTTTATTTCCCTTCTGAATTCAAGCTACCACACTTCTCTTACAATAAAACAAATATCAAAAAGAAATGTCCCTTTTCGTTGGTAAGGTTTTATGTAGTAATGTGTGGATTTATAAGCAACACTAGATGCCTCACTTGCTATCTGTCCTGTTAAAAATGTTACTATATCACGGATAAAACAATACATCTATTTAACGTGGGAGAATAGAAATGAAAAATATTTCCCTTTTTTCGCCAAGAAGTAAATTATCGTTTTGTCTACCAATGGATAATTAAATATAAGTTTTCCCAAGTGAACCTTAGTCATAATTACAAGTTTAAGCTATACAGGGACGCTCCAGAAAAGCTTCTTTAAAAGTGTTAAATATTCCGGTTTTGTATGGACTTTATGTCAGCTTCAGTAATTTTGGTGGATCACAGATAATTGCGTATTCGCCCAGGCATCTTCCGAAATGGCGTTTCATTTCGCAAAACTGTCCGAGCTGATTTGACATACAAAACTGCTAACATTTGTTCATGTTATCTCAGCAAGAGATTTCTTTTTTCAATCAGCTCTCGGCGAGGAGAAAAAAATGAGATGCTGATTCATTAATCTCGGAAATGAAAATTGTCTTCATGCTATTTTTTTCTATAATCTCGCATTTTCTCGCCGATTCCCATGCTTTCTCTCTGTGTCGCTCAATTACTTTAAATCTCTTTCCCAATCAAGCAAGCTTAATAACAAGAGTCAACACACTTCAGAAATAGTCAGGTTTGGTTTGAATAATTACCTTGAGAATTGCATCAATGCCTTCCTTCTTTCGCAATCTTTCCGACTTGTTTCCTCTTTACACGCTTTTTAAGTATTTCTTTCTAATTCTCGACGTTTTGTCTTTCTTCTTTCTTTGCAGTAATTTATTTTATTTTATCTTTATTCTATTCATTCTGCAATTTTCTCTTTCAAATAAAAATCTTTTTGCTTCCTTTCCTACCACGTTTGTCTCTTCTAATTTCTTTATACACTTCTTTTCTATTTTAACGGTCGTATTCCATATATCGCTCAACGCCTTCATAAACCTCCGCCCATTATCCTGCTTAGGTTTTCCTCCAACTTCCATCTTCTCACTTACTCTCTTTTTGTATCTAACTTCTACATCAAAATAAATATTTGGCTCTATAAATCTCCAGGCTACAATATAATATCTATTCTTTGAAACAATTAACCGCGCGTCGAGTCATATAATTATACAAAATGGAAGATGAAATCATCTTCACCGAAAGGAAAAGTCTTATCAATCCGCGTGCAGAATTACCGACTTGATATATTTCTCGTCATTTAACAAATTTGTTTAAAGAATTGGTTAAGATTGTTTATGTTTGTAGCAGTTTTCAAATAAAGTAGTGAGTCAAAATCTTCAAAAAGTCTAAAAGGCCTATTTACACTGTTCGGACAGTTGTCCTTAAATTTGTCATCCTCGCAATGTTTCGACCGCTGCATGCTCCAGCCTTCTTCAAATGACTGGGATCTACGCAAGCTGAGTAGCTATGGTATAACTGCACAATTGTTTGACCTAATCCACTCATTCCTCTCAAATCGCACAATGAAGGTAGTATTGAACCGACATGCCTCCAAATGCTATCATACATTTTTCATGATCTACGTTAACGATCTCCCCGATGTAATAAGATCCCAATTAGGCATATACGCGGACGACATCACCATTTACTCTCGCCTAGATCAAAAGTTTTCTGAGGTTGACAAAGCGAACCTCGTTGCTGAGCTTGTGTAGGACCTACAATCTGTGGTGGACTGGGTTAAGAAATGGCTAGTAAATTTTAATGCTTCTAAAACGAAGCTGATATCTATTAACCATCATAGACAATCGCTCCTACCCCACATTAGCATGGATCAGGCTAGCCTCTGAGAGCAAAACATTGCGTCTATTTGGCCTAAAATTCTCAAGTGGAATTATTATATCGGATCCATAGCTAAATCCACTAATAAAAGGTCGGTTGACTCTACACAGTTAGGAAGGTTTTTCGGCGTCTGAATCCATCCCGCACACACACACACACACACACATATATATATATATATATATATATGCCATTCGCCCGTGTATTGAATCCTGCCACATCTGATCGAGTTCCCTTTTTATTCACATTGGGGTTCTTGACAAAATCCAACGGATAATTTTTATTGTGATTGATACCGAATTAGCAGCTCGGTTGCAGTCGTTATGTCACCGGCGTGATGTGGCTTCCCTGTGACTGTTCTATACTTTCACGGCTTTTGCTCCAATGAACTTGGCTCACTGGTGCACCCTATATATAACTTTACACGAGCTACTAGACTAGCAACTAGGTCCACCCTTTTACAGTGAAACAGATAAAATGTAACCGCAATTTCTTCTCTAACAGCTTCTTTTCTACCTTGTGGAATTTCCTTCTGTATATTTGTTTCCACGACAGCTACAATCTCCAGAAATTTAAATGTAAGTTCAAGAGCTATCTCCTATCTCACTAACTCGCATCCTTTCTATCAAGCTCTTATCTCCATCGACTACACCCATCACACCGATGTTCTCATCCTTCTATTATTCTCCTTCTGACACCCCTATAACCTACCCCTCTTTCTCATCACTTTCTTTTATGCAACCCCCTGTGCAACAGTGGCAGTAAAACTGCCTAGCTTGGGGTGAAATTATCAAAAAAAAAAAAAGTTATTTCTCTTTAACTCTCTAATTTTCGTTTGTCACGGCTGTCGCCAGGTATTGATAGCCCAACTCTGGGTAACGTCACTGGATCTAACCAACGCTTGTACTACTTCTATCCACTGGGCCATCAGTTTATTAATTTTTTTTTTTTTTTTTAATCATATCACCCCAAGCAAGGCGATAACGCCACTGATGCGCAGGGAGCTACGTAAGGGTAAAAAGAATGGAAAAGAGAAAGCCGGAAACCACATCCTAAACAGGAAACAAGGGATGAGCCTCTTCACCTGTTCAATAGATGTGGGTGGGGTGTGAACCGGGCGATAGTTTAGTCTATCTACTCTAATTGAAAAAAAAATAATAAAGGAAAAGAGTGAAAAGATTGGAAAAGAGAAAACCGGAAACCGCATCCTAAACAGGAAACAAGGGATGAGCCTCTTCACCTGTTCAATAGATGTGGGTGGAGTGTGAACCGGGCGATAGTTTAGTCTATCCTGGCAACTTATAAAAATAATGCCTCAGTAACTGTTTTTTTTACTTGAGCTCATATCACAATCTTGGTGTTTGTAATCGATTTTCTCTTACACTACGTATTACTTGTTCTCATGTTGTTTTCATGTTTAAATTTGGCAGCCTTAGGGAATTTTTCCATGGTAGAAGCTATTCGAGTTAGAAGGGTCACAGAGTAAGAAGCAGTGGTATATTTAAAGTTAGTTTCGTTGAATAATAAGCTTCCTTTATTATATGAAAACGATTATTATTATTAGCAGTAGTAGCATTATTATTAGTAGTAGTGGTAGTAGTATTAATATCATTATTCAAATTAGTAATATTAGTATTTTATTTATACAAGGACTATTATTTAGTATTAGTAATATTATAAGATATATTAGCATTATTATTTGTAGTTTTACTAGTAGCAGTAATATTATTAGTATTATTACATATAGTACCATTATTTGTATTAGTAGTAGTATCATTACCTGTATTAGTATCAGTGTTATTATTAAAAGTATCACTATTATTAGTAGTAGGATCAGTGTTAATTTTAGTAGAAACCATCGCCCGGTTCACACTCCACCCACGTCCATTGAACAGGTGAAGAGGCTCATCACTTGTTCCCTGTTTAGAATGTGGTTTCCGGCTTTCTCTTTTCCATTCTTTTTACCCTTACGTAGCCCCCTGCGCACCAGTGGCGTTATCGCCTTGCTTGGTTTGATATGATTAAAAAAATATATATATTATTACTATTAATATTATTATTATTAGTAGTAGCTGTTTTATTATTATTATTATTATTATTATTATCATTATTATTATTATTATTATTACTGTTTCCCTACAGCATATGATGTTGTTTGTTGATAAGTTGCTTTATAAGTTCGTTTATAAGTTACCTAAGAAAATAAACCGGTTATTTATTCCTTACATCGACAGTCTGTACCCAATACATTTTGACGTACCCTGAAGTGGCCTTTCTGTTTCACGTAAGCAGGGTTTTTTTTTTAGTTTTGTTTTTATTTTGGGCCCCTTTTCTTCTATATTATAATTTCTATTTTCATTTTGACAGTAGCAAAATACACTAATGTTTTCTTGTATAATAAACGCATTTTCTTGCTTTGTTCATTCGAACTTTTAATCATTATTTTGCACAACTTGTTCAGCTCGCTTTCAATTCTCATGTATAATGGAGAGAATATACCTACGCGGACTACTATTATTATTATTATTATTATTATTATTATTGTTGTTGTTGTTGTTGTAGTAGTAGTAGTTGTTGTTGTTGTATTAGTAGTGCTAATGTAAATATTTTTTCTATTTTATCCTGTTTTTTTTAATTTTATATTCCATCCAGTGTATCAATAAGTTAACAAGGTGAATACAAGGTCAGTCAGTCAGTTAAGTGCCATACGTGATACACGCTTGGGCGATCATGTCTCGAAAGACAAATGACTGACTGGGCAGAAGATTATCCCACAGTAGGTTGCCATTGCTTTCTGCGGTAGACTGGTTGTCGACCAAGGCTATAGAACCCAATCTGTCCTGTTATTTAACCCATAACTGGAAGGAAGAGACGGATTAATGCTTTTCCAAGGATATTTGCGGTGAATGCAATAAATTCAGCTGGAATTCGAACTCGGCTCCCCGATTTCTCGTTCCGAGTCAATATCCAATTCACCACAAGGTAGACATACAAAATATTGGATTTTAATTAAACTAAAATTATAAATCGGACATAATAAAAATGAATTGAATAATATTTTGGATCTCTTGAAGAAAATCTGTTATTTAGTAAGCGTATTTTAGTTTGATCTCATAACTGTAAACATGGACGTATTGCAGATCAAACACACTGCAAAGTAGCAATCCCCCCCATCAAATCCTGCATGCTAATAATTACACATTTGGCTGGAATCCGTTGTGTTTCGCCTTTAGGTTAAACACTGGATAAACAAACTGAGCACGATCCTGGGAATTCTAACCACGGGGCAGCATCAGTTAATTACACTGAAATTTAAGGATCGTGAATGATACTGACGCACGGTAGCAGCTGCCGCTGAACTGGATAAAACGTTGACTTTGCAAACACGCGCGCGTCAATGACTACACATTATAACTAGAGCGGGTCGTGTTTACAAGACACTATTAGAGGGAAATTTACGAAACTTGTGCACGCCATTTCTTTGTCGTACAAGCTGCATTAATTTACCTTGACATGTAACAGAGAAAAAGTCATTACTTACCTCCTCTGATCGTTTTTTTTTTTCAAGCTTAGCAAAACAACATTCTTGGTAATTCAGACCATGGTAACTGTTGACTTTCTGTACCATTGATCTATTGCTCTATTAAAAAGGAAAACCCCATCCATATGATATTTTTATTACTAGCATACTGATTCCGACCCACTCCTTGATTTTCTTTTTTACGCCCTTTAGACTACCAATGAAAATTGCGACAATTACTTTTCATCTTGGGTCATGGCCTGCACAGACGCTTTCATAACTTTTCGGAAATACCAGATGAAATTTCAATTCTTTTTAGCTTTCACACCACCATGTTTGGCCGCTATAATTTTTTGTTATATTAGTGTAACCAGTAATGCATTCCAGTCATCTTAACATTCCAGTCATCTTAACATTCCAGTCATCTTAACATTCCAGTCATCTTAACATTCCAGTCATCTTAATTTCAATCGCTATCTGCTGTTGGTATGATTATTCTTTTTCCGCTCCTTATCAATGTACCTGGTAACTCATACCATTCCCTGGTAGCTGTTGACTTTCTGTACCATTCATCTATTAAACAGGAAACCGCTATCCATATGATCTGTTTTCGTTACCAGAATACGGATTAGGACCTACTCCTTGATTTTCTTCGTGATTCCCCTTAGACTATCACTGAAAATTGTGGCAATTTGTTTTCTTCTTTTAGTCAAGACCGGCACGGACGCTTTCATACCTTTTTTGGAAATACCAGATGCTACCTCAATTCTCTTCATTTTCCACACCACCTAGTTTGGCCGCTATAATTTCTTATTATACCAGGGTAACTTCTAACTCAGACAAACAATGTGGCTTTCCTTTCTCCAAATCAACTGCTAATGTACTGACAGTCAGTCAGTTAAGTACCATGCGCGATACACGCTTTGGGTGATCATGTCTCCAAAGAGACATGACTGACAGGGCAGAATATTATCCCGCAGTAGGTTGCCATTGCTTTCTGCGGTAGAGTGGTTGCCGACCAAGGCTATAGAATCCAATCTGTCCTGTTATTTAACCCATAACTGGAAGAAAGAGATGGATTAATGTACTGACAATAACTGCGAAAAGAGTTTAGAATGATCCATATAAAGACGGTGAAATCCGCAATGTATCACTGGATATCTCGAAAACATTTACCTAGTTCTAGTATACAAGTTTTCTTTACTAGGTAGAATTGCAAGGAAATTTACGAAACTTCACACGTCATTTGTTAGTGGAATTGCTAAAGATTCTTACAATACTTTCCAACCAACTTTAACATGCAAAAATTTTAACAGCGATTTCAATCACTATCTACTGATTATTCACTTTCCGCTCAATATTCATGTTTCTGTTTCTAATTCTTCCATAACCTGTAATTTTTTGTTGTTTTAGTGTTTTAATGTCTTGCTTCGTGTAACTGTGATTAAAAGTAAATTAAAAAAATATTCGATAAAATAGTTTGATGTTTCCTAATTGCTAAGATTAGTAAAAATTAATGTGTTTTTTTAATTACAATGTACAATGCATTGCGAAATGTAATAATCTATTAAATACTAGCAGTATAGCCCGGCGTTGCTCGGGTGTAATAAAAGCTTTAAAACTAACCCATGGTACTGGAGCTCAGACTCTTTGGACGTTGGCCCGAAAGATTAAAAATCAGTAGTTGTTTCCAGTTAAAGCGAAACGGTAGCGGGAAAAAAAAATAAATGGATGTAAGTCAAATTTTGATTTCCTGGTATCGATATCAAATAAGTTTTTTTCGTCGTAAACTAAATTTTGAAGGTTAAATAAGTCCTCTGAGTAAATGGTATCATGGCTGAGATTAAGAACTACAATTATACCTACTTAGAGCCAAACTCGAAGCAAAAACTAAAATAAAAAGGCTGAAAATAATACAGCCATACAACGCAGATAAACAGACGCACACACAAACATCTTGTCTTTTATATATATATATATATATATATATACATATATATATATATATATATATATATATTATCGATTTTCTGCACTATTGTAAGAACTGCAACCTTGAATGTTCTGAATACCGTTTCTTATGTCTTTGTCTATGAGTGTATCAAATTTGATTAAAATCGGACCAATCCTTCTATAACCTGATTTTTTCGATTATCGATTTTCGATATTTATCGGGGGTACCTCGACACAAAACCTAGCTAAGAACACTCGCAGATGCCTATAGTACAGCTGTGTAAATTTTCTAGAAAATCAGTTCAGCCGTTTCGCAGTGTATAGGTCACGGACACAGACACACACACAGACACACACACACACACAAAGTTCCATTTATAAATAAGTTTAGATGTGTGTGAGCGTGCGTGTATGAATTTGTCTATCACACTGACTATAACCAACTCTTTTAAGGGTCGTGGAACCGGTTAAATGTCCAGTAAGAATAACGCAAAAACAACCCAATAGAAAAATACGAATATATATTAAATACGGAACGAATACAAAACTTGGAAATTGGTTAGTAGGAAGGATAATACGAGTTAGTGTGCAATACTTTGATTCGACACTCAGCCTCAGAACTGGGACTCGTAATGATTGTTAAGGTAGCATTGTTCTCGTCTGATTTCGGGCCGCTCTGAGGGCGCTCTCCTTATGCTACTCTCACCCACCTCTTGTGAGGAGACGTATAAGTAATGGTTGGAAGAGTTCATTCAGTCTTTCGGTGATGCTGAAATGACAGTAAGGGATTTGATGATCGAATTGATCCAATAAAAACAAAACACAAACTTCGAAGAAATTACCCACAATTATGATTTCGGTTTTGTCCACCTTCTGTTTCGAAAATTGAACTAATAAATATAAAAGATTGATCTAATTGAATGAATTTAAAAGAAAAATGAATGAGTGCTTTTTTTAGTAAAACAGTTGCAATGATCTTAAATGTCGACAGCCAGATAGAGAAAAAATCTAGAAATTATGGAGAATAATATATAACTTCCATATTTTTTTTAATCATTTCACCCCGAGCAAGGCGGAAACGCCACTGATGTGCAGGGGGTTACATAAATGTAAAAAGATTAATTAGAAAAGAGTGAGGAGTACAAACTAGTTAGAAAGGAACAACAGAAAGCTGAGAAAGCAGGTGCGATGACAGATACATAGGTGGAGAGAAAGGGAAGATTATACAGGGGAGGGGAGAGAGCTAGAGTCCAGTGGTTAGTAGATGAGTATTGACTTTGCATTCAAATTTATGGAGGTTGTAGCCGTCAGGAAAGCAAGAATACGGCAGCGAGTTCCACAGGCGGGAAGTGCGAGAGAAGAAGCTGCAGGAGTAGAATTGTCGTCTGCATTTGGCTAACCTGACTGTGAATGGGTGGGACCCAGTTGCCAGTCTGGTTGCACGGGTAAACACCTGTTGAGGAGGCATCAGTGACTTAAGCTCATCCGAGCAGAAGCCATGAAAATATAGAAGGGACAAAGGGAGGCCACATTTCGACGATGGGGAAGTGGCTGCACTTGAGTCGCCAGATCAGTACCTATCACATAACAGACTCTCCTTTGGAGCTTGTCAAGAACACTGAGGAGAACGGCAGGGGCACCTGACCATTAGGTTCATATGTTTTTCTTATGGGATTCTGTCACATTTGATGTTGTATAATCATATAAAACTAGAACTTCATTACAATTAACTCATGACGGCCGCTTTTAATTTTTTGCTTTTTTTTTTTTGGCAATTCTCATACATTACTTCCTATTGACGAAAATACTCCTCCACATTAATTGTTTCGTTTTGGTTTCGAACTTCCCGATAGAAAGCATTTTTCTTATCTAAATAAATAAGCGGGATTTATTTTCCGGTGAAGTGCTGATATATGGATATATAATCTGGTTTTTCATTTGTTCCTAACCATTGTCAGCTTTGATAGATATAACCCAGAGATCTTTCTCTTATAAAATTATACTCACGAATATTTTGGTAGCATGTCTCCTCATCTATAGGTCTATTACCGAAATGTAGAAACCGGATAATATAGTTAGACACAGAGAAAATGTGCTGCATGGCTATGTGATATCCACCCACTGATATGGTAGTGAATGCTGGTCAATATCTAAAGATGAGAAAATACCGAAGGCAGCAGAATTGACGTTCTACAAAATATATTAAAAATTTCACGGATGGATCAAGTAAACAACGAGAAAACTGTTATTGAAAATGGTATAAGAAAGAACGCTTATACTCAAAATCATGAAATGACAACTCGACTTTCTTGGACAAATAATACGGGTACTCATATCCAGGTATCCATTAAAAATCTGCAGTAATAAAAATATTTCGGATTCAAAGAAATATCCATAAATTCCCTTTTTGTACCTTTTTTGATACAAAAAAAAAAATAACAGAAATGGCTTTCGAGCAAAACAAAACGCGGACCGTACATTAAAGGTAAATGAAAACTAGCTTAAAGGCAAAACCCTTTGTAACCAGGTAGCTAAAGCGAGCCAGCTCAGATGTTGGTCCATCCTGCATAGGGGAACAGAGGTTCGACTACTGAATCCGGACATGTTTTCCTTAATAAGTTAAATAACTATTTTCCTCAACATTGCTACCATGTTATCGACGTTTCAACCGTTGTACACTCCTTCAGTGGCTAGGGATTTTGAACCGAACCCTTAAATATCGATCGCCGGGGTAGATTCTATGCGATGCCACTTCCAGACACCATTTACCACCTGAATTAGGCCGGTAAATAACGAACACGGATCAGGCTTTTTTCCCTGAAAGTAAAACATTGCGTCTCCTAGGATTAACTCTCACATCAGACCTCAAGTGGAATAACTATATAGAAACCATTTCTAAATCCGCTGCTAAGAATGTCGGTTCTCTCTGTAGGGGCAAGAAGTTTTTCCCACCCGAAACAAACCTGCACATATACAAGTCTACTATCCACCTATACATTGAATATTGCTGCCATATCTGATCGGGTGTTCCTGCTATCCACTGAGGTGCCCTCGACCGAATCCAACGGAGAATCTTTAATGTGATCGATCCCGACATGACAGCTAGGATGCAGTCGCTTTCTCACCGGCGCAGTGTGGTTTGCCTGTGTCTCTTCTACAAATACTTTCACGGCCTCAGCTCTGATGAACTTAGCTCACTGGTACCTCCTATATATAAATTTCCTCGAACAACAAGATTAACAACTAGGTCCCACCCTTTTACTGTGAAACCAATAAATTGTAAACGCAAATACTACTCTAACAGCTTCCTCTCTCTCATTTCACGCCTGTGGAATTCCATTCGGATTACTTGCTTTCCCGACAGCTAAAATCTTCAAGAATTCAAATGTAAAGTCAATAGTCATCTCCTATCTCAGTAACTTGCATCCTCTCTCTCTCTCTCTCTCTCTCTCTCTTATGCTCCTTTCTTCGTCCACTTATAAGTATTCTCATCCTTCTCCCACCCACTTCCTGACACCCCCTATGACCTGTCACTCTTTCTCATAACTTTCCTCCTATGTAACCCCCTGCAAAACAGTGGCAGTAAAATGGCTTGTTTGGGGCGATTTGATAATACCAAAAAAACTGAACTAGTCTAGGACAGAGCTGATTGTAAATTTGGACCTGAACTACTTAAGTATGAGTGAGAGTTATTTTAACACCTTCTTTTCTCGCACTTCCGCACGTGGAATTCTCTTCTGCATACTTGCTTTCATGACAGTTACAATCACAAAGAATTTAAATGAAAGTGAATAGTCACCTCTTGTCTCACTAACTTACATCCTCTCTCTCATACTTTTTTTTTGTCCATCCCACTCTCATCAGTATTCTCTTCCTTCTCCTACTCTCTTCCTGACACCCTCTGCAACCTCTCACTTTTCATTACATTCCTCCTATGTAACCCCCAGCACGACAGTGGCAGTAATATATCTCGCTTTGGGCGACACGATTATAAAAAAAAGATACTAGATGTATTTCAGAAGTACATAAAAATCATGGAAAAATTACTGTTTATATAAGAAGAAGCATCTGCCAAAACATACGTAGCCACTAAAAATAATATTTAAGCTAATGTTGTCGGCTTTGGAATTTCGCCTCAATAATGACTTATATATTTACATACAGTCTGTCTCTGTTAATCACTTCAAGATATAAATATATTATACAGTAACACTATCATTTTGAAACATCTACTTCATAAAGATAGTTTTAGCCGCTGAAATGACTAACACGAATATTTTTTTTAATTTTGTTACGGATATTTCCTGCAAAAAATAATTGGTTATGTTCGATTTTTATATATTTAATATATATGCAGTCATCCACAGACAGATCTGTTTCGCTATATTACAGCTTATGAGTACGGTTAGACATCCGATTGCTTTTACTCATGATTAGAAACCCGACCGAATTTGCTACAGTCGGCGATTCAGCCAGTGAGGTATGAGCGCTCGGTAGAAGGTCAGAGACTTTTAGTGTATGATGTATCATAAGCCAGTAGTTAGAGAGCTCTAATTTATTACCGAATTAGCGATGCGTAGATGCTAGAGTAGCTACTGTTTTTTTTAAAGTCAACCGTTCTTCAAGAGTGCTCAATCAGGGTGAAGGAGAGTATATATATATATATATATATATATATATATATATTAGACAATACAGAAGGTGAATATTTACTTTTGCTTTCTTGATTTGGTACACAATATCAGATGGTTTGTTAATTATTTAGTAAAGTTTAACATTTGGTTTAAGTATCGGAACTAGCGTTCTCAATCCTTCTTTAATGACCCTAAAACCAAATGAAATTTCTATTCATGTACATTCATTAATTTCTTTACAAGCACAGTCTTAACTAGATCAACTATTTTCGAAAATTATTTCGATCTTGCTCAACACAAGTACCTCTTTACAATCACTATGTCAACATTAATACACAAATCGACCTTGTAGAAACAGATTCTGCTCTTGAACAGAGTATATCTATTTTTTACAAATGTCATGTGGAAACCAATAATTTTACTAAATCTCCCACATACATGAGCTATATAGCCAATATAATCACATTAGGAAACAACTGAGGTTTTCTGGGTAAGACGATAAGCTACATAGAGCAGCTCTGATCACGAGGTTTTGAAATGCTTGGAACCACCTCTTAATTTATTTTTGTATCCGGGCCAATCCTGACCGTGAGCTTTGTTAGAATCCAAGCTATGGGTAAAGAGCTAACACCCAAACTAGAATCAAAATACTATGAATTATAAAAGTAGATATTCATTATAAAATAACAGCAACACATTTTTTGAAGAAAAAATATTACAAGCAAAACATTGTTCAAATAAAATATCTCCAGCAATACATTTTTGAAGAAAAATTTTTACTAGCAATACATTATTGAATCAAAATATTACCAGACATACATTCTTGGAAAATAATATAACAAGCAAACATTTAATTCAACAAAAACAGTCTTTAGAAAAAATATGTCAGTGAATCTTGATCGCAAACAGATTTCATTGCAAAGAATACAACTTTGTGCCATATATGATACACTCTTTGGGCGATCATGTCTTGAAAGAGACATGACTGACTGAGCAGAAGATTATCCCGCAGTAGGTTGCCATTGCTTTCTGCGGTAGACGGGTTGTCAGCCAATGCTACAGAACCGAAACTGTCCTATTATTTAACCCATAACTGAAGGGAACAGAGAGATTAATACTTTTCCAAAGGTTATTTGCGCGTAAGTGAATGCAAGGAATTCAACTGGAATTCGAACTCGGTTCCTCGATTTGTCGTTCCGAGCCGATATCCACTACACCACAACGCACTACAAACCTATCCTAAAAGTACTGTTGGTATTAACCCATTGACGATGTGCTTAGGGTGCCCTGGATGTGCGTTGTGATGCTGTGGATATCGGCTCGGAACGACAAATCGAGGAACCGAATTCCAGTTGAATTCCCTCCCTTCACTTATTTTCTTTTAGATTGTGTCACCCCAAGCAAAGCATATTACCGCCACTGTTGTACAGGGGGTTACATAGGAGAAACGTTATGAGAAGAAGTGAGACGTTACAGTGGGTGTCGGGAAGAGATTAAGAGATGGAAGACAATACTGATGAGAGTGGGGTGGACGAAGAAAAAGCATGAGAGAGAGAGAGAGAGAGGATGTAAGTTATTGAGACAGGAGATGGCCATTCTTGGGGATTATAGTTATCGGGAAAGCAAGTATGCGGAAGGGAATTCCACAGGCGGGAAGTGTGAGAAAAGAAGCTACTGGAGTAGAATTTGCGTTGACAATTTATTTACCGGCAAATACACTTGGGAAAGGTAGTAAACCGTCTCTTAACTCCAGTTATGGGTTAAGTACAGGATAGATTAGGTTCTATATTCTTGGCCTGCGACCATTCTACTGCGCGATAATCTTTTGCCTAGTTAGTCATGTCTCTTTTGAGACATGGTCGCCCAAAGCGTGTGTAACGTATGGCACTTCACTGGCTGACTGAGTTTGATATGTACTAAAACGAAATAAATTAACCTAAACCAAACCAAACAGCTTAGAAGAAATACAAAAAAGAAACAAACATTTGAGAATAACTTTGCTTCATGCTTGATTTACAAACTCATTATAAACAATAAAATATATTTCCTAGAAGCCAATAACCATAATTTTACACGAGTCATAGAAACTCGACTTTATTAAAGAAAGTGAATACAACAGAGATGTTATAAAATACAAGATTTACCGAGTCAAAATAATCTTTTCTTCAAACTTATTACACGATAAGGGAATTAGCTGTATTAAACAAGCCTTAATCAACAGTAATTTCCCTAAACACGTCGTCGACTAACAAATACAATTTTCATTAGCAAATTCTTTTAAAAATGGCAACTGACCCGTTTCGTGTGTGAAAAAAATGTAAACACACCTTTAAATTAATTCTCATAACCAAATGCTCTTTAATTATAAATGGGATAAAACCTCATTGCCCGATGTTTTCGGTTCTGTAGCAGGTGGTGGTGTTGGATGAAACTCTCTCTGGGGTAGCCTATTCTATATTCAATTTCCATTCTTCCGATACGAAATTTGCTATAACTAATCAAAACTGATTGATATTATTATCATAATGGTTACTAATTGGGTGTGAAATTATTCTAGAGACAATACAGTCGGAAGAATGAGTGTTGTCACGTAATGGCACAAAATTTATTGTTGGAATGTCGAGTTCAACCTCCAGTCGGGTTCGTTATATTCATTTACGTTTAAATGAACTTGAGAAAGTTATGAATTCATCTCTCCCTAGCTGTTAATAGAATAGTGAAAGAGACCGTGTCTTATAGCCTTGTTTGTCAACTAGTCTACTGTAGATACTGAAACCTACTGCGGGAATATTTGTTTCTGTTTGATAAGTTATGAACCGAACTCTATATGACTGTCTAATCGTGTATCACGTATGGCTCTGAACTGATTCAGTTGAAAGGATTGTGGACCTGAATATAATTAACTGTACGTATGAGACATATTTTTGCACTGAAACCACTTTTTAAAACCGTATTATTTTGATATCTGTATGCTCTCTATCTTTGATATTGAGCACTTTTACTCATAAATACGGCATATATTAAACTTTAAAATCTTAAGAAGGTCACCCTTATTGTCAAGATTGGAGAGGAGGAACCTGACTAAGCGCAATTAGTTCCAAAATCGTCAAGGGTCTAAGAAACCATATGATAATTATAACAGATCTCAACGGTTGACCCACCGGAAGAATAGGTATACGCATGACTGACAAGTTACAGAGTCGGCAGTCGTCCATTGCAGTTACGTAACATGATTCATGCCTCATTCCATATGTGTCACAGAGGAAAGCCATAAAATCATGTGCGCGGATCACGCCATGTCAAGTTCACCTTAAAGGAATTCCCGCCTTCGACAATTTCTTCTTCACTGATTTTTTACCCCTAACAATTAATTGCATAGCCAAACGTCGATTAGGGCATGGATGACAGGAACAAATTTGGTAAAACTGGAAGCTTCTAGTTATGAACACTGCCATTGGTGGCGAACGTAGTCATCAATGCCATCATCATAAAAAATCGATCTGCAAAGAAAAACTAAATTTTTAGACATCAGGTAAAGTAACCCTTATGATGGACTCTCCCGTCGATTTCGATGTATGAGGTCTAGACAACTATTCAATTCGACGTCGCATGCCTGCACTTACTCAATCGTAAATGGCATTTGAATCCTGCAAGAGATTTACAAACAAGTCCACAATGGAGGCAAGAAGGGAGATTGCACGACGAATGATCGGCCGGGACACTTGCAGATGCTTTGGTTCTCTCACGTCTTACGCGCAGTTGGTCAATCTCAGTATCAGAGAACTGCTTTATGCACCTCTGGCAGGGAGATCGCCATTCATTTCGTTGAGAGGCAATTCGTTCAAAATCACGGTGAGCAATATTGTACATGTGAAATTCATTTTCAGATTATCCTTAAAGCGAAGCAGAGGTCTACCCACATTCCGCCGTCCACTGCTGAGTTAACCGTACATCATTTGCTTTGGTATCCGGTCATCTTCCATAGATAAGACATGTCCTACCCAACGCAGCTGTGATTGCATCAAAAAGCTTTCAATTCCGCTAATACCGCAGCGCGTGAACAGGTCCGCATTAGACATCCGATTGCCTAGGGTGAGAACACAAATTGTTCTAAGGCAATTTTTGTGGAAGACATCAAGCTTCTGGATGTGATTATGATAGACTGTCCATGATTCAGATCCATAAAGCAGCGTCGTTAGCACAACTGCTTTATACACAAGTACTTTAGTCCTTAGGCTAATCCCCCTATCATCCCATAACCGATGGCGCAATTTCCCAAAAGCACTAGTTGCTTTCGCAATTCGATAGATGATTTCATCATCAAGAGAAGCATTCCAATTAATTTTACTTCCAAGATAGGTAAAGTGTTTCACATATTTCAGATCTTTACGATCTACTCGGATTGGTATATCGGGAAAGCTGTGTACTGGTGGCCGCTGCTTTACACACAGAACTTGCTTTGGTGTGGGGCGAGGTTGGTGAATCACCTCTGTTTTCTTGATGCCGATTGTCAGACCAAAAGCCTTGCAAGCAGCGGAAAACCTATGTACAAGCAGTTGCGCTACCTCCTGAGAGGTTGCACAGAGTGCAGCGTCATCTGCAAACAAAAGATCCCTAATAATAGTTTGTCGAATGAGGGTCTTAGTTTTGAATCGCTGCTGGTTGAAGAGACCGCCACTTGTTCTGAATTTGAATTCTACGCCTGTACCAATATCAGCAAAAGCATACTTGTGCATAACTGAAAAGAACAAAACAAACAGCACAGGTGCCATTACGCATCCCTGTTTGGTACCATTTGTCAACCCTTATATATATATATGTATATATATATATATATATATATATATATATATATATATATATATATATATGTTGCAAATATGGTTATAGAAAGTTACCAAACCAGAAATATATTTTCGATTCGTTGATGATATTCGTTTAGATGACAACAAAAACGAAACTAATAATCTGAAATTTACTTTTGAAAGAAATTCTATTCTCAACTTCACATATGAGCTTAGCTAAAAAATGAAGTCTTATGTTTGGATGTTCTTGTGAATTCTAGTAATGATACTTTGTTTTTGATCTTCGTTGCCAAATTGTTGGGGCGAAATCTCGCCACAAGGTAGTGCTGACCGTTTTGTCGGAAGTGAGACACGGAAAACAGAAGGTAGGTTCAAAACAGTGTATTAGAATAACAAGAACAATATACACAAAGGAGATGTTAGTAATAAGTAAATAAAAATAAGCAAGTCCGAACGATACATTTGTACTGCTTATGGCCTGAATCGTAGCAGGCTTTAACTGCGTAATAGCTATCGTAATTGAGTGCTTTTTTAAGCTATCAGATATTTTAAAAACAATGGAGAAGGACAGAAAATGACTGTCCACAAACTGCATCTACATTGTTCGATTATCTCGCATGATGCATCATGTGAAATGATTTGCTGTTATGCAATCGACTATGATGAAAAAAGCAGCGAAGTGGTTTAATTATGGAAATCACTAGTGCAATTGTTTTCTTTTCTATACTCATGACTTATTTATACAATGCAGTGTTTTATGATGATACATTATAATTTTAGAAGAGAGTTAACTAAGATAATCAGGTCGTAGTTACTTATGAGCACTATGAGAATTTTGTGATCCTGGAACTGAACTACGAGAGAGACCGTTTATCAACTATATATATATATAATTTCCCTGACGAGCCGCTAGGCGAAACCGTGGTAGGTTGTTGGCTCTTGCTCAGATTTTTTGTCTTTGTTTGCTCTACTTTCGTTTTGAGCGCTTTAGTGTTAGGGTTTTCGTCTTGGGGATTTTTCTTTCTTACGAGTGCTTGACTTTTTTTCATGCACTTCGTTTGTTTCTCTTTTTACTTCCCTTCTTTTACCTCCGAGGTTATTTTCGGTGAGGTGTACAAGACGATTTAAATTATAGCTTAATTAATACTAGTTTTGGCAGAGTTAGTTCGGTTACTATTGGTATTGTTGTTGCTTTAGTTAATATTACTATTATCATAATTATTATTATTATGTCCTTTTTCATCATATTTCGATTTCTGCTTTGGTCTCACTACCAACCAAGTCTGCGGGGAGATCTAAGGCAGGTTGTGGCGTGTTGTTATGGCTCCATTTCTTGTTTTTCTATCTTCCCTAGCATCCCTAGTGTTACATAGATAAAGTTTTCCTTAGTGTGTGGGCTGTATTTAAGAAGACAATTTTTTTGTATGTCTCTTAAGCTGGGTTTCCAGGGATTCTTTCAATGTGTTGTTTTGTTCCATTTTTTATCATTCCAAGTGCACCTACGATCACTGGTACAACTCTTATTTTCAATTTCCACTTTTTTCTATTTCAATTTCCAGGTCTTTATATTTTGACAGTTTTTCAAATTCCTTGATTGCTATGTTACAATCTGCTGGACAAGCCAGATCAATTAATAGATAAGTTTTCTCTTTCTGGTTTTTAGCAATAATGTTTGGCCTGTTTGCTTCAATTTTTCTGTCTGTGTAGATGGTGTAATCCCATAGAATGGTTACATCTTCTATTTCTGTAACCGGTGCTGGGTGATGTTCATACCAGTGTTTGCTTACAGATTTTCCATAGTGTTTGCACATTGTCCAATGTAAATATTGCCCAACTCTATCGTGGCGATTTTTATATTCCTTTGGGGCAAGCAAAGAACAGCCTGAGATTAGGTAGTCTATTGTTTCTTGGTGTTTATCACAAAACCTGCATTTTGGATCCATATTATTATGCATAATATTTGCCTGAAAGTTTCTAGTGAAAAGACTTTGGTCTTGTGCTGCAAGAATAAAGCCTTCAGTTTCAGACTTTAATCCAGATGCACGTAACCATCGATGAGTATTAACTTTGTCAACATTGTATATATTGGCACGTTCTGTATATTGGCCATGCAGAGGTTTGTTTTGCCAGCGCTGTTTCATCTGTTCAAGAGCTTTATCTGTGGCATTCATTTTCTTATTTTTTGCCGCAATAGTTGGTTCTTGGCTTCTGTTTTGCTTTTCTACAGAATCTACTAACTGTAAATCTTGTTTGTATTTACTGCCTTTTTTTATTATTGAATATTTTTTCTTTCTTTCCTCATGTTGCCTTACTAATTGTATCATCCAATCCTTAGTTGTTTCTATGAATGTTAGTCAGCCAATATTTGTTGTCTTGTATGACAATTCCAGCTGAATTATACCTCTTCCACCTTCTTTACGGGGTATGTATAGACGGTCTACATCAGCCTTTGGATGATGCATCGTATGCGTAGAAAGAAGCTTTCTTGTTTTAGAATCCATTCGCCTGATGTCGTTTAGAGTCCAGTTTAAGATGTTGAAGCTATATTGGACAACTGGGATTGCAAGGCTATTAATGGCCATAACTCTTTTCTGAGAATTCAGTTCAGTTTTTAATATTATACTCTATACGCACTATTTCTTTCATTTTTATATGGTGAATATTTTCACTCTCATTTACACGTAGGTATTTATAAGCTTCTTCTGGTTTCAATTCTTTTATTGTTACAGCAGGGTCTAAGCTAACTGAGGATGTTCCTTGTATTGATCCACGTAAATCTGTAGCTTTAGCACATTTATTCAAATTGAATTTCATTCCAATATCTTCGCTGAAGCATTTTACAGTTTGCAGAAGCGCTTCCAGCTCATTATCATTCTTAGCATATAACTTTAAGTCATCCATGTAAAATAGATGGATTATTTTATTTTGGCCTATTTTATAACCACATTCTGTCTTATTAAGTGACTGGTTAGTGCTATTAATGATATGCAGAATAGTAATGGAGACAAAGAATCACCTTGAAATATACCTCTTTTGATGTTTATTTCATCAGACTTAAAGGTTCCATTTATATGATTGAGGTAAAGGGTTGTTTTCCATATAGACATGTACTGTTTGATGAAATTGATGATGACGGGTGATATCTTGTATATATTTAAAGTCTTTAAAATCCAGGAATGTGGCACACTATCGAATGCCTTATTATTATTATTATTATTATTATTATTATTATTATATATAGTTATGAATTAATTGTATATTGCGACACGGATATTTGTATGTTTCGAGATAGATTTACATCATCAGGCAATGTTTGATGTTGGTTGTGCAGATGATTTACATTTAAATAACAAAAGATTTTGGTTTGTTTTGGTTTGTTGTGTATGTATGTGGAAAGATATAATATTTACATGTGTGTTTCTTTTGACTAATTAGAGCGAAGATTCATTTTTGACCCCGAAAAATAGATACCAACCAACATTTTCTCTTGTTTTTTCTTCCTCACCCGGCCTTTTCTCTTCTTTCTTTCCCTCCTTAAGAGTCAAGATGATCTTATACTGAACTTAGTATTTTCTATTAATCTGATTTTATCATTTTCCCTTATTTATCCTCTATTCTTCCTTTAGTTTTATTGCCTTTGAAATAATAATCTCATTCAGTACCAACGCTGTATTTTTAAGCTCTATAATACTTATCATATTGAGCATTGTTCATAATAAAATATATGCCGAGGCACTCAAAATAGTTAAACCTTGAGTCCTCTTCACCTGGAATTATATATATATATATATATATATATATATATATATATATATATATATATACGAATAGTATAAGTAAAGAACAAAAACGGAAAACAGTGTCTTTAATCTAACATGTTTCAATTTAACAGGCTTCTTCCAAAATTTAGTAAAAACTTATTTTCCAGGCTTTTTAAAGATTTTTAAAAACGTATTCCAAGGATTCTAAAATGTCTGATAAAGCTTGTTAAATTGAAGCAATTTAGGTTAATGACCCTTTTATATATATATATACATATATATATATATATATATATATATATATATATATATATATATACTAGCATTATAGCCCGGCGTTGCTCCGGTGTAGTGAAAGCTTTAAAACTAATCCATGGTCCTGGAGCTCAGACTGAATTTTGAAGCCTAAATAAGTCCTCTGAGTAAATGATATGATGACTGATAATAAGAACTACAATTATATCTACTTAGAGCCAAACCTGAAGCAAAATCTAAAATAAAAAGGGTGAAAAAATACAGATGTACAGGCAGATAAACAGACACAGAACAAACATCTTGCCTTTTATATATATACTATCAATTTTCTGCACTATTGTGAGAACTGCAACCATGAAATTCCTGAATATCGTTTCTTTTGTCTTTGTCTATAAGTGTATCAAAATTGATTAAAATCGGAGCAATCCTACTATAACCGATGTTTTCGATTATCGATTTTTGATATTTATCGGGGGTACCTCGACACAAAACATAGCTAAGAACACTCGCAGACGCTTATAGTACAACTGTGTAAATCTTCTGGAAAATCGGTTAAGCCATTTCGGAGTCTATAGGTAACGGATACACACACACATACACACACACAGAGTTCGAATTCCAGTTGAATTCATTGCATTCACCTTCGCGCAAATACCCTTGGGAAAGGTATTAATCCGTCTTTCCTTCAAGTTATGGGTTAAATAACAGGACAGATTGGGTTTTATAGACTTGGTCGTCAACTAATCTATCGCAGAAAGCAATGGCAACCTACTGCGGGGTAATATTCTGCCCAGTCAGTCATGTCTCTTTAGAGACACGATCGCCCAAGCGTGTAACACGTATGGCACTTAACTGACTCACATCGACACAAAACCTAGCTAAGAACACTCGCAGACGCTTATCGTACAACTGTGTAAATTTTCAAGAAAATCGGTTCAGTCTTTCGAAGTCTATACGTAACGGACACACACAGAGACAAAGTTCCATTTATAAATAAGTTTATATATATATATATATATATATATATATATATATATATATTAGTCTTCCACATACAAGCCTGTTTCCCTGAGCTAGACAATAGACAAATGTAAAAGAATGAAGAATAAACTTGCAACGCTCAAAACATTATTTTCAGACAGAGATTAATATAAAAATACCGCGAAAATATTCATTGTTCAACTTTTACTTTACAACATAACCGCTAAATCATTGTATATTTTTATTTTCATATTGAAACAAAATTGAAGTTTCGACATTGTTTTTCTCATTGTCAGTCGGTATTTACATGTTCTAATGTCATATCCGAATAATATATATATATGTGATAACGTTATCGTTGTTCGCGCAAAGAAATATTTCCTTTATATAATCCACTGTCTTGAAAGTTGGATATTATAAAAACTGCGGTTTTATATTTACTTAAAGAAAAATCTCTAAAGATTTAGAGATGAATATTTAAACGTTTAATTAAACAGTAAAAATATTCACTTTAAATATTTCCTGAAGGTTTCCTGCATCTTATAAAATTCAACATTTACAATATCCTCATTACAAAGAATTATTTTACGAATGTTATGTTTACAAAATAGTGTTAAATATGTTTATACATTTCAGTTGACAAAAATATGTTGAAGCTATTTTGATACATCTAACCTGAAATTCTGTCTATTATTATATTTTCTTCTTATTTTTTCTCGGAAACGAAAAATTATTTTTAGGAGAATTCGTTCTCTATATGTGCAAAATAAAGAAATAGTGCCAAGTTAACAATTCTGATCACTATCTGCACACTGTAATATTAGGTTGTCCCAAAAGTTCGCAAACACTTGCGAAATCGGTCTATCTGCTCCAGCACAATCAAGACAAGCGATGGGTTCAGAAAGGGGAAGAGACACCGTCAGTTCCACCAAACGCACAACATGAACTTCTTGCCGAATCAGATCGATTTGGCAAGAAGTTCATGTTGTGCGTTTGGTGGAACTTTGAAGAAATCCTGCATTTTGTGTTGGTTCCGAATGGTCATGCCATAAGTGCCGAACTTTACTGTCAGCAACTTGAGCGGGTCTACGAAAGGTTGAAGCAAAAGTACCCGGCTCTGGTCAACAGAAAGCGCGCTTTGATGCAGCAGGGCAATGCCAAGCCACACACCGCCAAAAGACCAAAGACAAGTTTTGAAAGATGGACGGCGTTGAGGTTCTGCCACATCCAGCCTACAGTCCTGACTGTGCTCCATCAGATTACGGCCTTTTCCGCTCAATGCAACACTTTCTGAAGGGCTGCAGATTCGACTCGTTTGATGAAGTCGAGGAAGCGTGTCAAGAATACTTTGATTCAAAGCCGGCTGAATGGTACTTTGACCTGATCCGAAAGCTTGTAAATCGATTTCAGAAAGTCTTGGAAAATGATGGTCTTTATATTGAGTAATAATTTTTGTTGTTTTTGTGTGTAAAATTTCAATTTTTTGCAAATGTTTTCTGGTAACCTTAGAATACTTGGCGAATAAAATTTCAATTTTTTGCAAGTGTTTACGAACTTTTAGGACAACATAATATTTAGTCTTACGTCTTCATCTAGTACAATACGTGACGTTGCCAAGAAGTCAGCCTTCAAATACAGATAAGATTAAATGCTGCTTAACTTTAAGTCGGCAGACGAAAATACAATCACTTCAATCAGATTTTAGTGAAAAGTTGCGATGTTGGCTCATTAATTCTTTTTAACAATAGCCAACTTTAAAAAAAAAATACCTGTGTCTTGGGCATTAGCAAATACGAAATATAGAAAATATTGAAACTAGCTACATTTATTTGTTGAGAATTTTTATCGATGTAGCTTCTTTTTGAAGGGTATTTTTGAAACATTGGAGTTCAATAGTATGGTATTGCTGAAACTTTATGGTGACCAGTATGTGTTAGATGTGGTTGTGATAATCTACATCTATAAAAGTAACGAGGGTGGACGTTATGTAAGTATTTGTTTGTTTCATAGATTTGACTTAGCGTCTGTTCGACGGGACTTACTCTCAGATGTAGATCAAAATTTTGGGGCGCTAGCGACACCTTGAAATTTTTCAAAAATCAAAAATTAGGGTTAGAAAAATTATATAATCACACCAGAAAGTCAGGGATTAGTTTATGTATTGATTATAATATGGAATCGATGACCCGACTTTATATTATCTATATTTTATATGTTGCCCATCCCCCTCCCACCCTAATCCAATAGAGACAGCCTACATTGTTATCTCTATCTATAAAAGTGGCGAGGGTGAACGTTATGTAAGTATTTATTTGTTTGATCGGTCCTGGGTATGAAGGTAAACTGCATCCAATATCAAGGCCTCTGATTGTGAGGAGCATGGAACCACCTCTTAATTGCTGTTGTTCCCAGGTCCACTCTGACCCGGTGTGGCAGCACCTGTTAGGCTCCCAGCTATGGGTAAATAGCTAACCCCAAACTGGGGTCAAAACACTATGAAGGTATAAAAATACTTTTATAGAAATATAATATATATAAAAATACTTTGATAGAAAAATATACACTTTTTGATGAAAAGCATTACCAACAACATTTTTTCTTAAGAAAAAAATTACCAGCAATACATTTTTTATTACGAAACTCGAAGACATCTTCAGTTTTCTAAAATAAATTAAAAAAAAACTTTTTTTCATCAAAATCTGACTAAATCAATTTTCTTACTATAACCGAACATTAAAAAATATCTTTAAACTCTAATTTTTCGGCATAAAATAACCCAAATAGGTTGATATGCCGTTAAACAAAACTCAAATCATAATTTGTTTGATAGATTTGACTTAGTGTCTGTATTTTGCGATCTAGTTCGACGGGAGTTGCGCTCGGATGTGGATCAAAATTTTAGAACGCTAACGAGACCATGAAATTTTTCAAAAAGCCAAAATATGGGGTAGAAAAATATATATTATTCCCCCACAAAATCAGGGATCAGTTTATGTATTGGTTATAATATAGAATCGTTGACGCCACTTTATATTATCTATAGTTATATATGTTGTCCCCCTCCTATCCTAATCCGATAGAGACAGTCTGCATTGTTATCTATGTCTGTAAAAGTGACGAGGATGGACGCTGTGTAAGTATTTACTATGTAAATTTATCATATGCTTTTTATTCTTATTATTCCTTAAACTACCTGAAACTGGGCTAAACTGCTAGTAAATAAATAAAGCCAGGTTTGCATGATGTAAATCATCATTCAGTTTTTGTGTTGATTCAATTTTTTTTACAAATTTTTGTTTTAGGTGAATGTTCATCATTTTATTATTATTATTTTTTTATATGTATTTCGGAGTTAAAGTTATAAAGCGTTTCACACAAATATATCATATTTGATTTTATGTGTGCCAGGTTTAACGTAGTAGCAGGTTGTTGTTGTTGTGTGTTATGTCATAATTTGTTCATGTATTTGAGTGTGTAACTTGTCATTTAAATTAATTGTTGGTTTTCGTGAATTTGATACATCTTCTTTTGGCTGGTTGGTATTGGTTGAAACTCCGACGGCTGAAACCAACTCATACACACACGTGTGTTCAAGCGTAGACGACTAACGAACCAGGCAAGGAACGAAGAGAACTATGCACGTGTTCTTTTATAATTTCCCAACGCCTTCGGGCTTCTGCCTTGATTTTGGTGTGACCATTAGTGATTGGGTGGCTTTTGCATGACGTCCATTGACCAAGTAAGCTATGTCCGGGTTATAGAAAAGAAGGAAAGGATATATGTGGAGAGAGAAAAGAGAGAGAGAGTTTTACTGTAATTATTTGTAAAGAGGAAATCATGTTCATGCCTTTACAGCTGAGACAAAAAAGTCATATCAACGCTTTCAAAAAACACTAAAAATGCTTGAAATATGAGCCGTTCTTTGTAGACAAACGGAAAATATCCCGTACTACGGCCGTCTTATGTTGAAACATCGGTTCCCGTACAATCACCGTAGTTAAGCAACGTCGAATTTTCTCAGTACTTATTTGGATTACCGCTTGCGAATAACTGACGCATGTACTACTCTTGACTTTGTTGATTGTGTAGAAATGACCAAATAACAGTCGTTTCACTCCTGACAATTGCGTGGTGACGCGTAAAATAAATTGTGTTTTCACCGGGAATTTCATTTTTAGGAATATTAATAATCTGCTGGTTAATTTGGCATTGAACACTCATTCTCCTGAGTTTTTCTTTAGCAGACTCAAAAAGAATTAACCTATTTTATAGGTGTGTAAGTTGTTGTGGTCTGTTGGGCCATAAATAAAGACACAAAGACGGAATAGTATTAAACAAATATATTACAAAGACAGTAGTACAAACATATACCAATGAACGATTATTAGCGTGACTGTCACGGTTATGCGGGAATAAATTCCACTCTCTCTCTCTCTCTCTCTCTCTCTCTCTCTCTCTTTCTCTCTCTTTGTGCCTCTGAATATCTTACTCTTACTCTCTGCTTCTACATAGCAGAAATGCTACTTATATATACCTTAGACAATTTCTGGTGTCATATGGTTCAGTCTCCATAACAATGGATGTGTGTGTGTGTGTGTGAGTGTTTGTGTGTGTGTGTGTGTGTGTGTGTGTGTGTGTGTGTGTGTGTGTGTTTGTGTGTGTGTTATATAAACATAAATATGATAAGAAATATAACTTTATTGCATGCTGTATTTTATTACGAATGGGATTAATATCAGGTATAGAGAATATGTAGATATAAATATGGACACTGAGGTCAACGCCGAGAGGTGACTGTCTTGGGCACATACTTGTGCTCAATCTTCTGACCACACACACACACACGCGCGCGCGCGCGTATGCGTGTGTTTATGTATATATACTGAAAATATCCTAATGTAAATATGTGAAAATATTCCTTTATTTAAAAATATACAAAGAATCATGCGTGTGATGTAGGCATACAGCAAATTATATGAAGTCATATTTGTAAAAGCAATTGGAATATTTGCTGTACATCTGTGTGCAGAATCAACAAACAAGATTTGACAGAATTATTGGAAACTAGCGAAAACTGAAAATAATTTCAGTGGCATTACATCATGTCAGATTTTATTATAACAGATATTGTTCTCATTACATTATTGGTTTTGACAATCTGATGTTTCTATATCTATTACGAAATTATTAGAGTAACATAAAAAGAAATATAAACCTCAAAAAGTGTGTGCTCAGGAAACACTGAGTGAGTATCCTTGCAGCAAAAGTATCCTTACATGACAGCGAAACACATACACGCGCGCACACACACTCACATACGCAAATAAGCGCTGCACGTGCGTGCGCTTACACACTCAGATATATTCTTTAAGGTGAATATTATTAAGGTAACAAAATTTGTTGTGTCGATTAAGTTTACTAAAAATCTTTCAAAATTACGATTGACTATTTTCAGTCAAGAAGGAACATTTGTTCATCTCAGAAAAAATGATCAAAATTAGGTACCTTTATTCATTTTCAATAATTAAGATTTAAATTGAATTTTTGAAAATAAAAATGTTTTATTAATAATTTTAATCTAATTGAAAGCTAAATGATTAAATTTACTATTTCTACTAAGTAAAGTACGCTCAAGGATTTTAAACATAAATTATATTGATCTGAATCTAACATTTTGAGCTTTAAAATATCAATTGTTTCGCCATCTTTGAGCAATCGAACGTTTGTAAATAAATTTTCAACAATTTAAAAATTCTTACAGAAATAAAACATACATCTATAACAAATTATTTTTTAAAGTTAAATTAATAGGGCGTACTTGAAACAATATTACTTATTTATAGCGTGAAATTTAGGAAAAAAGTGTTTCTTAATCGCAGAGGGCTTATCTTTATGGTTTGCAGATTGGTGACAGCTCTCATCATTCAATTAACGCGTTACACGAAAAATGGCAGAATAGAACTCACTTAAATTGAGGTAAACAACGTTGTGACAAGAAGTGATGACACTTAAGCAAATAGTGTTGTGATGTAGACAAATCTTGAACGTTGGCAGCATTGTGGCGTAAGCAAATAGTGTTGTGAAGTTTGCAAAATTTCCGCGTGTGTTAATATATATTCATTTGAGAATGCAAGCTTTTGTATTATAATTGTTTGTTTAATAGATAAATAGTTATGGAAATTAACGAAGATTAACGAAACTGGTTATAAACAACCGACAATTTGAAATGATTTGTTTGAACAATATTTTTGATCTATACCCGTATTTAAGTAGAAATTCTGTTTATAATCAATTAGTATTATACATTTATTTCTACCGGCCTGATTATTTACGATATTTTTTTGTGACGAAAATGTGTGTCATTCGGCAGGATTCGAACCTGCGACACCTATCTACATATGGGAAGCCATCAATTAATCTGGCGCGTCGTAGACCTCTCGATACCTTCTGATAATTCAGTTGATGATAATTCCGGATAAATCTTGTAAGCTGTAGGGTGTTCTGTTAAGTATAACACAAGGCGGAATTAAATAAACATTAACTCGCTACCTATAGCTTCAGTTTCTCTTTTAATGATCCTGATTTATTAATCAGCTAGCTTTTTATCTGTATTAATCCTTAAATACTACAATAGTAGTTATTTTGAAAGATGTTTTGTTTCTTTTGAAAGATCCATCCATTTTCTACACTGAGATCAAAATTGCAAGCAAACAATTTTGTGTTCGACATGTTTACGATTTGTTGGAGTTGTTTGATAACGTGTATGTTATTATTGCACACTTAAAAAAAAGCCAACCTGGGATGTTGACCTTTATAGAAATACTAGAGTCAAAATATTGATTAGTATTTTCAACTTAATTGATTCCACTGAGGTTGCTCTTCTATATTTATGAGCTTCAAAGCTACGTTCGTGTTGTCTCATTTAATTTATGCGTAGTATATGCAACTGCGATGTGCGTTGTGGTGCATTGGATATCGGCTCGGATCGAGAAATCGGAGAGCCGAGTTCGAATTCCAGCCGAATTCATTGCATTCACTTACGCGCAAATACCCTTGGGAAAGGTATTAATCCGTCTATTCCTTCCAATTATGGGTCAAATAACAGGACAGATCGGGTTCTATAGCCTTGGTCGGCAACCAATCTATCACAGAAAGCAATGGCAATCTACTGTGGGATAATCTTTTGCCCAGTCAGTCATGTCTCTTTCGAGACATGATCGCCCAAGCGTGTTTTACGCATGGCACTTAACTGACTGACTGATATACAACTGTTTCGATATATCATTATGATACTGAACTTTTCTCATAAAACTAAGAAATAATTTTTTCATATTCCGAGATAAAGTAAGATACCCTTCAGAAGATCAAACTTAATAACCTTATCGTTAGGTTTATATATTTTTATATCATTTTTATTTTTTCATATCTTTCCTGTTTATTCCTTAAAAGGTTCATTGTTATAAATCCCAAAGCTTGACTTTCTGCCATACGGATATATCCTGCTCTATCTTCTGATTCCTTTGACTTTTACACTGTTTACATCGCGTTGAAACACCGTTTCCAGTGCATGATCATCGATGTTAAGCTACGTTGAGTATCTACAGGGTAGACCACTCTTTTGATCCACGGTAGCACTACCTACTCAAGCCTTTGATTTAGGCCTGATAGTTTCGTCTGTGGGCAGATGAATGGAGGCATAACGACTCCGTCACGAGTGATCACTCTAAACATCCTCGTAACCACCATTAGCCTCTTTCAAACTTTTACCGATCTTCTGCACTGTCCCTAAATTAAGACCCAAATGCTTTGAAATGTTCGTATTGAAGCGTCCAGAGCGAGTGACAAGCAGTACAGCATGTTTTTTTTTTCAAATTTCTGTCAGGGTGTATTCCATTATGGGGCTCATTTTCTCACAGACAGTTCCTTCTTGATCTTAGTATACTCTGCAGTCGGTAAAATAAAAAACAACAAGGTGCATGCGCAAAATTAAAACTATAAATTGGAATAATTTACCCATCTTTTTCTGTATGTAAATGAACACACACAGACAAACACACACACACACATACATATATTTAGTGTATCGAGGCAGCAGATAATTTTCTAAACATATATATTTAAATATAAGAGACAATGAATGTCTATTATGCTTAATCATGAGTCGTTCCAAACATCGTATTTTGGCTTTAAGTTCACGTGAAAATTAAGACAAAAAATCGTTTAACATTTTAAATGTTATTATTTCGTTGGTTCTAAACTTTCGGCTCATATGAACCATCGTCAGAGATGTTACAGGGACGTTAACATAAATACATCCACAATCAAAGATGAATTTAACTTGCGTTGACATAAAGCATTGCTAAGCAACCATACCAGTTACCAAATAACAGACGCAGCTGGTAAATTTGTAATGCGGTTGTATGACGTCCCACAGCGTGAGAGACCTAAATGTTAACAGAACCAGATGTCTACATGCAATGTAATGTGTTATGACCAGATTGAAATATTTATACACACACGCACCCACACACACATATATATGAAAGAGTCAAAAGGAAAATTTATCTTCTGAAACGCGTCATTTGAGATAAGTTTTCCTTTCATGTTTTTCATGTTCCTAATAAGGTATTAAAAGACAGGACAATTTCGCTAGAAACAAGGAAGAGAGTACTGAATTGCTACGTGCTGTCTGTCCTTCAATATGGCAGTTAATACTGGACAATATCATCAAAGATGAAGGGACTCATTAAGCAATTGAAATGTGGATGCTGTGAATATCATGGATCGAGCATGTGAGCAATGATGAGGTCTTGGAAATGATGGAAACAAAAAAGAAATTAATACTGAGCATCAGGAAGAGATAGCTGAAGTTCCTGGAAAAGGCAATGAGGAAGGAGGGCTTGGAGAATCTGATACTAACAGTCCAGACAGAGGGAAAAAGAGACAGGCAAAAGGAACGGATAACATATTTGAAGGACTTAATCAGGTAGATAACGGAACGAGGATTGCATGGTGTAACAGGAGAAGACTTGCTCAGTGCAACCAGGGATAGGGAAAAGTGGAAAGCCCTGATCGCCTACGTGCTGAAGGGACAGGGCACATAGAAGAAGAAGAATGCTATAAAGGTCGTATATGAACTACTAAAAAATATGATCGATTTATGAATAAAATCAATTAATGCCTTTTAAAAATAGAATTATAAATTTGCTTTCGTCATACCTGCAGTTCCTTCCGGCACATTTGTGTTCATACATAATGTTTATTTTTTTTATATAAATCTCTTTTGCCGGCAAGCTGTTATTACTGATGATAAATTCGGGTGTTTGGTATCTTTCCTTTTTATAATTCATGATTGATTTAATATTTTATGTTCATTTAACCTAACTTTTTCATTTCTCATAATAAGAATTCCTCCAGTTTATGATTTCTAGGTATTTGCTTTTGCTCAAATATTTTAATATTATTACCATGATCTTTGTCGAGTTTATTGTCTACTTTTTAAAGAAATAATTTGATTTTGCTTTCTATAATATGGTTTGCGAAACTGTTGATGATAGTATTTGTTTTACTTTTAATTTTACTTTTTCTGTAAGAGACCACGTGCGCTATCATTGGGAAATTTCTATTGCTGCTAATTTGTGCGATATGGATGCTGCCTAATATATTTGAGATAGCAGGAAATTTTATTTCCGTCTTCCCTTTCTAGTGATATCATTAATCTATTCTTATTGGTTTGTTCGAGAATGTCGTAGAAATGCGATTTGATAATGCTGCTATATTCGTAATTAATAGGTAGTTATGTCGGATATACAAATACTCATTTAACAGGACCTTTGAGCATACATCTCTGTGACAAGCTCTTAGTAGGGGTACGTTTTAAGTAGAATGGAATATCAATATGAATACGCTACAAGTAGCGTTCAAAATAATAAAATAACACTTATAAAAAAATGAACTAAAACAGCTGTTATATAATCTGTGACCCACAAAATATTTTTCCGTCAAAAGAAATATGATTTGGTGTCAGAAGCAGTGAACAAACATAGGTATATTTACGCTAAGACTGCTGTTCTCTAAGGTCAGAAAAATAAAACAATGACAGAGAAATGTAATGGCGTCGAAGATAGCTGTCCAAAAGCAATAATAATGCGAAAATTATAAACAAATGTACCTGAGCAGAGATGAAGCAATTACGCGGAATTCGTGCTACTTTAGCTTTTATAAGGTTAGTCTGGTCAACCAGCAGAACAGGCAGGAAACTCAGAGAGAACGCAAAAGAAGACAATAACAGCCGCTTAACTCTTTCGTGTGTGTGATCTTCTCTCTGACTATCACTCTACATACAACCAATTTTCTGTGTTGTCGTTTATCCATCAAGACGACTTTTATTCCAGCAGCAGCAGCGGAATCATTATATCCCATATAAAAAAACAGTATGTAAAACAAGCATTAACAACAACAACAACCATCATATGGTTACAGTATAGTAGGTGCCTTCGCAAATGGTTTACATTTAGACTGTTTCTGGTAAAAGTTACAAACGAGTTTCTGTTTCGCAATTAATATAATTGAAAATGAATAAGAGATCAATTCTGAACTTGGTAATTTCTAATAAAACAAGAATTTATTTCTGCCATAATAGTTTGACGTTGAGTTTTGTTTAATGGCATATCAACCCCTGTCAATGCCAAAATTTAGGGTTTTATGATTTTGTTCATTTTTTTTAACCCTCTAGGGCCATTCGTATCATATTTGATACAGTATGAAAACAATGCCTTGAAAGAAATATTTTCCTGAAAAATTTTTTAAGAGAAATATTTTATAAATTTCAGATGAAAGCAGTACTGACTGCTCAGTCAATGAATACCAAATGTTTCCTAATAGGGAAATACCAAATGTTTCCTTATAGGGAAATACTGTATCAAATATGATACGAATGGCCCTAGAGGGTTAAGGTTCGATTATAGTGAGAAGGTTTATTTACTTAGATTTTAATGATTTTTTTGTGTTAGAAAACCCAAAATGTCTCCTGGATTTGTATTCAAAAATATTTTGCTGACAATAATCTTTTTCCTTAAAATGTGTTATGTTAATAATTGTTTCTTAAAAATGTACTGTTGATAACATTCTTCCTTCAAAAATGTATATTTATCTATAAAAGTCTATAGATTTTGGTCAACAATACGATGATCCTTACTCATGCACACAGTAAGAGGAACCTGCAGATTTGGAGGCCATGTACATCAAATCAAAACAACCAACACTCAATAAAATCAACTTTAAAACAGGAAATAACATATTACATTGCATTTGACTACATGGTTTTGTTGTCATTTCGCGCTATCCCGCGTTGTGACGTCATAAAACCGCATCGCAAACTTAAGAACTGCGTTTATTATTTTTGGTAACTATTGCCGTTGCCAAGCGGAGTTTTATGTCGACACAAAATAAAATCGTCGGTGATGGTGGATTTTATAATATTTCAGTTTAAACAACCTCTCTGAAGATGGCTCATGTGAGCCGAAAGCTTAGAAGAAAACCAATAAATAATTATCCAAATGTTGGAGAATTTTTGTCTTTATTTTCAACTGAAATTAAAGCAAAAATACGACGTTTAGAATGGCTCATGATTAAACATAATAGACATTCATTGTCTCTTATATTTAATAGCATATGTTTAGAAAAGTCTATATATATATATTTATAAAAGTGTATTTTTATACTTTCATAGTGTTTTGACCCTAGTTTGGGGGTTAACTACTTGCCCATCGCTGGGACTCTAACAGGTGCTACCACTCCAGATCAGGGTGAACCTGGGAACAACAGCAATTAATTGGTGGTTTCATGCTTATCACAATCTCCAAATCAGAGGCCTTGTTGTCAGATCTGTCATAATAGTAAGTCGGAGAGGCTGGATAAAGTCAAATTGAGAGCCGATATAAAAATGATCCCCATTTTGTTGGTAACTAGGATACAGAATGGCTTGTAATTATAATGCCTACTAAACGAGGCCGCTCTCTTTTCATCAACTAAGCCATCGCTTTTTAACTTCAATCAGCATGGCCGATACTAACCTCGTCACGCCTTTCGGACTTTTCCGCTGACATGAAATAGAAAGATTATATTCTATCTATTCCTTGGCCTATTCCTTGGAAAATTGGTCTCCTCCTATCAAAATATACAGGTTCATTTCACATAATCTATCTCAGATTTTTATAAGTTTATCATTCGCTGTTACTTCGAATATTGTTGTAACGTATGATCTGGTTTTTCAGCTATATATTCAGAGATTCTTGATAAAATTCAAATCAGAATCGGCAATGTTATTGGTTCTGATTCGTCATCACTGCGTCAGTTAAATCTTCAGCGAAATAATATAGGTTTCCCGTACTTTTCCCATCAACATATTCATGGTAGAAGCAGTACTTGATTATCGGCAGGTTCTCATCATTTTATAGGTTAAATGTCTAGATATAACCGTAAGTTCTATGCTAAGGGTTTCTTTTGTCCCACTTTTCTTTTGCGGCACTTTGTTGTGGCTTTTACTTCCCTGTCAACTTTGATCTTCAAAAATGTAAATGGAATAACAATCATTATTATAAGTCTTTTTTAGTGTTCTCTCTTTTTAATAGTGCTTTTCCTCATATCCTCTAACACCCAGTAACCCATTGCATCTTCACGGCTTTATATTCTCGCTTTGGAAAAATGATAAAAAAGGCTAACAAACAATGATTTACATAGTTTCAATAAAAATACAATAAAATATGTTAAAGATTCACCTTCTCAGTCATTTAAACAAAATCTTTATTAGAGAGAAATTGCTAGCAATATATATATATATATATATATATATATATATATATATATATAGTTATCAGCAGATACATCTGTTTTGATGTATCACAGATTATCTGTAAGGTTAGTCATCAGATTGCTTCTAGCCAGGATTGAAACACGACTGAATTGGCGTCAGACGGCGATTCTATGTCTGAGCTATGAATGCTCGGGAGAGGAAGGTTGACTTTAGCGTTTTATATACAATGTAAACATACGCTAGTATCCAAGAATTTATTCAAGCTTCGTCATAGATTGAGTAAAAACTGATAAAAAAAGACCGATATCTTCAATTTATTTTGGATCGATTCTTATTAGTGATCCATGTGTCACGTGCATATACAATAATCTACAGTTAGAATACTTGTAATACAGCACTGGAAGTAAATAATTTTAAATATCAATTTTTTCATGCCTGTTTTTTTCCAAATCTTTAACGAAACTTTAATAATAATGAGCAGCGTGTTCGTGCTCTCTCTCTCTCTCTCTCTCTCTCTCACACACATACACACACACACACACACACACACACACACATATATATATATATATATATATATATATATCATATTTGTGTGCCTTCTTCTTCTTCATGTGCAGTGTTACTTTCAGGACATAGGCTATCATGGATTTCCACTTGGCTCTGTCTCTTGCCGCTCTCAGTAATTTTTCTCTTAATATCACTTATAAGCTCTGCTCCGTCAACCATTTGCTCAGACCTAGCAATTACTTTCATAGCAGCAGATTTGGAAATGGATTCGATATAGTCATTCCATTTGAGGTCCGCCGAAAGTGTAAGGCCAAAAAGGCGTAGTATTTTACTCTCTGGGAGGCTAGCCTGTCCCATGCTAATGGGAGGTAGATGCGATTGTCTATGGTGGTTAGTTGAAAACAGCTTCGTTTTAGAGGCATTGAAATTTACCAGCCATTTTCTACCCCAGGCCACTACGGATTGGAGGTCCCTTTCAAGTACGGCAGCGAGGTTCCCTTTGTCGTACACACCTGGTTTTTGATCGATGCGAGAGTAGATTGTTGTGTCATCGGCATACATGCCAACTTGGGATCTAATGGTGTCGAGGAGATCATTAATGTAGATCAGAAAGAGTGTGGGACCTAGGATAGAACCTTGAGGGACGCCCGCGTTCGTATGGTAGTTTTGGGAGGCATGCCCATTTAATACTACCTTCAATGTGCGGTTAGAGAGGAAAGACTGGATGAGGTCAAACAGATGTCCAGTTATCCCGTAGCTCCGTAGTTTGCACAAGGAACCAGCATGCCAGACCCTGTCGAATGCTTTGGAGATATCCAAGGCAACGGTTCGGGCTTGGCCATTCTTGTCAAGTGCCCGGTATATGTACTCGGTAATGGTCGTTAGCATATCAGCAGTAGACCTGGTGAAGCGAAACCCGTACTGTTGGCCGTGAAATGCTGAATCACCTCGGCGTTGATAATGGCTTTGAAAACTTTGCCAAAGATCGGAAGGGGACTAATAGGACGGTAATTGGCGGAGTCTGAGGGTTCGCCAGAATTCTTAAATATAGGAACTACGCAGGAGGACTTCCAACAGGCAGGAAAGCAGGAAGCAGATAGGCAGAGGCTATAGAGTTTAGAGAGGACAGAGGAGAGTTCTGGGGCACATTTCTTCAGTACTATGACTGGGATTCCGTCAGCGCCGCTCGGTTTGTGTGGGTCAAGTTGTGCAATTATCTTGGCGACCAGCGAGGGTGTAATGTGAACGTTATTTAGTTGAGCCTTAGTTCTGGGTGGGAAGTCTGGTGTAGGTATTCCTAACGAGTCCAGTGTCGAATTGGTTGAGAATCTACGGGCAAAGCATTCAGCCTTGTCGGCTGGGTAGGTGAGAACTTCAAACTCATTGATTAGTGGGGGTATTGAAGTCTTGTTCCTGCTGAGCACGCTATTGCAGAGACGCCAGTAATCTTTGGAACCAAACTTAGAGGATGCTATGCGTTGCCTAATTCTGGTAGCAAACGCCCTCTTAGCTTCGTTCAGTCCTTTATTACACTTGTTCCGTGCTGAGGCGAAAAGGCGCCTGTTTTGGTTCGACGAGCAACTTCGATAGAGCCGGAAGAAATGTTTCCGGTGGGCAATGGCGGCCGAGCAAAAGGGTGAGAACCAGGGGGACAAATTTGGTTTTAGTTGGAATTTCCTGACCGGGATAAAAGCAACGATGCCAGCCTTAACCCAAGAGGAGACTTCGGAGACACAGTCTTCGGCAGGAAGATCGAAGACGTTGTTCCAGGGGACGTCGCAGAGGAAGTCTCTGAACGAGTCCTAGTCGGCTCTTTGGTAGCAGTATGATATTCTGCTGGTCTGGTTTTCTTGGGTAGAGTTAGTGCGGATTGACTTTTCATAGCGCCAACAAACAGATGCTGAAGATTACTTTCACGGGGCATTTATAACTAAAGTACGTGACTGCATGCTTATGTGGTTCAACTTTCAACAGTTTTTTTACGTTAATAACTTGCATAATGAGGATGTGCATGTAGTATAATGGATAGCAGTTACGTATGAGAAAACGGAAATCCAAATTCAAACTACTTCTTTCTTAATTTATGGGTTGTGTTGTGGCTATATTGAGATGTTTAATGTTTCTTTGATTCGGCCTTGTGTCATACTTAACCGAACCCCCTACAGCTTAGAAGTTTTATCAAAAATTATCATCATCAGAATTATCAGAAGGTTTTCATCGTTATCAGAAGGTTGATAGTTGGCAGGTAGGAATAGGTGAAATTGTGTGGAATTGTGTAAAAATAAAACATATATTTTGCCTTTTAAAATAGAAATTTATTAAAAAGAAAGGAATAACACATGTTGTAGAAATTAATGTGCAATTAGAAACATTATTAAAAAGTTAAAGGTAGAGTACGTGTTCAATGATAAAGCTATGGGTATCAAGATTTGTAGAAAATGTTCGTAGTAGTAATTGTTGAAAGAGTATATGAGTACGTACGTAGGTATGTGTTTGTTTCGTAGGAATGTCTTTGGATGGAGAAGAAGTAAAGGAAATCAACACGCGGGAGAACGAATGTCCGAGTTGACCTGAAGCTTCTCTCGTTACATTTTAGCGGTGTCTCTCGCTGCTCCCATCTGAGTCTCTCTGACTGACTGATGCTATTATTATAATCTAGATGTTTCGAACTTACTCGCAAAGTCCTTTTTGATCTTGCAAGTCGCTCCAATTGGTCTAAAATTATTTAAAAACTTACTTGCGAAATCTGGTTTCGACTTTTTTTTTAAGCACATTGTCAATACTTTTTTATTTGGGAAAAACCAGGATTTCACACGTCATGGTGATTTTTTTTAAAAGTGAAGAACAAAGTTGTTTGTTTATTCTTAATTTCCTATTCACTATTCACTACAGTGTCTCATCAGGATATACGCGATCATGAAGCCTTGTCGATCTTAATATATTCTGTTTTGTTATTTCTTCAAAACCCTATTCTCTCATCTGTTTGCTTAGCCCATTTAATATCGTGCGCTGTTATCCCCTGTCCCGATTTCCATCTATATTTCCGTGAGTATCAAATTTTCCGAAATCTTATTCCTTTTTACATGTCAAGGAAATTTCAACTCTCTTTTCCTGGCGTTGAGTAAATGTTTTCTTTCTTGTTCCCATTCTATCCAAAACGTCTTCGTTGCTTACATGTTTGGACCATGGTATTCTCAGCATCCTTTTGTAGAATCACATTTTTGTGGATTCGAGTCTCGCGTTCATATTTTCAAAGAGTATCCAGCATACTTTGCCATATAGGAAGACAGCCAGGTATCACCGTTCAGTTTAGTAGTCTTTTATTTTTTTCTGAAGACACCGCTTAGATTTTGGAATGCGTCCTTTGTCATCCAGTTAAGAATTCGGCTCTCTTTCTCTCCTCTGCTAGAACACTTTTTTCCTTATTTCATTTTTTACTTTTATTTTTACTTCACGGCCTTACCCTATCTTCCGACCTAAAGTGGAATAATTACATTGAATCAATAGCTAAATACACTGCTAGGAAGGTTGTGTCACTGTCTCAAGCAGGGACGTTTTTTTAGCCTAAATTCATTTTGCACTTATACAATTCAACCACCCGACCGTGCATGGAATACTGTTGTCATATCTGCTCAAGCGCCCCTGTTGTTCATCTCAGGATTCTCGACAGGCTCCAGAGGAGATTTTGTAATGTGATTGGTTCCGACCTGGCTGTTCGACTCCAGCCACTTTCTCATCGTCAGGATGTGGCTTCCCTCTGTTACTTCTGTAAATATTTTTGTGGCTTCTGCTCTGACGAATTTAGGTCAATGGTACCCCCTCCACATGAATTTACTCGGGCAAGCGGACTGGCAATAAGGTCTTACACTTGTACAGTTAGATCAACTAAATGCAAGTAAAAATTCTATTCCATCAGATTCTTTTCTCGTGCTTTCCGCCTGTGGAACTCCTTTCAATATACTTGCTTTCCTAACGGCTATAACCTCCATGAATTTAAATGCAAAGTCAATATGTATCTACTTAACTCCGTGTATCTTGTTGTTTTCTTTCTCTCTATCTTCGCAACTGTCTTCTCTCGCCCTATCTCTTTCAGCCCCTTGTAGCTGGTTCGGCTTTTTGTCTTCATGCTCCTCCTTTTAATACTTCAACTCTCTTATGTAACCCCCTGCACATCAGTAGCGTTATCGCCTTGCTTAGAATGAAATGATTAAAAAAATAAAACACTAACTAGGTATTTAACTTTCTGCACCTGATTGTTTCCAAATCAAATTCTTTATATTGCCTTCCCTAAAAATAATATTGGGAAGTGTACGTATCGAAACTACGCAGGTTTGGTTCAGTTAGTAATATTTTATATAAAATTATGGTCATTTACTAAGCTTAGATTTGATGTGGCAGGAGGTCAAATTATTAGGCATCTACTAAAGATCGAACTCAACTCCATTGTAATGGTTCTAGCGAGACAAACTTTCTAACGAATATACTATGTCGATGTGCCCAAATAAATCATTGTTATCCAATAAAACGTTGGATAAACCGTGGAAATAAATCAATAAAACCCTCAATGATAAATGCCTAGAATACTTCGAAGTGCTGTAACGGTTACGAATCTTGTTTTATTAGATCCAATAAAACTAAGTAGTCAGTGCAGTATTCACTGGATACAATATAGCTCATTTGAACTTCTGCCATGTACAGGAAGCTAGCAAATTTCCGTCTGTGGGTAAGAGTCTGTAAGAGAGAAAATAATTAATCGCCTACAAAGCCAAGTAAATGCTTTCGAACACTGTCAAGGTTAACAAGCAGTGTATGGGCACGTGTGAAGCTGTATATTACATTTTACCTCAGTCATCCGTGGATGCAGTAATGTATATATTATTACATGAGAAAATGAGGTGAGTGTCCAAAGTAAAAGAATATATTCTTCCCTATATCAATTTAAATTTTTTGTGTTAAATTTGATTCTCAAATCTTAGAACTTTAATACAATTTCAACTTAAATAATCCCTAATTTAATGTAATTTCTAAATATTTTCTTATAATCATTCTACTACAAACAAAGCAGGATCGCCACAGATGCACAGGAGGTTACAATGAGAAAATAAAAACGAGTTACAGGGGATGTCGAAGAAGGGTAAGACAGAGATGGGAATCAAGGAGATAAAATATAGTAACTGACGTTGCATTTAAACTTTTAAAGAAGGCGAGCAATGACGAGGTTTTGAAAATGATGGAAACGAAAGGAAAAGGAAATTAATATTAAGCATCAGGAAGAGAAAATTAAAGTTCCTGGGACATGCAATGAGGAAGGACGGCTTGGAGAACCTGATACTAACAGGCCAGATAGAGGGGAAAAGTGGATAACATATTTAAAAGTCCTGATCAGGTGGATGACAGAACGGGAGATGTGAGACGTTACAGGAGAAAGCGTGCTTAGAGCCACAAGGGATAGGGAGACGTGGAGGGTCATGATCGCCTACGTCCTGAAGGGACAAGGTACTTATAAGAAGAACAGAAGAAACCATCAGATAAGGAAGCAAACGGACATGAGTTTCACAAATGTGAAGAGAGAGAAAAGAGACGTTTAGAATAGAAGAGGCGGTTATATTTAAATGGTGGGACCTTGAAGACAATCTACTAGCACGAGTGAATGATGTTGCCTGAGAATCAGGAAGGAAAGCTTGTCATAGCAGTTGCATAAGAAATTAGCGAGGGAAGCCACATCGTATCGGTGAGAAAGTGATTGAAGGCGGACTGCTAAATAAAGATCGATTATATTACTGATCCTCTTTTGGATTTTGTCAAGACACTCAAGATGAATATTCGGAATACCTGAGCAGTTATGGTAACAGTATTTAATGTACGGTGAATGGTAGATTTATAAATGTAGAAATGTATTCTGAAGATGTATACAATTCTTGGCTCGAAACTTCCTCACAGTAGAAGCTACTATAGATTTGATGTATTCATTCCATTTGGAGTCATTTGAGAGAATGAGGCCAAGGAGGCGCAGTCTGTACACTACCGGCCATAATTATTAGGCCACCGCAGTGTTTGAAAAAATAGTGTATTTCATACTATTTTCTTATTATTTATTACCAAGTAAATAATGGCAAATGAAATTAGAATGCTTCTTTTGTTAATATTGCACAATAAGATGTGCATCAAATGAATTTATAAATATTTAATAATTAACTATATTGCAGTTTCACAAATGAAAGAATGAACAAACTTTAGGGTAAAAGTAATAGTAACAAAATAACCATTCTATTTTCATATAGAATTCTCCACTTGGCAATAAATACTAACAACACTATAAAATAAATCATTTGTTTGAAAGAACTGGGGTCACCGAATAATTATGGCCGGTAGTGTAGCTCTCTAAAAGACCAGCGTCATCCACTCTGATGGTAGGTATTGGTTAATAGCGAGTGATTTCGCACAGAAGTAGATTGCTGTAGTTAGTGAAAAAGAAGGACCAAGCTCTTGAATGATCTAATGGAGGGATATATATGAGTGACTAGAATCCACTCATGCAAATCTTGGGCAGGTCCATTATAGTAAAGTGGACTAACCCACCTGCTGCATTAGATACTCTCCTATAAATGAGGTAGACAAAAAGGGGACAAAAAGAAGGCAGTCATGTTAGAAGGTAACTTATTTGATTTCTACAGTACGTAGATATGTTTCTTTGTGGTGGTTCAAAGAGAAAAGCATCGTTTTGGAAGAATTACAATTCGCGAGTCATTTCGTACTCCATACAATAATAGATTAGAGGGCCGTTTGAAGATGAGCAGCCACGTTTACTTTGCCATCCTTGGAAAATTTCTTATTGAGATGATAGTAAATGTAAAGTAGTATGAGGAAGAGATTGATTATTTTACGGTTTATCAACCTTTTACAGGTTATTTAAATATCCTCTTTCAAGTATCGTGTTATTCATTGCACCACTCACACATCCAAACGTACAGCTTCTGGTATTTTAATATATTACGTTGACTGACAAAAATATGATTGACAAAAATATATTCCGATTGGGGATGGTGGCGATAGATTATAAAAACAAAGGCATGAAATTCGGGAACCGACAAAGATATGATTGACATAAAAGGTACAAAACATTGACGAAAGCCGAGTAAAATATATTCCGGTTATATATGGTGGCCGCGGAGTGTAGCAACACAGCCTCGAAATCAATAGCCGACAAAGATATGATTGAAATCATATGCAGAAAACTCAGACAAGAGCCGAGCAGAATATATTCCGGTCGTAGATGGTGGCGGCGAAGTGTAGCAACACAGTCTTGAAAGTCAATAGCTGACAAAGATATGATTGTTATCACAGGCAGAAAACTCAGTCGAGAGCATAGAAAAATATATTCCTGCCATAGATGGTGATGGCAGTGTGTAAAACAAATGCTTAAAAGTCAATAACCGACAAAGATATGACTGACGGCAATTAAGCGACAGTCCGAATAAGCAATAGTACGTAAGAATTTTGGGTTATATAGGCTTGGGATATTTTGGCCGTTAACATACAGAAAAAGAAAAGAACACACACACACACAGAGAAAAATTGAGAGGGAGAGAACAGATAACTCTTGATGGTTAACGATTCCCCGTGAACGCCTTCGTGTGCGAAATCTCTCTTCGACCAATCCTACTCCACACAACATTCACTGACGATAAATAAAATATAAGTTCATATTCTTATAAATGCTCATTGTTTGTTTTCTTTCAGGAAGATCGTTGTTTTTTAAGATCCATAAACAGGGGTATAATATAACAGTATTTCCGAGCGGTCCTAACTGGGATCGACCTTGCTTAACTTTGGTAATCGTATGAGAGTAAATTTTCAATGTGTTATAGTTGTAATTAATTTTTTCTTTTTCTTTTTTTTTTAATCACTTCACCCCGAGCAAGGCGGTAACGCCACTGATGTGCAGTGGGTTACATAAATGTAAAAAGATTAATTAGAAAAGAGTGGGGAGTACAAGCTAGTTAGAAAGGAACAATAGAAAGCTGAGAAAGAAGGTGCGATGACAGATACATAGCTGGAGAGAAAGGGAAGGTTATACAGGGGAGGGGAGATAGCTAGAGGCCAGTGGTTAGTAGATGAGTATTAACTTTGCATTTAAATTTCTGGAGGTTGTAGCCGTCAGGAAAGCAAGAATACGGGAGTGAGTTCCACAGGCGGGAAGTGCGAGAGAAGAAGCTGCAGGAGTAGAATTGTCGTCTGCATTTGGCTAACCTGACTGTGAATGGGTGGGACCCAGTTGCCAGTCTGGTTGCACGGGTAAACACCTGTTGAGGAGGCATCAGTGACTTAAGCTCATCCGAGCAGAAGCCATGAGAATAATTATAGAAGGGACAGAGGGAGGCCACATTTCGGGAAAGTGGCTGCAGTTGAGTCGCCAGATCAGTACCTATCACATTACAGACGCTCCTTTGGAGCTTGTCAAGAACACTGAGGAGAACGTCAGGGGCACCTGACCATAAATGGCAGCAGTACTCCATGCACGGAAAGTGTATATTAGATCTTAAAAGCACTTTATTAAACCTGCAATGACAGTTGACATTTCTCTAGTTTGAGTCTTGAAGATTATACTAAACTAATTTATAAACTAGTGTTTCTAAGAATCTGCTTATTTCTCACTCGTGATCGACATAGTCAGTTTTCATCTAGCAATCTTTAAGTATATTTTTATAATATGCAGATATGACGATATTGACACATCTAAGTTATTCTTCTAAGCTTGAGGCGAAAAGTATGAGACGTTCAATGAGAATCAAACTATTTAATCGTAATTGTTTTCGCGAGACAAGCTTGCAAACAATTAAACCACATCGAAGTGCTCCAGATACGTCAGAAATTTAATTCTGTTATCTTATTAAGTTAATATGACAACAAAAAAGAGAACAATAGTCCTAATAATGTAAATAGTGAAAATAAATCAATACCTATTTGGGTATCATTGTAAAATTGATATAATCAAAATTTAAGCTTCAAAATAATTTCATTCGTTTTTCTCGGAATATGTGTTTGCATTTCAGACTGGCTATTCTACGAGGAAAATAAATATTTACTATTCCAGTTCGGTGAATTTTTCCAGGAATCATTCTTCGATATTGTGCGCATTTCTTCACTGACTGCGAGCCAAAACAAGAATGTTATGTAGAGCGTGAGAATGATCATCTGAAGGCAACTGTGGGTGACTAGCGTGTAAAACACGTTGTCTGTAAAGGAATATCTCATCTTAGCTGTACGTCTCGCTTTAGGGAAATCCATTTCAGATATCAACATCACGCGTCAGCTTTCTTAGATTACGTGTAACCGAATATATATATACAAATATACTTTCTGTGACATGGTCTGTCAGGTTAAAATTTTGTTATGAATTTGAAACTTCGGAATGAAATATTGGGAATGAATTTCTGAATAAAAAGACATCATGTATAGATATTTACTTACACAATTTGAAGATTTTCTGTTCGTTGAAAAGTCTGTTTAAATGTTACAGCTTAAATATTGATAAATGATTTCTATTGCTGTGTACATGTGTGTGTATTTGTGTGTATATGTTTGTGTTTGTTCATATGTAAGAAGAACAACTGACAATGTTGGTATATATATATATATATATATGTGTGTGTGTGTGTGTGTGTGTGTGTGTATGCATATAAGTACATACATTTTGTGTCTTTAACAGAGCAGATTTATGCTTACTTCAAATTTTCGTAACGACAACGTTAGAATGTTCTCACTATATATATATATTGAATTAATATTCTTGTACATTAATTCGTGGCTTAACTCGAAAGAAGAAGAGGGGAAAGACAGCTGTAATTTCACTATCCTGTGCCTAGAAAATCCGACTAGCAACCAAATCACCGCGAAAACCATCCTTCTCCAACCAATCCAAAATGCTCAACAATTGCCTAGGATATATATATATATATATATATATATATATATATATATATATATATATATGTATTTACGCTCTCACACCCTGATTGATCACTCTGAAAAATAGTAGACTTTGATAAACAGTAGCTACTCTGGCGTGTACGCATCGCTCATTCAGTGAAATGAATTAGAGCGCCCTAGCTATTTGGGCGCGTATAATGATATGCGCTAAAAAGTCTGCCTACTTCGACCAAACGCCCATAGCGCAGGGTCGCCGACTGACGCCATTTCGGTCGGTTTTCAATCCTGGGTAAAAAGCAATCGGAGTCGAACCGTACTGATGAGCTGTGATACGGCGAAACAGATCTGTCTGCGGATGACAATATATATATATATATATTAGGATATAATAATAACGATAATAAATAATTAAAACAATATTAATAGTAACAAAATTTGTTCTGCTAATACAAGTAATTGTTATACTATATTTAACTTCATTCAACTTAAATATATTAGGATATATATATATATATATATATATATATATATATATATATATATATATATATATATATATAATCATGCGGTGCAGATATAGAACGCGTGCTCTTTGAATGTATGTTACGAGTGTAGATATGTATATATGCGTTTGTGTATTCGTCTAATAATGTAATGATGCTTCATTTGTAAAATCCTCTTTACAATAAAGATGGAAGCTTATACTGGTTCGCCTAAAACACAAACACACACGTGTACATATATATATATATATATATATATACGAATAATCAATACATAATATAACGTATATAAATCCATAATTTATTTCGGCAACTGTAAAATAAAACCTCTTCATCAGACCCTCAAAATCAGAATATTAAAACACAAGTAAAATAATAATAAAAAAGAATATTAAAAAAACAAGTAAAAGATTAGCACAGAGCGACTGTGTCTCTGATTGTTTTCTAATTTGCCAACGTATACATTTGAAAAAGAGTTGGTCGAAAGATACCTAAGGTATAACATAACATTCACTTTGTTTAAGTTTATATTTTGTTTCTTCGGGTAAAAATCTATTCATTTATATATATATATATATATAGACACCAGATAATTTTCTAAGCATATATTGTTAATTATAACAGACAACAAATGCATATTATGTTTAAAAATAAGCCGTTTTAAACATCGCATTTTGGCTTTAATATTAGGTGAAAATTAAGTCAAGCATTTGGATATATATTTTTATGAACGGTCTAAGATTTCAGCTCATAGGAGCCATCACCAGAGAGGTAACAGGCTAGACGCATCCATTTGCTTCTGGCCGGGATCGAAACTCAACCGATTTGGTGTCAGTCAGAGTCGCTACTCCCTAAGCCATCGACGCATGGAATCAGAGAAGGGAAATTTGATGTATGAACACGCCAGTCATGGAGAGAACTCAATTCATTTCTGAAGAGTCACGCATATAGCATAAGTGGAAAATTTTCTTCTCCAGAAGGCTCAATTGTAATGAGAGCATAATATATATATATATATATATATATATATATATATATATATATATATTTACAAATGATGAATATATATATATATATATATATATAAATGTATATATATATATAATGTTTATTCAGAAATTATAACATAAATATATTATGATATCACAAAAAGTAGCTATCTGTTCGACACTACTTGTGTCTTATCAAGTGATGATGTTTATTTAGTGTTTTTATCTATAAACAAACACACGCATTCTGATTTAAAACGTATCCGCGTGGTATATTCATCGAACTTTCTTAGTACGTATGTCTTACTTAACCTAAGTAGCAAACGTGATCATCTATTATTTAGCCGAAGTTATTTAATGTCATTTCTTTTCTTTTCATCACTGTTATTTGTAGGTATTTCAGACTGCGTTAACAGAAGACCTGCCAGGAATGGTAAAATGATGAGTGAGACTGGCAGTAAATTTACGGTAGATGACATTGCGATTAATTCACTCTCTGGGCATTTACGTCGTAGTGAATTATTTTCTCCTTTGATCACACTACCATTATTTATGTCAAAATTGCAGTCAGTTTCGTTTTGGCGGGTAACCAATTTATTTGACGTATTATTTTGTAAAATGACTCTTTGTGTTCAGACAATCTTTTATATTTTGTATAGATACCTTGAGGTTTCTCACACACACACACACACACACATATATATATATATATATATATATATATATATATATATATATAAACAAAGCATCTGTGTAAAGGCCTGTTTTTACTGTATCTCTGTATCTATCTTTAGTGCAGCTAAATTAAAATACCCGTCTCAAGCTAGGACCAAATGTTAACTGATTTATCAGAAGCCGGAGATTCATTCAAAAAACCAAGATGGTCGAGAAAAGAAGATTTCAAGGCGTGTAATATATTTACACAAATGTAAATGCGCCCTATATATATATATATATATATATATATATATATATATATATATATATATATAAGATCTTTTTTGTATTGACCATTTTTATAAAGGCAAATGTATGAACGGATTATCAGTTCTTTCAATTCCATATAAAATTACATATATATATTCATACATGCATACATATATATATATATATATATATATACACATACATACATATATATATATATATATATATATATATATATATATATATATATGAATGCCGCCCCGTTAAGACAAATAGGATAATATAAAATACCAATTAATTAAAAATAGAGACTTTATTGTATAATTTCTAGAGCAAATAGTTTGAGTGGAAACCGTTAAATTATCTGTTGAGATTTCCTCTCAATTTGTATATATATATATATGTGTGTGTGGGGTGTGTGTGGGGTGTGTGGGGGTGTTTCTGTAAATAAATAAATATATATATATATATATATGCGTGTGTGTGTGTGTGTTACATATAGATGCATCCGTATGATGAAGCGTAATTGATGAAACTGCAAAAAATCTTAAAACCTTAATTAAAAAATATATGTGGCGGTGGGTAGAACCGGGGATCCTCTGTACTTTAGCAACATGTCCGACTACTTCGTAGAAAGAGACTTAAATTCAAACATCTATCTTCTCAATAAAGAAAAGTGCTAAACTCCTAGATTACCGAGACAGATCCAAAACATTTTACAACCTTAACTTCTGTGATTTAACTGCTCGAGGAGTTCGGCGATCGTTACGCATTTTTCGGACTTCTTGAACATCAGCTTTCATGTTGTCTGAAATAGCCGCTTATGTAAAATATAGTTTTATCTCATGTTATGTGTATGGATTTAATTTTACAATATAAGAAATACAGAGTGTATATTTTTTTATGGTCCTATCGCCCCAAGAAAGGCAATTTACTGCTACTGGTGCGGAGGGGGTTACATAGGAGGAAAGATATGAGAAAGAGTGACAGGTTATATAGGGGGTGTCAGGAAGTGGGTAAGAGAAAGTTGAATGTGGCCATAATGTGAGGGATCAGTTTATATATTGATTGTAATGTAGAATTGATCCCCGAATTTATATCCACATTATAATAGATAAATTTTTTTTTTATAATCCTATCCCACCAAACAATGCAATTAACTGCCGCTGGTGTGCAGTGGTTTACTTTTTTTAATCGTATCACCCCGAGCAAGGTGGTAACGCCACTGATGTGCAGGGGGCTACGTAATAGTGAAAAGATTGGAAAAGAGAAAGCCGGAAACTACATCCTAAACAGGGAGCAAGGGATGAGCCTCTTAACCTGTTCAATAGACGTGGGTGGAGTGTGAACCGGGCGATAGATAGATCTATCTACTCCAATTGAAAAAAAAGTGGAACCAAAGTGAGAAGATTGGAAAAGAGAAAGCCGGAAACCACATCCTAAACAGGGAACAAGGGATGAGCCTCTTAACCTGTTCAATAGCCGTGGGTGGAGTGTGAACCGGGCGATAGATAGATCTATCTACTCCAATTAATAAAAAAGGAGAAAGAAGAGAGAAACAACGCGCACAGCAGTGGAAGCATGAAGCGTACGACCATTTTGCGTCAAATTACCGACCTCGAGACGCCAACCGATAGATACGGACATTCCCACATAGTAGGAAAGTTATGAGAAAAAGTAACAGGTTATAGAGTGTGTCAGGAAGTTGGTAAAAGAAGGATGAGAATACTGATGTCAGTAGAGTGGACAAAGAAAGGAGCATGAGAGAGAGGATGCAGGTTAGTGAGATTGGAGATGACTATTGACTTTACATTTAAATTCTTGGAAATTTTAGCTGTCAGGGAAACAAGTAAACGGAATGGAATTCCACAAGCGGGAAGTGTGAGAAAAGAAGCCGAGGGAGTAGAATTTACGTTTATATTTTATTGGTTTCACAGTAATATATATATATATATATATATATATATACATAAAATAAACAAAGATACACACAAATATATTTGTCTATAAATCTGAGATCAGATAGGGTTTACATTACTTACATTGTTTGGACTGTTGTCCTGATCTTCATTGCCATATTTACAACATTTCGGCCGTTGTACGCTCCGGCCTTCTCCATATACTAAGAATTAGATTAAAAATCCTAGCATCTGAAAAAGGCCGGAGTGTAAAGCGGCAAAAGCGTTGTAAACATGGAATAAAGAAAAGAATAACAGTCCGAACAATGCAAAAGAAAGGCAATTTACTGTCACTGTTTTGCAGGTGGATTACATAGGAGGAAAATTATGAGAAAGAGTGACAGGTTATAGGAGGTATCAAGAAGGGGGTAACAGAAGGATAAGAATACTGATGTCAGTCGAGTGGCCGCAGAAAGGAGCATAAGAGAGAGGATACAAGTCAGTGAGATAGAAGATGACTATTGACTTTACATTTAAATTCTTGGAAATTTTAGCTGTCAGGGAAACAAGTAAACGGAAGAGAATTCCACAGGCGGGAAGTGCGAGAAAAGCAGCTGAAGGAGTAGAATAAATATAAACGTGTACACTTAAATCAACATCAGCTGCAATCTTTTAACTAGAAATTAACGTTTAAGCATGAAACACTCTCTCGCTGTCATGTATTGACAACAGTGTCGACTTAATCAAATCCACTTCGGTTCAAACTTGACAGATCTGAGATTAGTTGGAAGTTCTTCTCGTAAGATGGAGATAGAGAGTGGGAGATTTTAACGTGTTATATATATATATATATATATATATATATATATAATCATATCACCCAGAGCAAGGCGGTAATGCCACTGATGTGCAGGGGGCTACATAGGATGAAAAGTTTGCAAAAGAGAAAGCCTGAAACGGCATCCTAAGCAGGAAACAAGGGATGAGCCTCTTCACCTGTTCAATAGACGTTTGTGGAGTGTGAACCGGGCGATAGTTTAGTCTATCTACTCCATGTGTGTATATATATACAATGTAAACAAACATTAGTAGCCAAGAGTGTTCAATTCATTGCTCAAGAACGATGCGTAAATAGCGGTTAGAAGCTACTGTTTTTAAAATCTACCATTTCTCTAGAGTACTCAATCAACAGACGAGAGCATAAATAGTCATCCATATACAGACTTGTTTCGCTGTATCACAGATGTATGTGTCTCTTTGTGTGTGGCTTTTTCAAGGTGTGTTAATATTTCCCTGTTATACAATTTGAAACGCCGCTCTCTCTTGTTTAATTTTTAACTAATTATTATCCAGCACCTATAATAAATTTCTATGCATATTCTCTTCCCTGTCTAATATTTTTTCAACATAATCTGTATTTCTGTAGAATATAAATCAAATAAGAGTGAGCAAATGTTAACTTCGTAAGACCGAATCCATGAAGACTTACCGTGCTGTAGTGGTCGCAATTTATTGCACTAACAAATCACTCACATTCAAAGCAAAACCTCTTAAGTATCATAAAGCGAAATTATCGTAAATTATACAGAGAAGTTTGCATTCAGAGAAATTAATCAGTGACCATATGATTTATAATCAGCTTTTAAATGTCTGTTTCAGATGCAGATTGCTATGGCGAACAGAATACTTTCCTTCCCAAATTCATATCAAAATTGCATTATATCTCTTGAATACTTGAAAATAATCGATCAAAGGTTTCTGCTCTACAACCCTAATTATATAGGCTTTCACGAAGATGCATTACCTCCGGTGAACCCTTCGTAAATATAGAAAAATCTATACAAATGCTAAATGCATATTTCGTTTACATTTGCCGGAGTTTTCTTGAAACTATATTGATACACAAGTCCGATCGTGTCCTTTTCGGCATTTAACATCAGCTTTGGACAGCTAAATTGTAAATTTTATATTTGCTAAAAAAAATTGATTCACGAAACAATTTATTAGTATACATTCTAAAATAAAAAAAAAGAAAGTATATATTATTATCATTATTTCATTTGTTCAGACATTTGTCCTCATCTTTGTTACCTAATGCACGAACGTTCGGTCGTTGTATTTTTCCTTAAGGACACATGTCCTAGTGTATAAAATTGTTGGTTAAATTCCATTGACTTGACACAAACAGTTGCGAGTTCTATACCCATGAACAAAAACTTAGAGAATTGTGTTAAACGGACATAACTAAGACATCTGGAAATGGCGTAACTCATGAAACGAGAACAGTCTATCTATATTTATAAATGAAACTTTGTCTGTGTGTGTGTGTCTCTGTGTGTATATCTGTTACCTATAGACTCCGAAATGGCTGAACCGATTTCTTGAAAATTTACACAGTTGTAATATAAGCGTCTGCGAGTGTTCTTAACTAGGTTTTGTGTCGAGGTACCCCTGATAAATATCGAAAATCGAAAATCGAAAAAATCAGATTAAAGAAGGAGTGGTCCGATTTTAATCAAATTTGATACACTCATAGACAAAGACATAAGAAACGATATTCAGAAGTTTCAATGTTGCAGTTCTTACAATAGTGCAGAAAATCGATAACATATATATATATATATATATATATAAAAGGTAAGATGTTTGTGTGTGTGTCTGTTTATCTGTCAGTATGTCCTTTATACAAATCCACAATTTTTATCCGATTCTCACTAAACTTCACACAAATATTCTTTAGGCTAAGTCTGAGCTCCAGGACCATGGATTAGTTTTAAAGCTTTCATTACACCCGAACAACGCCGGACTATACTGCTAGTGTCGAATAAAAGGTAAAGTTCGAAATTTCAACCACCTGAAGAAGGTTAGAACGCAAAACGCTCGAGACATGGTAAATAATTTAACAAAGATAGAGACAATTAAAATACTGTAAACAATTGCAATACCCCATCTCAGAAATATAGACAGATCCTTGAGAAGGCAGAGCGGACATTGGCCAAAACGTTGTAAATATTACAACGAAGATGAAGACAACAGTTCGGACAATATAAATAATTACATTATTTCATCTTAGAAATGGGCAACAATATTGAGTAAAAAAACTACCCTTTTGAGGAACCAATTTTAATAGAGAATGGAAATGCCACAGCTATTGGGTATTTCATGTAAATAACATTCAACATTCACTGAAATCTATTATCAGTAGAACTATATTAAGAATTCTCTTAAAATTAGATTGATTAAACAGTTCAGCCTTCCCTGATCGAGTTTTCATGAAGTAAAAGTTATATAGTTACTCTGAAAATTAGTTACGGATGGCTCAAACATTCAGTCTCGCACAAACAAATCAGCCATCGATTGAAATTTATGAAATCTTTAAATTAGTTACCTTCGGTTAAAATATCTTTAAAATAGTTACCATCGGTTAGAATTCATAACTGCTTTCTGTTACAAGAAATTATCCTCAACTGGAATTCATAAAATATTTCTATTAAAACCAGTTACCCTTCAATGATGTTCATAACATCTTGTTATTTAATCTAGCTAAATCTGTTGGAACAAAAGAAATCTGTTTTTTAAGTCGAGTTACATTTGGTTGGAATTTATAAATATTTCTCTTCAGACTAGCTAATATCTTTTGGAATTCAGATAATTTATTTCTTTTAAAATTAGCTAGTCTCGGTTGAAATTTATACCATATTCCTCTTAAATGTTTTTACCATAATTTAAAATTAATAAAATCTTTGTATTAAAACTAGCTAATGCACGTCATCATTCGTAAAATCTTTCTCTTAAAACGAGCTACTATCGGTTTTAAATAATAAAAAACTTTTTCTTAAAACCAGGTAACATGAATTGGAATTCATAAAAATCTTTTTTTTTAAGATGAGCTACTATTAGTTGAAATACATAAAATATTTCGATGAAAATTAACTACAATCTTTTAGAATTCATAATCATTCTCATAAAACTAGCTACCATGTGTTGGAATTCATAAAGAATTTGTCTTAAAATGAGCTAGTATAGAATTTGTAAAATCTTTTTTTAAAATGTTACTAACATTGGTTAGAATTGGTGAAATCTTTGTATTAAAACTTAAAACCATAGGTGGAAATTTATAATAATTTTCAGTAAAATTAGCCTACCATCGTTTAGAATTCATAACATCATTCTCTTAAAAAAATTTTTTTAATCATTTTACCCCGAGCAAGGCGGAAATGCCACTGATGTGCAGTGAGCTACATAACTGTAAAAAGATTAATTAGAAAAGAGTGAGGAGTACAAACTAGTTAGAAAGTAGAAAAGAGTGAGGAGTACAAACATGTTAGAAAGCAGCATCAGAAAACTGAGAAAGCAGGTGCGATGACAGATACATAGTTGGAGAGAAAGGAAGGTTATACGGGGGTGGGGAGAGAGCTAGAGTCCAGTGGTTAGTAGGTGAGTATTGACTTGCACTTAAATTTCTGGAGGTTGTAGCCGTCAGGAAAGCAACAATAAGGGAGCGAGTTCCACAGGCGGGAAGTGCGAGAGAAAAAGCTGCAGAAGTAGAATTGTCATCTGCATTTGGCTAACCTGACTGTGAATAGATGGGAACCATTTGCCAGTCTGGTTGCACGAGTAAACACCTGTTGAGGAGGCACCAGTGACTTAAGTTCGTCCGAGTAGAAGCCATGAAAGTATTTATAGAACAGACAAAGGGAGGCCACATTTCGAATGTGTGGAAGTGGCTGCAGCCTAGCCGGCAGATCAGTACCTATAACATTACAGACTCTCCTTTGGAGCCCGTCAAGAACACTGAGGAGGACGGCAGGGGCGCCTGACCAGAAATGGCAGCAGTACTCCATGCACGGACGGATGGTTGACTTGTATATATGCAGGATGGATTCAGGCGGAAAAAATATCCTGGATCGACATAGTGACCCAACCTTCTTAGCAGTAGATTTCGCTATGGATTCAATATAGTGCTTCCATTTGAAGTCTGAGGACAGGGTAAGTTCGAGGAGGCGCAGTGTATTGCTCTCCGGGAGAATCACTTGGTCCATGCTTATGGGAGGCAGGAGAAGTTGCCTGTAATGGTTGACAGACAACAGCTTGGTCTTAGATGAATTGAAGTTGACAAGCCACTTCTTGCCCCAGTTCACCACAGAGTGTAGATCCCGTTCAAGGTCAGCAGCGAGATTATGTCTGTCTCCCACGACAGGTTTGTTACTGGTGCGGGAATATATTGTAGTGTCATCTGCGTAGATGCCTACTTGGGACTTGATCTCATCTGGGAGGTCGTTGATGAAAAAAAGGAAGAGCGTCGGACCCAGGATAGAGCTCTGTGGGACACCAGCATTCGTGCTGTAGGATGAAGAGGCACGCCCATTCAAAACGACCTTCATTTTGCGGTTATTTAGAAAAGATTGGATTAGGTGAAGCAGGCGCCTGGTAATACCGTAACCCCGTAGTTTGCATAGGAGGCCAGAGTGCCAAACACTGTCGAAAGCCTTGGAGGTGTCCAGAGCAACCGCGCGAGCCTCGTCAGACTCATCAACGGCCTGTAGCATGTACTCCGTTACGGTTGTTAGCAGGTCGGCCGTGGACCTGGCAAAGCGGAAGCCATATTGCCTGTCAGATGGACAGTGAGATGATGAACTGTTTCAGCATTGATTATGGCCTCGAATACTTACCCAAATATTGGTAGGAAACTGATAGGGCGATAGTTGGATGGGTCCGAGGGTTCACCACAATTCTTAAATACAGGAACGACTGAAGAGAACTTCCAGCATGCAGGAAAGCAGGAAGCAGAAAGGCAGTAGTTAAATAGTTTAGAGAGGACAGGGGAAAGTTCAGAAGCACACGTGTTAAGGACTATCCCCGGGATTCCATCGTCTCCACACGCCTTATGGGGGTCGAGTTTTGAAATTACTCGGGATACTAATGTCGGGGTAATATATACGTCATGCAGTTTTGCCCCAGTTCTAATAGGGAAGTCTGGTGGGTGTACGCCGGACGAGTCAAATGTGGAGTTGGATTAGAATCTGCGGGCAAAGCACTCAGCTTTGTCCGCAGATGACGTGAGAACCACAAATTCATGAATTAAAGGAGGTATTTAGGATGTGCTATTGTTGAGCACTCGTTTGCAGATCCTCTAATAGTCCTTGGAGCCGAACTTGCGGTCAGCTATGCGCTGTCGCATTCTCTCAGCAAACAACCGTTTGGCGTCATTTAGGGTTCTCTTGCACTCATTGCGAGCAGATGTGAAGAGGCGCCTATTGTGATCAGATGACTGTCTCCGGAATAGACGGAAGTAATGGTTCCTGTGGGCAATGGCGGCTGCTTACTAATATAAGGCGGCATTCATGATTTCTTTTTATTAAATCTCACTATAATCGGTTGAAATTCATAACATGTTTCTATTAAACTAGCTACTATCGTTTAGACTTCATAATATCATTTTCTTAAATCGTACTAACATCGGTTGAAATTCATGATGTCTTTCTATTAAATCTAACTAAAATAGGTTGGAATTCATAACATCTTTCTATTAAACTAGTTACCAGCGTTTAGATTTCATAACATCCTTCTCTTAAATCTTACTACCATCGGTTGGAATCCATGATGTCTTTCTATTAAATTTTACTAAAATCGGTTTAAAATTTCTAACAACATTCTATTAAACTACCTATCATCAGTTAGAGTTCTTAACATCTACCCATTAAAATTATCTCTGATCTCTTGGAATTCATAAATTCTTTATCAAAATATGTAGCTGTTAAATTTAGATTTCATAAATTGTTTCCATTTAAACTGTGTGATCAATTAGAATTCATGAAATTTTAAAAAATAAACTAGATACCATTGGCTGGATTTCATCAAATATTTCTATTAAAATTTGCTGACATTGTTTGGAATTTTTAAAATAATTCTCTGAAACTATCTATCATCGGTTGAGTTTTATAAAATGTTTCTTTTTAAAATAATATCTATTGGTTGAAATGTATAAAATATAACTTATTTATAAATTTCTTTAAAATATGAACTAAATGCATGTATTCAGCAAAAACGACAATCCGACAAAACGACATCCAATTTCTATTTGGTATTTATTGACTAATCAATTTATATTTGGTATTTATTGACCATTCAATTTCTATTTGGTATTTATTGACTAATCAATTTATATTTGGTATTTATTGACTAATCAATTTATATTTGGTATTTATTGACTAATCAATTTATATTTGGTATTTATTGACTAATCAATTTATATTTGGTATTTATTGACTAATCAATTTATATTTGGTATTTATTGACTAATCAATTTATATTTGGTATTTATTGACTAATCAATTTATATTTGGTATTTATTGACCAATCAATTTATATTTGGTATTTATTGACCAATCAATTTATATTTGTTATTTATTGACTAATCAATTTATATTTGGTATTTATTGACCAATCAAACTTATATTTGGTTTTTTATTGATCAATCAATTTAAATTTGGTATTTATTGACTAATCAATTTAAATTTGGTATTTATTGACTAATCAATTTATATTTGGTATTTATTGACTAATCAATTTAGATTTGGTATTTATTGACTAATCAATTTTATACTACTGCTGATTGTATTGTAAAATATATCTTAATATAGTTTTTCAGGAAAATATTTTTTTTTATATCCGGTAACAGATATTGCTCTTTCTACTCTCAATAAAATATTTCTTCCTAACTTTGTGTTTGATTTAGTAGAGGACGTTAAAACATTGCTTATGATATAAATTTCTCTTCGCATTTCGAGTTTTCTAGAGTGTGAAATAATATTAGAAAATGATGACAGTATCAAGGAGAGAGAACAATAAACGAACAAGAATTAGGATTACAGGAGATAAAGATTGACAGTGCGTTTATATCTTTGAAAATATATGTTGAGTGCAAAGCAAGAGGCTGGATGTGTGTTCCGCAATACAAAACCTTGAAAAAAAATCTTACGGTTATAAACAGCGACTTCAGGTGTAAAGAATTCGATCTTGTCGTAAATCTAGAAGTAAACTCATAAAATCTGAGTGTAATAGACAAATGCTAGCAATAACAATTTCCATGAAAATATTTATGGAATTTGCACGAGGAATTTAAATGGCGGCAGTTAACTGAATGTGTCATCCATTTTACTTGTTGTTTCAGTTAAAAATACACAAGTGAGATTTGTGTTATTTTTTACAATTCGTTCATTGTTATTATTGTCATGACTGCATCGCCGACAGACTGAATGAACTCTTCCAACCATTACTTATACCTCTCTTAACAAGAGGTGAGAGGGAGTAGCCTGAGGAGAGCGCCCTCAGAGCGGCCCGAAATCAGCCTAGAGTCGGTCTACGAACAATGATACTGCTACCATTACGAATCCCAGTTTTAAGGCCGAGGGTCAAATCATTGTATTCTACACTAACTCGTATTATCGTTCCTACTAATAAAGTTCCAATTATCCTATTCTTTCCGTATTTAATATATATTCGTAGTTTCCTATTTGGTTGTATTTGCGTTATTCTTACCGGATCTTTAACCGGGTCCAAGAGAGTTATATTACGATAGATTCGAAAAAGAATTATGTTCACTAAAACTTACACGTTTAGTTCAACCAATCTACAAAATACAGCACAAAGAATTAATGGAGATGTTCAGCAACCTCGGTATTTTTAAGAAAGACATAAGAGTAATCAAGTATCTCTACTGGCAGCAAACTGTCTGCATACGGACAGGTAACGATTTCAGCAGATTTGCAAAGATAAAAGAGGCGTAAGACAAGGATGTGTCTTTTCACCAGATCTGTTCAAATTGTACAGCGAGAATATTTTGAGAAAATTTATGAACAGAATGGCAAAGAATTTATGAATGCGCATTGTTTAACTTCAAACGGGCTGCTATGACATGACATTTACGTACACTTTACTTTGTATGTAATGAAGTTTCTAATATTTGGCTTAGATTTTTAAAGATATCTAATAAAAAATGAAAGCATGATAAACACTTTAGTGGGTGCTTCTGTATTTCCTTGCTCTTATACTATTCAATATCTGTATATTTCGTTTAGGGTAGCTTAATAAAAAACTGATTTTCAAGGCTTGATTTTAGGCTTGCCGATCAACTCTAGGATGAGTGTTATGTTGCATAGGATATTGACTCGGAACGAGAGATCGGTGTGCCGAGTTCGAATTCCTTTTGAATCTTTTGCATTCACCTACGCAACAATACCCTTGGGAAAGGTATTAATCTGTCTCTTTCCCCCAGTTATGGGTTAAATAATAGATTGAGTTCTATAGCCTTGGCTGGCAACCAGTCTACTGCAGAAAGCTATAGCAACTTACTGCGGCATAATCTTCTGCCCAGTCCGACATGTCTCTTAGAGACAGGATTACCCAAAACGTGTATCACGTACGTATTTAACTAACTAAATGATCAACTCTATTCTGGTATCAGGTGAATGTTTACGTCATATACGTTCAATTTTTTACATCATTTAGATGTCAAAGTAGTTTTGTTCTGTTTGTACTGAATTTAGTTTCAGTTTTCTTATTAAATATACAGGCGACACTCGTTTATGCACCAACTTCTTGCATAGAAGGACCCCTGAAATATTGGCATGAATTATAACCCTTCTAAAACGCATTTCTTTATGCAGTGTTAACTGTCGCCCGGAATGCAAAATTTCTAAACTTAAAAAAAAATAAAATAACCTGAGTATAGCGCGACCCTTATTTTCTGACCATAAAACTCGCACTAAACTTGATTATATACGGTATATGGTTTTGATTTAAAATCTGATTTATTTTGTTTACGAACCATATTTAAGGAACCGCTATTATAACATTCAGAAACGATTAAAAAAACAACTGATGAACTAATGCGTTTTATTCAATAAACATACACTGAATATCAAGACTATTGCATATTAAAAAAAAGTAGAATATAAATAAATTTTAACGTGGTAAAAAAGATGAAGAAATATTGTTGGGTGAATTCATCATAATTGGATTGCATACAGAAAAAAAGACAATTAAAGCTCTTTAAAAACAAATGATCACACAAGAAAACTTTTAATAAGAATAAATGTCAGTGGTACGTTTAATTTATAGGCAATAATGTTTTCTTTTTATAAAGCAAATTTCAGTAATATTTTTCTTAATTTTGAACAAGCTATTATAAATTTTATTTATATTTTTGTAATCATCTAAAAAAAATTCTCTCTAATTCTTTGTTAGGGTTTCTTTTCAAAACCCCAACTTCAACTCTGCACTCAATTTTATATAGGATTATAGTGCGGTGTTTGAGTTTGTTGGGGAGTCAGCCATTTTCACACACTCTATGGATTCTTCCATGGTATACACATAATCCTTCCTACACAGAAGGGGTTGTTGATATTGTTGTTAGGGTTGGTGTTTGTCAGAGCAGTTGAACCGCCGCTTGTTGGTCAGAAAGAATATAGACTATTACCCGAATTTACTTTTTGTATATATGTCAACAACATAAAATTGGCGAAACAGACTCGCGAACATGTCGTACAACAAAATTGTGACGACTTTTCTTCTTACTCCTGAAACATTTTAACAAAGTGTACTACAAACTGACTCAAACATGTCGACCACAGACAAGTTGTCGACACTAATACCGAAAAGAGAAAATGGGAGATTTTCAAAAGGGAATTATAAACAGAAAGGAAGAAAGACAATATCAATTAGAAATAAAACATATGGAAATGCAAAAGGCTAACGAAGAAAGACAAACAGAAATACAAGAGACAATTAGAGATGCAAAAGCAAATTGGAAAAAACAAATTAAAATGCAAAAGGCAAACGAGGAAAAACAAACAAAGCTGCACGAACTTTTATTAAAATTAACAAGCACAGCCCTGGATAGGAACACGGAAAAGTAGAAGACAATTTCACAAGATGCGATGTGGAACACAATTGAAATTTTAAATTTTCTTTTGAGGAAGATAAAAAATTCGGAGAGTATTACAGTCGATACGAGGATATTTTTAATATCGACTGTCATCACTGTAGTGAGAAGAAAAATTGAGATTTCTACTCAGGAAATTAAGCACAGACTAACACACCAAGTTCGTAGACACTATTCTCCCTAAAAAACGAAGGATCTAACGTTCTATAAGACAGTGACAAACCTCACAGAACTATTTAGCCCCAAAATCTCGTTGTTCCATAAAAGGTAGAAATGCCTTAATCTTAGAAAAGACGAAATCGAGGACTATTCTACTTTTGCAGCTATCGTCAATAAAGACTGTGACGATTTTAAATCGTCGAAACTTACCTCAGACAATTTCAAGTGTCTCATATTTGTCCAAGGACTAGTTGCTGCTAAAGACAGCAAAATGAGGAAAGGCATGCTGACCAACCAGCAAAACGAGCCAGGTCTAGCATTACAAAAATTTTCAGAAGATTGCCAGAAGTGTCTCAGCATAAAGAAAGATAGCAAAGACATTGAAGTGTCAGGAATAGTGTACATTCAAAAGTTAAAAATAATTTTACGTTTTGTACCCTCCCCACAGACAAAACAAAATTATAATGCCAAAGAGAAAAAATACAGCACTACGGTTGACAAGAATCCAGTAAAAACTAGTCTCCCCCTTCTGCATGTTACAGATGTGGTGGGTGGCATTGGCTTAAGGATTGTCTTTTTAAATACAAAAATTACCAAGCATGTGGTAAGATGGGCCACAAAGCTACAGTATGCAGAAATAAAAATCAACCTAGTAGGGTAAGGTCTACTAGAGTGGAGGATGAAAATAAGGGAAATATCAGAAAATACGTTCAAGAAGAAAATTCTGAATAAACAATTTGAATTGCAACTGGATTAGGGATCAGATTTGACGATTAAAAATTTACAAACATGGCGGAAGTTAAACACACTAAAAAAATTGCTAAATCCGTAACGGGGAAAAAGATACATTTCGAAGACGAAATTATAGTGAATGTTAAATTCCAGGGAGAAATAAAAAAAATTAAAAATCTATGTGATGAGAAATACAGACAACCTAGGAGGAACGGACTGGATGCAGAAATTCAATGTATGGATTTTACCTATGAGTTCGTTTTAAAAAAGAATAAACTGTGTGTTTTCGGAAGCCACAAAACTGAAGGAGGAATTGCACAAAGAATTCTCAGAAGTATTTTCAAGTGAGTTAGTACGTTGCATCAAATTTGAAGCAAAAATCGAACTTAAAAAGAATGCTCAACCTATATTTAGGAAAAAGAGAAACGTACTTTTTACCACAATTGACAAAATAGATAAAGAATTGGTGAGGCTAGAGCAAACTGGGATTATTTCGAAAACTGACATCAGTGAATGGGCGGCACCGGTTGTTTATGTTAAGAAAAAAATCGCTAGAAATCCACGTGTGTGCAGATTTTTCCAAGGGACTGAATAATGCAATTAAGGACCATCACTATCCGTTGCCTAGCCCAGAAGAAATATTCATTAACTTAATGGTGAAAACGTTTTCTCAAAGATTGACCTAAACGAAGCATACTTGTAGATTCCAATTACGGAAAAATGTTCAAAATTACTGTGTATAAATACGCACAAAGTTCTATTCAAATTTAACAGGCTACGATTCGGGATAAAAGTATCGCCTGCGATTTTTCAGCAAACGAAGGATATTATGTCGACGGGGCAAAATGTCGCCACAACTTATCTGGATGATATTTTATTTAAATGCGATAATTAAAAAGACCTTGCGAAACACATTAAGGAAATTTTTAAAATACTGCAAGACTTTGGGTTAAAAGTTAAAAAGAAGGAATGTAATTTCTTCTTGAAAGAAATAAAATATCTAGGCCACATCTTAAATGAGAATGGTAGGAAACCTGACCGAGAGAGAGCTTCAGCAATCAAAAACATAACTGAACCTAAAAATGTCGCAGAATTCCAAATCTTTCTCGGTTTTGTTAATCACTATAGAGAATTTATCGATCTTATGCATAAATTGAGGGCACCCCTCAACGAATTACTGAAGAAAGATATCCAGTGGAACTGGTCAGAGGAGTGCAAAAAGCCGTTCAACAAGATTATAAATAAATTGACATCAGATTTATCATTGACACATTTCGGCCCTAAGCTGGAGGTTATTGTAGTAAGTGATGCAAGCTCACACGGTGTCGGAGCATGCATTTTACATAAAATGCAGGATGGTACTACAAAACCGGTAGGCCATGCATCGAGAGAATTACTACCGGCCGAGAAAAACTATTCGCAAATGTAATCATTTTCGCCTTAACTCGATTTCATAGATATATATATGGTAGAGAATTTACACTATAAACTGACCATAATCCGCTTCTTACCATATTTGAATCCAAGAAAGGATCACCTGTATATACCGTGAAAAGACTCCTGAGGTGGGGCACACTACTAATAAACTACAATTTTAAACTACAATATTTACCATCGAAAAAAATAGGGCACGCAGATAGGCTATCGAGGCTGATTCCTAAGGAAAGTGAACCCTTGGAAGATAGCAGCCCTGAGAGCTGAGGATGAAATCAGAAAAGTACTAAATAACACGCTTAAAGAACTACCGGTTTCATTGCTAGAGATAAGAAAAAACGCAGATCCGGATGAATTTGTTAACATGACAAAAAAATTCAAGACAGAGGCTGATTCCTAAGGAAAGTGAACCCTTGGAAGATAGCAGCCCTGAGAGCTGAGGATGAAATCAGAAAAGTACTAAATAACACGCTTAAAGAACTACCGGTTTCATTGCTAGAGATAAGAAAAAACGCAGATCCGGATGAATTTGTTAACATGACAAAAAAATTCAAGACAGAAGCAAAATATTCAGATAGTTTCTTAATTTGTAACAATATACTACTGTATAATGAAAGAGTCGTGATACCAAAATCACTTCAAAGGAGAATCTTAAAAGACTTTCATGTTGGACATCCCGGGAAAAATCGCATGATAGCACTAATGAGAAGCTGTGTGTACTGGCCAAAAATAGATAGGGATATAGCACAGATGGTGGAAAAGTGTAAGGGCTGTGCGGCGGCAGCAAAATCGCCATCGATTATACAAAGCCTTGGCCAAAGGCGGACAAACCGTGGTCAAGAATCCACGCAGACTACGCAGGAGCTATAAATGGGTACTATTATTTTATAGTAATGCACAGCATTAGAAAATGGACGGAAGTTTTTAGATATAAACACCCAGCAACTGACAATACTATAAACTGTTTGCATGTACTATTTGCGAGGCTCAGCGTCATTGAAGTTTTAGTTACAGATAGTTGTACACAATTCACGTCAGGTGATTTTAAAGACTTTTGTGAAATGTACCTAAGAAGACATATAAAAACACCTCCCTATCACCAACAATCAAATGGGATTGCTGAAAGATGTGTAGATACCCTTAAGAGGGTGTTAAAAAAGCGATAGTCACACCATCAGAAAAAGCATTATAGCAATTCCTACAAATCTACCGTATCAATGGCAAACCAGAATAAAACCATCAGGACTGTCACTGGCCGAGGCGATGTTCGCGCAAAAAATACGATCGGTTTTCGTGAAATTATTACCAGGAAAAAAAATCAATAATCGTAATACACCTAGAATAGTAAAAGGATCGTTCAAGCCCGGCGAAAAGTTTATTTCAAAATATTTAATAACAATTTTGCGTATTCTATCAAAAGGGAAAAAATTCACGCATAGAAGACACGAGAGAATAAAATCCAAAAAAGAAGTGGTAAAGAACCAAGCTCCTCACCTTTAGAATGTGAAGATTCTATGGAGGAAATATTCGAAGCTTTTGACATCCAGAAACCAAAAGCTAAAACGGAAATCAGAAGGACCAACAGGAAGCGAAAGTTACCACAGTCTTTCATAATAGATCCAAAACGAAAAAAATATTAGCCCTTCCTAAAAAGAAGCTGAGGTGGGGGTGTTGGGGAGTCACCCATTTTCTCACACTCTATGGACTCTTCTATGGTATACAAATAATCCTTCCTACACAGAACGGGTTGTTGTTGTTGTTAGAGTTGGTGTTTGTCAGAGCTGTTGAACCGCCGCTTGTTGGTCAGACTTTTATCCGGACTTCTTGTATATATTTGACTTCTACTAACAAGTATTCCTGGATCTACTAACTGTGCAGAGGTTGTATATCTTTGATTTAATATACTTAAATTTTTCGTTTCATATCTGTTTTTGTTATTATCTGTGTGGTTTTCTAAACAAGAATCCACAACAGATTTAAGCATGGTAAAACATTAAAATCGTATTTCTCATCGGTCATGTTTATAGTATTATTGTCCCGCATGAAATTAAAACAAAACGCTCAAATTTAGTTCCATTTCAGACATTGTTTCATGCAAAACACCCAAAGAAAATAAAAATTCTTTTAAGACACTCAACCGGAGTAGGATTTCTCCCGCAGGAGGTTTTGACAAAACTACCTAAAAACATGGAACCCGTCGTTAAAAAAAGACAAAAAGCAAAATCAAAATCAATGTACAACCTTGTTCAAATGATTTGAAACAACTGCTTTACTTTCATTTCTTTCACCAGATAGTCAGTTTCAAAGAATTTGGAGTGACAGGGTGTAATTAATTTCTATTTTTGGGCAGTAACAGGAATTAATTTTCAGAGTGCATGGTGAAATTTTAGTTTTTTTAGTCTTAAAAAAGACTACATCATCCGTGATTGTGTCAGATTTTTATCACGCCCAGACTCTATTGTCTCCACATTTGTTTAGTTGATCTACGGCCATTGTCTGAGATGAAGGTTACTCCATGAATCTAGGAAGATTGTAACGCTGCACGAGAATACTGACAATCCTTACAGTGAGATCGCGAATATTGTTTGTATCGGCCTTTCAAATGTCAGTCGTGTCATCAAGGTAAAGAAACAAACTGGATCCATCAATCCAAAATTAAAAAGAAAATACGGTCAGAATGGAAAAACAACAGCAAGAGACGTCGTATACGGGATAAGAACTTATTCGTTTTGTTTCAGTTAATTTGCGCATGAGTGTAAATCTTTTTATTTTTATTTTATGAAACCATAATATTCTATTTTTAAATTCATCAGAGGCCAAAGCTAGAAATAATTTTTTCTTGGATTTCAACACTCTCAAGTTTTCTTTTTCAAGAAATGTACCAGCTGTTTGTTCAGAAACATTTTCAGCTCCAGCTGCTAACTCATCAGTTCTATTCTGTTAGTCATTATATACTCATCTTTTACAGTCCTCATTATCTTTGCTCTTCAGGTTCAGAAAATTTCTGTTTCCGGCTTCTTTCACAGCTGTTCACTACAGTACCAATTTCTAGATTATACTCTGCGTACAATTTAAGAAGATATTACCTACCGGCAATTTTACCATAGCTTTTATCCTTATAACATTTCTGGGTTTAATTTCTCTGGCACGACAATTTCTACTTGAAATACAGACATACCTGAATTGCTGGTAAAATTTTATCGTTCCTATTTAACAGTGTTTTGCATAGGAATATTGTAGCAACATGATTCAATTGTCTTTATTGGATATATATATATATATATATATATATGTATATATATATGTGTGTGTGTGTGTGTATGTGTGTGTGTGTGTGCGCGCGCGTGTGCGTGTGTTACGGAAATTAACGAAGATTAACGAAATTTGGTTATAAACAACCGACAATTTGAAATGATTTGTTTGAATGTTATATTTTATCGATACTCGTATTTAAGTAGATATTCTTTTTTAATTAAACAGTATTATATATCTATATCTACTGGCCTGATTATTTACTATAAATTTTAACATAAATATATAATACTGTTTAATTAAAAACAGAATATCTACTCAAATAGGAGTATCGATAAAATATAATGTTCAAACAAATCATTTCAAATTGTCGGTTGTTTATAACCAAGTTTCGTTAATATTCGTTAAATCCCGTAACATGTTTACATTTGTTGACGTTAGGATACATTTCAGAGCAGATATGGTTGTTCCGATAGATCGAAAACTGTGTTATATAGGCTTGATTAAAACCTGGTTTAGACTAAAGGTCATTCGTGGTCGAGGGGTCTAAGACGTGCCAGATCACATGGTAGCTTACCCTATGTGGATAGGGGTCGTAGGTTCGAATCCTGCCGAATGACACACATTTTCGTAATACAAATTCATCATAAATAATAAGGCCAGTAGATATAAATATATAATACTGTTTAATTAAAAACAGAATATCTATTTAAATACGAGTATCGATAAAAAATAATTTTCAAACAAATCATTTCATATATATATATGTAAAAGTACAGAACAGAGGTCCCCTAAGCTTGCGAGGGTCGCCTCCTCCGTTGCATCTGACAGAGCGTCACATACTCCAGAGCACTCAGATACCAAACTGCCGTGTCTTAGCAACTAGATGCAATTGGAGAGACAGAGAGATTTGTTGAACCTGTCACATCAATCGAGCGCGTCCCCGTAATTCCGATCAGCAAGTATAGCGCAGTGAGAGAAAGTGTGAAGTGAGACTAACGTTCAGTGAAAGATGTATGGACAAAAAAATCGTTGGCCCAAAACCAGCAGCATCTAAATAGTTGAATGAAGGCGTTTACTCCAATAATATGAGCCACCAGTATTGCAACAAAATGATAAGGGATTTTTGCGAGTAACCCCCACTGCTAGATGCAGCCTGGCACTGAGTAAGTAATCCACGGGTGCACTTCCTCTCACTTGCAGGCTTCTGACTAATTGTGGTAGCGGCAGCGCCGTCTTTTGGGCAAAAGACGCGTCCTTTCTTTTTGCATTGCATGCTGGCTGTGTTGTGTCTACTGCTTCGAGATCAGCCTTTCAACAACCTACGTTCTTACTGCCAACGTCTAAAGAGGCTGAGCTCCAGGACCACGAATTAGTTTTAAAGCTTTCATCACACCCGAGCAACGTCAGGGTATACTGTTAGTTGTTTATATAAATGAGAATTTAAATTGTCCCCCTAATTTTACCATTAATATATTCCTTTGATTATTATTATTATTTTTTTTTTATTGTGCTTCAATTTAAATTTCAAAGAAATTATTAGATACAATGCGTACATACGTGTTCTATGTCAGGGTGATTTTTAGCTTTCTGAATCTGAGCATATAACTTTTTAAACGTTCACACATAAAATGTTGTATCTTCTTCATATATATTTACTGATGAGCTAAAAAATATCTTATGTAGATTGCTAATTTAAAGCAGGCAGTGTGTAGGGCTAAGTGGAAAATCTTGATTAACGCCTGCATTGCTATTAGTTTTAAAAGACTCGCATTTGGAATAACATTTAAGGAGCTACACGGAATTTTGGAGTTGATAGTTGAGAAGGTCCATCACACAGAAACACCATTCAGCCCATCTTATCAAAAGCTCTTCAAATATGTAAGTCGATTCATCATGTGAATAAATTATCAAGCACTTTACTGAATCTATGTGTCATGGCGGTTAAGTTACGGGAGAGAAAGCATGACTGAAACTTTTAAATTTTGTCTTTCATGAGTTTGTTTCTGTTAAAGAAACTGGCAAATTTCTTTTGATAAGAGACTCAAAGAATTAGCAGGTAAAACGAAGGCGGGTATTATGTGATATTGTGACGTGAATGAGCGATCATCAGCATCCTTGTATATAGAGACATACAGCTGATACTATTTATAGACATAAAGGATGCTGCGGATATCATTGATCGAGCATGTGAGCAATGTTGAAGTCTTGGAAATGATGGAAACAAAAAAGAAAATAATAATGAGACATCAAGAAGAGAGAGCTGAAGTTCCTGGGACACGCAATGAGGATGTAGGGCTTGGAGAATCTGATACTAACAGGTCAGATAAAGGGTAAGAGAGACAGGGGAAAGCAACGGATAACACATTTGAAGGACCTAATCAGGTGGATGACGGAACGAGGATTGTATGGTGTAACAGAAGAAGGCGTGCTCAAGGCAACTGTGAAGCAATTTTTCTGCGATTAGAAATAGCTCGGAGCTAAAATTTGTAATAACAATCACAGGAAATATATCCGGCCGAATAACCTTCAAAGATTCAAGGTTTTTGATAAATCTGGAAATTTCCTGAAGTAAGATAAAGATATCGAATTTGTGATCAGTGAAAGGTAACAAATCAACTGAATAAAAGCCCTAACACACTGAATTGGAGTTAGAAACAGCGATTATTGCAAAGCGCCTCGGGTCATTTTGCATGAGATGCCTCTGATAATTTTCCTGTATTGAGATTATTTTTCAAAATTCGCGGATGGTAGCTTCAATATATATATATATATATATATATATATATATATATATATATATATATATATATAAGCATGCGGTGTAGATATAGAAGAATCCAAAGAAGTATCCTGTATATACAGTGGTAGGATAACTCTCTAAAAAGCTCTAAATATATATGTATACAAATACATATAGACCAATGATATATATATATATATATATATATATATATATATATATATATATATATATATATATTACGAAATACATTGAATCAGTTGTAATTTATATTTATTTGCTTAAACGATGTTTGTAATGGATATTCATATTTAAGTAGATTCTCTGTTTTTATAATTACACAATAGATTTATTATTAACATCTACCACACTGAATACTCGAGAGATTTTCTTCGAAAAATAAGCAATGACAGTTTCTCCTTGGGAACGAAGATCGAATCTTGCGGGAGAACGTACATTGTTTCACAAAATTTCTCGAATATTCAGGCCAGTAGATATAAATAAATAAATATACTATTTAATAATAATAAAAACAGAGCATTTATTAAAATATGAGTAACCATTAAAAATAACGTTTAAAAAGAAATTTTATGTATATATCAAGATCTTGTATATGCTCTTGCTGACTTTTCATGAATAGTAATGTTTTATTTACAACTATTAGTAAGAAACATGTCATTGAAAGTATTGTCCATCGCTAGCCACTACTTTTTCCCATCTTCTTGTCAGCATTTCAATTCCATTTAGAAAAAAAAGGTCTTTTAAAAGCTAACCACAAATCTAAGTTGCATCTTCATTAGAAAGGAAATGCTTCTCTGCCAAGCCAGTTACCAACAATTGGATAAATAGATAACTGGACAGGGTAAAACCTGGTGAATACAGCGGGTGAAGGAGAACTTCACCTAACGTTTCCAAATAGGTTTTACTCATTTTGCAACGAGTGATTCAGCGTTGCCATGTTTCAAATTCACATTTTCGTGTCTCTACACGTATAGCGGCCGTTTTCCTTCAATGCTGACTCAAACGCATCAATTATTAGCGATCTCCCGTGATGATTTCTGTTGGTTAGAGTAGCTCATAAAAAACTACAGCTAGCTGATCCCACCAAATTCAAATCTTCGAATCATGGATATTCAATTTTTCTCTCGGTGTAGGTATGTGGTCGGGCTTCCCCTATGATCTTAGGGTTATCGTTGTGTATCCACTTTTCATCATCAATATCAATACGATACAAAGACCATTCTTTTTCTGCAACTGAAGAAGCTGTTCACACGTGACATGACAGCGTTCGATGTTTTATAGGCTTCAACCTGTACGGAACCCAATGTTCTCGCTGGTTAATCATTCCTCTGGTTTTAAAAATGCTTAAAAACTTGTCTAGTATCAACTCCCAATGATTCTGCAAGTTCTGCCCGTGCCTGACAGAGAGTCTTCATGAAGTAATGCTTCCAATTCTTCGTCTTCAACCTTTCTCAGTGCGCCAGACCATTATTTAAGTGTCAATATCAAAATCTTTTTTTCAATTCCTGCATTTCTGTTTTCGTAAGTCTCAACAACAATTTTGTGTCCTTCAGCCGTAGATTTCTTTTGAATGAAGTACTGCATTAAAATTCACCGCAAACACAGTTTTGAGCAAGATATTCCGATATAATATAAAAAGAGCTATAAGTATATATACCACATATTTTATATCAAATTCATGACTCAGAATTTCATGCATATTATGAACTGAGCGTTACTACATGTAAATCTTTGTTTCTTTGATAATGGCGATGTTTAAAACTATTTTTATTATTCGGACTATTGTTTTCATCTTTTTTCTCCATCTGTACGACGTTTCGGCCGTTGTACTCTACTGCCTTCTACATGTGTTAGAAATTTCAAATCGAACTGTTTATTACAGTCATTACGGTATATCATTGTCATTTCTTGTGTAGAGCCTCTTTTGGTAGTCATGAGTTATCTCACTCTAACCATCTAAATTACTTGTTCACCACTGTTGTATTGTAGTATGGAACACACAACTCACAAAAATTAACCAATGTCTATATCCAATGCGCCATTTGTCTTTAAGGACATAAACAACTGAATTTCTGTTATTTATAAACCTAATGTTCAGTAAACATTTTTACCAGAGTACATATTGCAATTTTTGATGTTAATGGTTTTCTGTTTTATTTTTTATGCTAATTGTTTACTCTAGTATTTTTACCAGAGCTTATATTTCAATTTTACACAAACTATTTTCTCTGGCACTCCGTATTATTGGTTCCCATATTGTATTCATCTCTATGCTTAGTCGGCTTAGTAGATTTTTGTAGCTTAGCATATGTGCTGATTTCTTAGGTTTACGTAGTTTCCAATGGCGTTCTCTATCGATTATTTCAACTTCATCCCATACCGCGCGGTGATCCCCTTTCGATCCCCCTCCATAGGTGGTAAGCTACGCCTGATCCTTTTTTTTTATCTCCCCTCGTGTTACGGCCTTACGAAATTCTTACTGTCCTACCTCAAGTGGATGGCCTCTTTCTCCTTTATATTTTTACAGAGATACATGGAATGACGTACATAGAGTCGTTAGTCATTTCCTCCTCTGTTGGGGCTCTTACTTGTGAAAAATACCTGCAAAGTGTAGAACCACTTCTGAATATTGTCTGGATGTTACATGGACCACAGATCCTGTGTATTTCTTCCGATAACCTCTTCACATAAGGTAAACAGACCGAGGCAATTTTCTGAAAATTTTTATCCTCATGTATCCTCTATTCCACGTATGCTAGAATGGTTGCCATGTGCCCTGGATAATTGTGTTTTTCTAGGGCACAGTTTATACTGACCATTTCCTGTTTCTCCTCCTCTGGGTGGCCGCTTATAACTTGCTCGATGTTGCAGGCACCGGTCGATCCCTTTCTTTAAATTGAATCGGTGGTGGGACTGTTGGCTTGGTGTATAAGTATTACTTGAACCCCTCTCTGTTTGAATTATTAGCACATCCAGGAATGTCAGTTTGTTGTCATTCTCTTTTTATATAGTGAACTGTATGCATCATATCATTGAGTTTACATGGTCCAATAGCGTATAGACCTTCTCCTAGTATGGGCAGAGCATGAAGGTGTCATCAACCTATCTCAGCCACAGAGTTAGCTTTAGAGCTGTATATGTACATGTTAGCTGTTGATGGTGATAATGGCAAGTTCATTGCTAAGCCTTCATCTTGTCGATATATGTCTGATCTCTATCCGAAGTGTGTTGTTTGTGTGCACAAAGTCAGCATCTCCATCAGGTTATTCAGTGGAATACTGTTACGTTCTCTTAGGGATGATTTTGAGGCCAGTCTGTCACTGACTACAAACCGTGTTTACCTTGGTGATCAAACTCACGACATCCAGGCATTGTTTCATTGGACGGGAGCATCTTTGATACCTTTCACGTAGTGGGGGCAGTTTCGAGTATAACAAGGTGCCTTTTCTATCAGTGGGTCAATTATATCTACAAGGAAGCAACTCAGCCAGTGTCACATTGAGCCTAGGCTGCTAACAATGGCCCTGGGCGGAATGCCGTCTTTATGAATCTTAGGTACACCATACATGTGAGGCAGGATGCTTTAACTTTGAGACAACTTCCTGTACGTCCTATATTAGGATCTGCGACAGCTGTCGCTCTGTTTTCAACGCGGGGTCTTTTTTGTACCTTGCTATAGCTACCACATCTAATGAGATCTTCCAGTTTCTTGGAGTTGTCAGTTTCGTCCATCACTACAGTTACATTTCCTTTATCGGCTGGTAGTATGATGATGTTCTCATTTTTCTGTAGGGTCCTGATTGCCAGCTCCTCTTCTTTCGTGATATTTTGTTTGAGTGGCTTGGTTTTCTCTATGTTAGTCTCCATTTCCATCTTAGATTATGAGTCTAAGTATGGTATCCGCCTGATAGTTCTTACGAAGTTGAGACCCTTGTTCTGCAAAGACTCTCCAGAGGCACTCAATTGATAGTGACTGATGTTGACTACTGCCTTCACAGGTGAGGGGTAGATCTCATGTGCCCCCTTCATATCTTTTAATCTCTTGCGTTTCCGTACTTGGCGGACCTTCATTGTATCGAATTCTTGCCTGAAGCATTTGTTCAACTTTTATCGGATCCTTTGTCGGTCTACTTCATCCTAGGAATATTTGAGTGGCACAGGAAAAGTGGGGGTGATTTTTTTCATGCATGAATACTATAGCCTTTAGATGTGATAGCGTTGTTTCATTTAGCCTGGTATCCATGAACATCGTTTAATTTAACCTCTTTTAGCAATCTGGCTCCACCAACAAATCACTCGCCAAAGATACTAGTCCAAAACATGACTCGGCTTACGGCCTATCACGTTGAATACACCGGTTCTTGCTCGATCAACGAAGTTAAGCAACCTTGAGCCTGGTCAGCATTTAGATGGGTGATCGCTGGGGAATACCAGGTGCTGTAAGCGTCTAGTGACGGATAAGCGTTGTGGTACAGTGGATATCGGCTCGGAAAGAGAAATCGGTGAGACGGGTTCGAATTCCAGTTGAATAACCTGCATTCACTTAAGCACTGGTAACCTTGGGAAAGATATTAATACGTCCATTCCCTCCAGTTATGGGTTAAATAACAAGGGTAGGACTTGGTGACACGGCCCTTAAAAACAAATCCCAATGAATCTTGATATTCGAAAAGAAAAAAGTATTACTAGAAACAAAACTTATACAAAAACAACAATAAATTGTTGAAAGAAAAAAGGTATTACCAGCAATAAATAAATAAAATTTAGTTGACAATAAATGACCCGCCGAGGTTGATATGCCATAAAATCAAAAACAAGCAACATCCAACAACATGACTCATCCACCCTGCTATCGACATAGTAAACTTTGGAGACGTTTATCTCTGAAATAAATCTAAATAATTGCACAAGCGTCAGATCCGTCAAGGCTGGCTCTGTTCTCGTCAGTTAAACAAAGCGTATCTCAGATCCAACGTCGTGTAATATAGAGTTCACTGAAGCTTCAAATTCCTAACGAGAAATTAAAGGAAGCAATTCAAAGGAAGCTCATACAGTAGGCATGATCTAGACAGTGCGATTTCTGGGGCTTTTTGATACATGAGGAAGTCCAGTGACGGTAAGTATGTCTTTGATAATTTGTCCGGAATTCCATCCTAATTTCCGGCTAATAATCCTTAAATCCGTAGCTGTCACACTCTTAGAATTCCCTCAATCGGATAGTTTCTTCTTTGGCGAAGGATCTCTCAGAAATGGTGTGACCGTGTCCATATGATGACCTAACATCTCCAAAATTACAGTAATAAAGGCGCCTTTAGCCTTTTGCTTTGTAATGACATATTTTTCTTCACCGTTGAATTTTTATCCACGCCCAATCTTTGTAAGAGTGGAGAGACGCTATATGCGTCGTTCACACAAAAACTGTCGAATCCGAAATAAAGAATAAATGATATTATAAAGACGGATGCAAACCTACTAATGACGGTATTATATTGCAGACACCAACTGGAAAACGTTTCATCAAATTCAATCAAAAAATCCTAAATTTCGCTACCAAGCAATGAGGTTGGTTTGGGTGATATATACAATTGAAAGAACATGTATTTTTTTTTCTTATTGAAATATTATTTTACATTCTTAATTGATAAATTATTTGGATTTTTTTCTGTGCGTAGTTAGACTACAGTTCTTACTAATTTCTACTTTTTTCAGTATATATATTCTGACCCCTTTTCATTAATAAATTCTTATGTATTTAATCCCCACTCAATATTTACAATTTCCTTCTTGTTTTTGACAACTTAATAAGGATTGAGGATTTTACCATTTGGACTCGAGCATATAAATAGACGTTTTTATAAATAACCCTTTTATTACCCCTTAACGTAGAAGAGGTATACTTTTAAATTTCTATACAAGAAGTACATTCATTATTGATATGTTGCTCTATTTTATTGTATCAGAATTGTTATAGTTCATAGATACTTCAAGTATTAGATGAAACATCGTTAAATCAGAAATAGACAAATTGCTGACAATAAAAACATCTTTACAATATGGGATGAAACTAGAAATAAGCCTCTTTGTAATAGTATAAGAAATACGTCTTGACAGAAGATAATAACATTTTAAGAAAATGGAACAGAATTCGAAAGAAAACACTTAATAATAACGTAAAAAGCATCAGCGTCAAACGTCTAGACGGAAGATAAAAACAGAAAAGTGAGAAATAACAAATTCACAATTTCTTCTAAAATTTCCTCTTTATCTTTTTTCAGTAGCCCCTTGCGACTTAGGGGAATTATCGTTTTGACTATAGCAAATGGATTATAAGAAATACTCACCATGATTTGTAAATTGGGCAACATTTCAGGGACTGTCTAACGTGAAGAGGAAATACTTGCAGAAATTGTCATTACTATGAACAACAATCATCAAGTTTTCATAGGTTAAGACCAAAGTAAATTGATGGAGATTACCAATAATGGCAGCTTTCTTTTATATCATAAAAATGAGCGAGAAAAGAGATAATAATAATAATAATAATAATAATAATAATAATAATAATAATAATAATAATAATAATAATAATAATGCGGTTGGGATTACAACGAGAATGACGTGCTTTTCTGAGGCTCCTGAAAACGTAACGTTTTTTCTTTTTTTATGTAAACATTAATTTCTCATTTCACTATATTAAACTATATTAAACATAAACATTAATTTTTCCCTTCGTATATAATTTTAGTTGTATGTTTCTTCTTTTAATGATCCTTAAAGAGATTTATTAACTAGTTTTCTAAAGCAAGACAACGATAAAAAATATGACGAAAAGCGCTCTGTTCGATCGACGATATTCATTCTTAGAAAAAATATGTAATAATTTTTCTTAGAAAAAATTCTTTCTTAGAAAGAATATGTAATAATTTATTTATATTTGTTCGTTCATTTTATATATTTGTTTATTTTTCGATAATCTTATTCTCGTTGGATTTAATGAAAGAATAACACAGAATACAGTAGGCCAACAAATTATTTTTAAATTTTACGGTAGTAAACTCAAAGGTATGTCCACTTTTTCTTTCCTATTAAAAAAAATTTTTTGAGATTTTTTTTTTTTTTTAACGTAAACATTAATTTTGAATTTCACTATTTTAAACATAAACATTAATTTTTTCTTCGTATATAATTCAAATTGTATGTTTCTTCTTTTAATGATCCTTTAAATAGATTTATTAACTAGTCTTCTAAAGCAAGACAACGAAAAAAAAAATGTGACGAAAAACACTAAAAAAATGTTCGATCTAGGATATTCTTTCTTAGAGAGAATATGTAATAATTTATTATATTTAATTTGTTCGTTCATTTTATATATTTATTTATTTTTCGATAATTTTATTCTCGCTGGATTTAATGAAAGAATAACACAGAATACAGTGGGCGAACAAATTATTATTTTTAAATGTTACGGTAGTAAACTCAAACTCAAAGGTATGTCCACTTTTTTTTTTTTTTTTTTTTTTTTTCATATTAAATTAAATTTTGAATTTTTTTTTTTTTTTTTTTTTTTTTTTTGCAAGGACAAAGGTTAATAGTAGCAATAAATGTTTTTTTTTTTTTTTTTTTTTAACAATACTCTCTAAGTGCAGTGATGTTTTTTTTTTTTCTCCGATGAACGGCCGTTACATCCAAGTTTGTTTGTTTGTTTTTTCAACCAGCGTCTCTCTCTTTGAATTTTTCTTTTTCTCAATATGAAATTCTGTTTTAATATAAACAGGATTTTTTCTTTAGATATTAGGGAATAATTTTTTTTTTTTTTTTTTTTTTTTTTTTTTTTAACGAAATTCTGCTTTATTTTAATTTATCTGTTTGTTCTTTAAATTAACCTAAATAAAATCATCCGTATTATATTTCCTTTAGCTGTCGATATTTCGTGTAAATTATTATTTTTTTTTTTTTTAACTATTATAATTTTCTTAAAAACAAAACAAAACAAGAAAATAAATTAAATCCGATGAAAAACAATTTATATGGTATTATTTTATAGAAAGTCTACGTATTTTTTTGATAAATTTATTTTTATTTATTTATTGTTTTAATTTACTTATTTAATTTATCTTATTATGATAATCCAATATTGACCAACGACTTTGTTGAAAAAATGAAAGATAAAGTGGACGAACAAATTATTACATTTTTTTTTTTTCAACAAACGTCTCTCTATTTGAATTTTTCCTTTTCTCAATATGAAATTTTGTTTTAATATAAACAGGATTTTTTTTTTCTTAAGATATTATAATTTTTTTTTTTTTTTTTTTTTTTTTTTTTTAAACAAACTACTCTAGTAATATTGATGTTTTGTTTCGTTGAGCCGTCTTTCTCCTTGAATTCCAATCGCGTCTATGTCAGATGTTGCTTGGCAGCCCATTTAGGAGAAGGAAAACTCCGAACAACAACCCGCAACTCAAGGTGTTAATCGTGCCGAGGAGTGAATGGCTACTGCGTTATGAGGTCACAAACGATTCCCTACAGGCTTCGGGACCCTGTTTGTAAAAGACCGTTACCCAACGTGCCGGGCAACTTTGGGTGGACTTTTGGACCCGTGCGTCACTCGTGGGAAAAACATGAAAAACACAAATAGAAATAAAAAGTCCAGTATGGCTCTTCCAGTGGATAAACAGGGAGCCCGTCCTTCAGGAGGGAACCTACCTGAGGTCGAAAAATCTGCCATAGGAACAAACTCCTACACAAAGAATGTATCTTCAGGTCCCCACAACCAGGATAATCCTAATGATGGTCCTGAAAATTCACCAGCTAGATCTACAACCGTATATTTAAAGAAAGAAAAAATAAAATGGTCTCGTGAGGAGTACAAAGTCGTTATGACTGCATTTCATGAAGCGTTACTCAAACCTCAAAAAAACATGACTCGCCAAACATATGACATTTGGCGTGAAAAAGTTGGTCAAACAAATAGAAAGTATATTGACGAAAATAAATTGGCCAATGTACGTAGGTACATTATTCGTAATAACCGACTGTCAGAGGCTGAGATTCACGAAATTAAAAGAATTGTAACAAGAAGAGTCGAATCAACAAAATATGAAAAAGAACCGGAACCAGAAATAAAAAGTAATAACATCAAACAAATCACAGGTCATAATGTAGAAACCGTGAAACACGCAAATCACTGCGAAGATAATGATGTAAGTTTAAAAGTGCTGGAAAGGTGCGATCTGAGTCTGAGTCAGTTAAAAGACAAAAATAAAATTAGTTCAGAACACATCGAAGATAATTATTTGACGGAAAATAACAATATACAAGAAGCCAAGATAGAAATAAAAAACCAGCTAAGTCAAATACAAAGTATTACAATGGAGGAACGTGAACAGCTCCCAAAATTCCAACCAACAAAACAAAACCTCCGAACTATTAAATTGTACAATGCAGCACTGAAATCAATACTGGATGAAGACCCGAATACAAATCTTAACGAAGTAATATATGCATCAGCAACAGTAGCAACAAAAAAATTAAACATCAAAATAAAAACAAGGCAGTCACGCAGACGTGAAGATCCACCTTGGAAAATAAAAATCGAAAAAGAAATCGAACAACTAAGAAGTGAACTGTCAGTACTGGATGAACTGAGTAGAGGAATAAATGTAAGAACTAGGAAAAGAAGAAGAGCCGAAAAAAAATATAACATCAGGAATGAAAATGACGTCTTATCAAATAAAGAAAAAATAAAGCAAAAAATCCAACTGAAGGCTCAAAGAATAAGACGCTATGAAAAAAGAGCAAAATTTTACAGACAAAACAAGATCTTTCAGACTGATACAAAGAGATTTTACAGGGAAATAGGTAAAAAAAGAATTGAAGTGACAGTACCCCCCAGAATGGAAGAAGTCACACAGTTCTGGGAAAAGATATGGGCTTGCCCTAAAGAACCTAGCAAGGAAGTACATTGGATTACGCAGGAGATAGAACGAATGAAGAATAAACCCGAACAGACATGGTCTGGAATTACAGAAGATGATATTAAATTTGCACTAAAAAAAGCACACAATTGGAAAACTCCAGGTATAGATAAAATTCCTAACTTTTGGCTATATTATTTAAATGCAGCACATAAAAAAATAGCCAAAGAACTCCAAGAAATGGTTGACGATCCCACTAAAATTCCTGCATGGATGACAAAAGGAATTACATTTCTTCTACCCAAGAATGGTGACACAAACAACCCGAAAAACTACAGACCAATTACATGTCTTCCGACAACATATAAACTACTAACATCTATTTTAACAAAACAAACATATTTATTCTTAGAAAGAAATGACATGATACCGCTTGAACAAAAAGGGTGCAAACGTGGCTGTTATGGCTGTAAAGACCAATTGCTAATTAACAAAATGATCCTGGAAAACTGCTACAAGACAAAGAAAAATCTTAGTACTGCCTGGATAGACTACCGAAAGGCATTCGATAGTGTGCCACATGAATGGATTTTAAAGACTTTAAATATATACAAGATATCGCCCGTCATCATCAATTTCATCAAACAGTGCATGTCTATATGGAAAACAACCCTTTACCTCAATCATATAAATGGAACCTATAAGTCTGATGAAATAAACATCAAAAGAGGTATATTTCAAGGTGATTCTTTATCTCCCTTACTATTCTGCATATCATTAATAGCACTAACCAGTCAACTTAATAAGACAGAATGTGGTTATAAAATAGGCCAAAAGAAAATAAGCCATCTATTTTACATGGATGACTTAAAGTTATATGCTAAGAATGATAATGAGCTGGAAGGTTTTCTGCAAACTGTAAAATGCTTCAGCGAAGACATTGGAATGAAATTCAATTTGAATAAATGTGCTAAAGCTACAGTTTTACGTGGATCAATACAAGAAACATCCTCAATTAGCCTAGAACCTGCTGTAACAATAAAAGAATTGAAACCAGAAGAAGCTTATAAATACCTAGGTGTAAATGAGAGCGAAAACATTCACCATACAAAAATGAAAGAAATAGTGCGTAAAGAGTACTATAGAAGGCTACGAATGATATTAAAAACTGAATTAAATTCACAGAATAGAGTTATGGCCATTAATAGCCTTGCAATCCCAGTTGTCCAATATAGCTTCAACATCTTAAACTGGACTCTAAACGACATCAGGCGAATGGATGCTAAAACAAGAAAGCTTCTTTCTAAGCATAGGATGCATCACCCAAAGGCTGATGTAGACCGTCTATACATACCCCGTAAAGAAGGTGGAAGGGGTCTTATTCAGCTGGAATTGTCATACAAGACAACAACTATTGGCTTACTAACATACATAGAAACAACAAAGGATTGGATGATACAATTAGTAAGGCAACATGAAGAAAGAAAGAAAAAATATTCAATAATAAAAGAAGGCAGTAAATACAAACAAGAATTACAGTTAGTAGATTCTGTAGAAAAGCAAAACAGTAGCCAAGAACCAACTATTGCGGCAAAAAATATGAAAATGAAAGCCAAAGATAAAGCTCTTGAAAAGATGAAACAGCGCTGGCAAGACAAACCTCTGCATGGCCAATATCCAGTACGTGCCAATAAATCCAATGTTGACAAAGTTAATACTCATCGATGGTTACGTGCATCTGGATTAAAGTCTGAAACTGAAGGATTTATACTTGCAGCACAAGACCAAAGTCTTTTCACGAGAAACTTTCAGGCAAATATTATGCATAATAATATGGATCCAAAATGCAGGTTTTGTGATAAACACCAAGAAACAATAGACCACCTAATCTCAGGCTGTTCTGTGCTTGCCCCAAACGAATATAAAAATCGCCACGATAGAGTTGGGCAATATTTACATTGGGCAATGTGCAAACATTATGGAAAAGCTGTAAACAAACACTGGTATGAACATCATCCAGCACCGGTTACAGAAATAGAAGATGTAACCATTCTATGGGATTACACCATCTACACAGACAGAAAAATTGAAGCAAACAGGCCAGACATTATTGTTAAAAACCAGAAGGAGAAAACTTGTCTATTAATTGATATGGCTTGTCCAGCGGATTGTAACATAGCAATCAAGGAATTTGAAAAACTGTCAAAATATAAAGACCTGGAAATTGAAATAGAAAAAATGTTGAAATTGAAAACAAGAGTTGTGCCAGTGATAGTAGGTGCACTTGGAATGATAAAAAATGGAACAAAACAACACATTGAAAGAATCCCTGGAAACCCCAGCTTAAGAGATATACAAAAAATTGTATTATTAAGTACAGCCCACACACTAAGGAAAACGTTATCTATGTAATGCTGGGGATGATAGGGAGGATAGAAAAACATGAAATGGAGTCATAACAACACGCCACTACCTGCCTTAGGTCTCCCCGCAGACTTGGTTGGTAGTGAGACCAATGCAGAAATCGAAATATGATGAAAAATGACATAATAATAATAATAATTGAATTCACAAAACAGAATACCAGTTATAAACACTTTTGCTGGTTCTTTGTGCAGTAGATTCAGCATTTTAATTGGATGATAACTGATATTAATCAAGTTGATATCAAAACAAAATGTTTCTCACCTGGCGCGACAGGCCTTATCCTAAGGTTAATATTCCTCGTCTATGTGTTTAGATTCGAAGAAAGCAGATAAATAGTTCAACAACATCTATCTTACCAAACTAGAATGATCTGTCCTCAAAGACACATGTAAACTGCAGAAGCATAGATGATGAGCTGTGTTAAAGAACATGAAACAAAAAAGAAACTTTATTCAGTAATAAAGGGAATCAAAAAATTCAAAAGTGACTTTCTAATGGGGGTAGAAGAGCAAATAGATAACAATGCACCTACTGCAGCAGCAAACAACATTAAAATCTCAAAAACAAATGCAGTAACAAAGACAAGATAGTTCGTTTTTATGTAAACAAACCACGCACCCATCTGTGTTTATGTATTGAGGGGTGAAAAGCTTCAACCGATGATTTTATTTTTGCAGCACATAAATTACCAAGTGCACATACTGAAATATTGTATAAAACTCAAAAGAAAGTTATCTAATAAATATCTAGAAACAATTGAACATATTGCATCGGGTTGCACAGTGTTAACGCCAATTGAATATAACACTCGTCATGTTTAGTGGGCCATCTATAGCAATGGAAAAGCAAGTGTTTACGGGTAGGAAACTGAAAGAAACTGGTATAATCATCGCCCAGATACGGTTAGAGTAATAGGACCTAGAACTATTCTATACAGTTTAAAATATCACTCAATAAATCTCCAGCCTAACTAATAAGACAACAACCTTTACGCAAAATTTGATTTTATTTTTCAACAGAGTATTTTTAGGGTGAGACACTGATTTCAACGCTTCTCTATTATTTCGATGTCTTATTTGTAGAACTATTGATTTCTGCCTCAAGATACGCCTCAGTTTCCGATATCACTTCTTCATTGGAGACAAATTTCTTTCCTGGAACATTCTTTTGAGGTCTGCAAACAGACACTTGTCACTGGGAGTATGATCTGGAAAATAGGGGAATGAAGAAGCAATTTGAAGTAAAATTCATGTATTTTTGCCTTCGTTGTAATCAATATATGACAAGGAGCATTGTCTTAGTGAAACAGCAATTTTTCTTCTTCATTTGTGACCGCTTTTGATGATTTCTTTCTTCAAATGCACTAATAATATATATATATATATAGTTAAAGCTACTGATGTTTCTTTCATTCTCAAGGTAATCTATGAACAAGATACCTTGCACATTGCAAAATACAAATCTTGCTTGCTGATGCCTGCTGATGCTTGCATCTTTGGCTGCTTTTGGACGGCTTTCACCTACTCAGCTGACTGTCAATTTAACTCCGGAATGAAGTTATGGATCCATGTTTTATCCATTGACACATATTTACGAAAAACACTTTCTTGTTACGTTGAAATAGTTGCAAACAACGCTTTGAATCATCGACGCGTTGTTGTTTTTGGTCGACTGTGAACAAACGCAGCAAGCACTTTGAACACAGCTTTCTCATTGACAAATGTTCATGCAAAATGTTGAATACACTGCTTTCTGACATGTTCACCTCGTCTGCTATCTTACGCAACTTCAATTTACAGTCAGTCAAAAGGAAATTGTCGATGTTTTTAAAATTATTTTTGGTGTTTTTCGGATCAACTGCCGATTCAGGACGATTGCGCGTTCATCATCAATTGTGTCTGTACGACTGCGTTTAAAATCAGCATGCCACCTCTTAACCGTTATTTCTTCTAGATCAGCATCCGATTAACACTTACCAAGCTATTGCTTTCCTTAAACAGTATATTTTCTTATAAGAAAGCAATACTTTAACAACACACGAAAGTCAGATTTTTCCATTATGTTGAAAATTTGCAACCGTAGCTTCACGTAAACAACTGTAATTTGTAAACTAATCAGCCGGTTGAGTCTAAATTTTGTCACGTGCAATTCGAAGGTTAGTATCTCATAAAATGTATATAGTTGTTTATTAGTAGCGCCATCTATGTGTCAGGCCCGGGAACTATTGAGTGAAATGTTACATTATATTGGACTATGAAATCTAATCGCCTAGTCATTAGTATCAAAAACGGAATGTTATTTCTGACTTATGATCTAAGAAATATGAGTATACAGCATAAAACAAAGCAAATAATAATTATAATAATAAAAAAAATGTCAAAGACTTCAAACCTCCCTCAAGGTAAAAATGACATCATCACAGCGATTAGCAAAGATGGTTATTAAAATAAGAATGACGCATTGAAGCTGACTGATCTCAAGAGTGAATAATGAAAAATATGAAACATTTGAAGTTAAGTTGATAAATAGTCTGCAAAAATCGATTTTACTTTTTAAATTTTAATTTAGCTCATTGCTTGTAATTTTTTTCTTTTTCCGTTTTGGTTTTAGGTAAGAAATATTAAATTCATATCATAAATAAAAAATGCTTTCGCAGAAGAACATAGTGCGTTCCGAAAATGCTATTGCTTAAAACAATGAAGAGCAGATAATTCAGCTTTTGACATGTAAAACGGATGAGAAAATATTGCAAATAATCCGCAAAACTTACACAAAAACTTAATCCTGTGTCGGATGGAACTGTAAATCTAATCAATTTGTTGATTAGTTGAGGCCAATTATCTGATAAGGTTTTATCTGAATCCATCCATCGGTTCTTGAGAAATCTTGACCACGGACAGACAAACAAACAAGAAGAAAAACAATACCTCCGACTTAAGACGGAGGTAATAATAAAAATAATATTTGTATTTATTAGAATAAACAATATTTTATAGAAAATATAGCAAATAATAGATTTTCCTAATTACATCTTAAGCATGTTACATAAAAGAACGCAAAATAATAAAATAGATTATAACAGAGAACGGACATTATTTTACTTTTGCTATTTTAAAATCAAGCAAAGGGAGAATAGAAAAAAGACATTTTATGAGAAGTAATCAAAAATAAATAGCAAAAAACAAAGTTTAATTAAATCGGGACCGATTTGCAGATCCTCCTTTGATGTACAACAGGAGCACTTGACCAGATGTGGCAACAGAATTCAATGCGTAGACAAATGGCAAATTTATAAATGTGCAAGATGGATTCTGACGTGAAAAACTTCCTGGCTCGGCACATCGGCCCAGCATTCTTTGCGTTATTCTCGAAATGTTTTTAATGCAATATTTACTCTAAATAAAATTATTTTTACAATTCAAAATAAATTTCCATTTTAGGGAGTTTACAATGTGTTGATAAGCTGGAAAAATCAATAAAA